>JAHREE010000245.1:16421536-16747174 GCA_033628505.1 Tringa tobata
CTGAGAACGCTTAGCACACACTGCACCCTTCCCCTATTGCCAGTGTTTGCCTCTTCCACCCTGGCTGTAGAGGGTTATTGAATGGGGATTTTCAGGGATTTACCTGTCAAAGAACCCTGCTTCAAGTACAGCCCTGTAGGCTTAGGGCTTTTTGAGTTGAATGGTTGGTTGTTTGGTTTGGTTGGTTGGTTGGTTGGTTGTTTTTTTTTCCCAATAAAGAAAAAATACTTGCAATAGTTTTATCTTTATAAAATAATAACTAAAAAGTTATAGTGTGAATTATATATAATATTTTTATTATTAAATAAGCATTTAAATTATACATAATCATGTAATATATGAAGGGTTTTTTTTACTTAAGTATTGTTCAGTATTTTGAGGGAAAGCAGTGATTCTAGTGCATTTACCAGAGTGTCTGGTTTCTTCACAACAGAAGTATGCAACATCAGTGCATTGACCAGTTCCAGACAGAACAACTGTTCTTAATTTTACAAAATTCTTATCATGGTTTCATGACCATTGCTTCATGACTTCCCTAATTATATAGTGACTTTTGAAAACATAGATAATTATCCTTTATAAATGGAGTATCAGATATTTACCTATCTTTTGAGATCTTTGTATAGTGAATTCTATAAAGATGCCAAATATTAGTATTATTCATTCTCTACCAGAAGTTTTGAATTGTTCGGTACCTATGTAGGTATATCTCAGGAAGTCTGGGTGATACTGTCACTGAAGAACCATGTCGTATAGCATAGGAGCTGAAATGCTTCAGATGGATGCAGTAAATTTTAAAAACTACAGTAAATAGCTCAATATTAAACTTAGTTAATGTATTTCCTTTTCCTTAATGTAACAAATTGTGTCAGGTAATGCATCTAGTTAGAAAAAAATGAGTCAATCTCATTCAAGCATGTCTGGGGAGCACTATCATTTGAGTTTTGAGTCATAGAACTTCCCTGCAGGAAAAGAAAAGAATCAGGTCTTTTTTTGGTCTGTATAAAAAAATTAGTATTTTTAATCATACAAAATTGAACCATTGAGTTTAATTATAGAACAAGAAAGCTTGCCTTTCTGATGCTTGCATTCAAAAAAAAAAAAAAGGAAAAAAAAGTGTTAATTACAAAGTAATGCTTTTATGAGGCTAAAAGAACCTATAAAAGATCTTAGTTAGCTAATAGATTGCTGCTTTGCTGTAAGGGAAGGATTAATGGCTCTCTTATATGAAAGTAATTTGGTAATTAAAAGAGAATGGATACATGATGCCTTTTTGTAGTTTATTTTAAAAAATGAAAGTTAAACCTAGACATTTTTCATGCTTTAGCACTTTAGTGGAAAAATTGCTATTTGGATGATCTTCAACTCCTATATAGCTCTTCTGTCTAATTTGACAAAATCCTTACAAATGTAGAATTTTGATAGTTTATATTTAATTGGGCACACCACAAGTGAAGAGACAATTCTTAGCTGCTCAGCCTCTCCCATATGGGCAATTACACAAGAGGAAAGTGTATACAATGTCATCAAATTAAAGTGTATCACTCACTCTCTTTTTATGTAAGTGGGACACAGAAGTAAAGTGGTGTCTTATTAATATTACAGCTGTTTAGTACGTAGATTAGCAGAGAAAGTTTCAAGGTCTGGACTCCCATCACACAGGTCTAAATTTTTAAAGGAAAACATGAATAATGATGAACTTTCCGTCAACCTGAAAATTATTTTTTTTTTCCCTCTTGGATTGAAATGAACATGGATGCTCACATAACTTTTTTTATTCGTGTTGAAATTTGTTCAATTACTTGGGTTTTTGTTTGTGTTATGGTACAAATGTTGTTAGTGAAGTAATGCATTATTTTTCTTGCAATATGAAATACCAGAGGCAATGAAAAATAGGGGAAGATGAACTTTCCATAGTGTTACATTGAAAGAGTACTTATTTCCTAGTATTAGTTTTATTTCTTTTTTTTTTTTCTCTTTTGCATCAGGCCAGATTTGTTCCAAAATTGTATGACAAGTGCTTCCTTAAATTAAACATAAAAATACTTTTCCTTTAAAGGCTTCATACTTTGTATTTACCAGCATATTTATTCATACTGGATTTAATTTCATTAAGATTTTCTTTACTCTTTTTTGTTTGTTTGTTTTAAAATTTGTTTTGCTTTGTAATCACACATTGTTTTTAGATATTTCAGATACCATGCCATAAACTGTCTTCATTCTCACAGGATATTAAGTGACTTCAAATTTACTACACTGATGTGAATTTTTAAAACACTGGATATTTTCAAGAGCAAGGTTGAAGTTTTCTCATGATTCAAACAATAATTATGAATGTGAAAAAGTAATTCTAAGTTCCTTAAATTTCTCATTTTGATTGAATTTTCTCATATGTGTGAGTTTGCAGAAAATGTGTGTTTGTGTGTATTCTTGATGGTTTTGATTCTAAATGTGTTAGCAATTTGTCTATCTTGAAGAGAAAACAAAACACACACACTCCAACCCCAAACACCCACCTATGACATGCTTTGGAAACTGCCAGCTCTAAATTTACTGATTCACTGAAGATATTTTACATTAGGGCATTTTAGGTAATACTAAAAAAATTAAAAGTAGCTTGGCAAGCCTTGTGAAATAGCAATTCAGCACTAGCAGTTTGTACTGAGTTGCATAGTAAATGCAAAAAACAGATGGCAAATATTTGTGGATTGAGATAATTTGCAATATTTTAGATGACACACTGCATTTACAGCAAGTTTATCTTTAACTGTTATATAATATTGTACCCTGTACTTTTACCATGTTCTATAGTCCATCCTGGTTGTTGCTTCTGTTCTTTGGCAGACAAAGCAGTTTCAGAATTGATGCTATAAAGTGCTCTAATTTTTTAGTTCATTTTCCTTTTTCCCTTGTTCTTTTCTCCCTTTTTCTGTATTTAGTGAGATTTATTCAATACACAACTTTATTATTCTGGCTCTGAATTTTTGCAGTTGTAAAAGTAATCATGTTTGACCAGAGAAATGTAGAAATTATTTTAACACTTTTTAAAAAATGACATTAACTAATGCATTATGATTAATGCAGATTCTTCTGAGACCGAAGTGGGAGAGAGTACTAACGTCAGTTTGATCTGGAAACCATTTTTGCTAATATTAAGGACTTTGCTGTCCATTTCAGTCTCAGTCCTGTATGTTTTGTACTCTTAGCTCTGTTTGTATTTTTCTTTTCTGAAAATGAAATCATATGAATTACTCCTTTAGCAGTGATTCCATCTTAGTTCAGATGAAGGTGGTGACTACTATACTGCATTGGCCTTAATTGTCAGATAACTTCTGGTGTCTGACTTCGGATACACTGTCATGTTTATTACAGTCTTACCTCTGAAATTTATTTTCATGTTAAATGCTCCTGTTCTTACCGGGTGATACTTGTCAGTCAGTTTAATTGAAATGTCATGCTGACCTTTATTTGAAATACTGTGAACTTCCTATGGTTGTTGGAAGTTCTTTTTACTTTGATTCCAATTAAAATCCTTAAATTACCAGTGTACAAAAACTGCATGCTAATTAACCTTATGAAACTCCATGCTAATTGATCTTACAAACAATATGTCTTTTGCAGAGGTAGTTCAGCTGAGTCTGCCTGAAGATCAAAAACTAAGTATTACTGCAGCAACTGTGGGACAAAGTGCTGTCTTAACTTGTGCAATCCAGGGAACTCTGAGACCTCCCATCATCTGGAAGAGGAACAATGTCGTTCTGAATAGTTTGGATTTGGAAGACATCAATGTAAGTAAGAAAAAGCTCCATTTAATATTTTCTTATCAAAACTTTTCATAAAGAATAAAAAAGTGATATGTAACAAACTCCGTACTCCTGATGTTTCAAAGAAAAGCAATGGAATGAAATGCCTTCAGACTGTTTTTATTTTCTGTATATTCAAACCCTTGTTGTTATATATAGAGAAAACATGTTTCACAGACCAATCATTTAAAAAAAGATGTGAAAATAAAAACACATGAGGACAAAATTGCAGCCCAAAATACAGTCAGCATTATATTTTTGGTATTATACAGTCTTCAGACATCTAGAAGAAAAAAAGATATCTATGGAATGAATCTTTTAAGAAATGCACAGTGACCTAGTATGAACAGATCATAATAATAACCTTATCTTCTAATAATCCAATGAAAATGTGTTTTTTCCAAAATAAGCATTTTACTAGAAAATTCGTTGTTTTGTCATTCCTCCAAATATTTAGCAGTGGGGTACTTCTCAAAGAGTCATCTCAGTGAATATCAGTATAACTTAGAAATCATTTTTTTGGGAAGGCAAATATTTTCCTCCTGACTTTGCCATGACCCCAAAGTATGGAGCAAAATAGAAAATGAGAAAAATAATTAAATTGTCTGACAAAACTCAAAAAATAAGCTTTCAGCTGTATTTTTTTTTGCTTATGGCATGCTTACTTTGCTTTGGTCATTTTATATTAACAAAGTTAAAAACGCGGACAAACCCTTACATCAGGACTTGTGCTTGCTGTCTGACTCATCTGAGTCCACGACCACTGGTATTGTTAAGTGTATGGAATATTGCCACAGTCAAATATCTAGTTTGTATATTTTTATTTAATTTTCTTATGAATGCTTTTATTTCTAAGGTGGCAATTGTACTTGCACATCACCTTTGTTTTATTTTCTTTGCCGTTTTTACATTAGTTCCATTTGTAAATTAAGCTTCCTTTGTAAAATAAGGGACAGTTTCAAAGCTTATCTTGCTTCAGTGGTAGCTTTAAGAGAGACTTAGGATAAACCCAGCATCTTCTGAAAAGTTCTCAGTTAGAGAATTGTTGCATTTGTTAGTTTGGTATTAATCATAAGATTGACGAAAATGTCTTGCCCACGTTCACAAACTCCTTTCTGCAATATTTGTTAGCTTTCTTTAAATATGCATGATGCTCGTAAATAATGATTTTGAATTCTTACTAATCTTTTCTTGGTATAATACATGGTATGAGCTGTAGAGAGAAAAAAGAACATGCATCTGGACACAGAAATAAAAGGGAAATGATGAATGGAAATAATGAAGCAAACAGTTTCAAATGGAAAGGTTGAGTTGACTGTATTTGCAGATGTGAAAAGAGCAAGTGTTTTCAGAGCCTCATATATACATTTTGAGTATGAAAATGAAAAAAAAAAAAAGAAAAAAAAAAGAAAAAAACCACAAAAGGCAAACTTTTTGTGCTGGGTGCAGGTGCCAAGGTGTTGGCAGCAGAGGCTGCAGTGGCGCCCTGTGCCAGATACAGCCAGTTAGAGTTGGTTCCAGTGAACCCACCACAGGGCACAGCTGAGCCCCCAGCCACACTCGTAGCACCTCTGGGAAAACATTCAAAAAAGGGCATAAAACACTACAGAGAGAGAGAGAGGAGTAGACAGCAGAAAGGGCAAGAAACTGCAGAGGGAAGTCCAAGGCTGGAGGAGGCGCTCTGTGGTGGTGCAGATACCAACAGCAGCCTTTGGGGGAACCCATACTGGAGTGGATTTTTCTTGAAGGACTTCAGCCCATGGAGAGTCCTGGCTGGAGCAGACAAAAATGATGAGGAGGAGATGATGCAAAGCGAAACTGCTGTGTACTGACTGTAGCCCTCTAACCTTATGCACCACTCGGGTAGAGGGTGAAGGAGCTGGGAGTGAAGGACTGAAGTTGAGCCTGCAATAGGGGAGGAAAAAAGCTGTTGTTTTAATAATGTATATCTTTTTGCTTCCTACCACGTAAAGTAGTAACTATTTTTTTTATTTTAATTGGCAATAAATTAAGCTAAATTTCCCAAGGTTGAGTCTGTTTTGCCCACCATGTAAGTAGTGAGCATTCTCCCTGTCTTTATCACAAGACAGGAGCTTTCTCATTCAGGTTCCTCTTATTTTCTCCTCCTATCCTCCTGTGTGGGGTGGAGAGAGAATGAGTAAACAATCAGCTGTGTGGGAGTTTGGCTTTTGGCCGGGGCCAACCCAGCCCACTTCTGAAGTACTTATTACAGCTGGAAGAGAGTCAAATACAGAATTTTTGAAGATTTGTGGGATTCCCGAATTGAAGTCAGGTTGCAGTGGTGGTCAAACATTCAATGTAACATTAAAATTGCTACAGTTGGCCAGATTTGTTTATATTTAATAGGAGAGAAGGAATGTGTGATGGATCGACAACCCACAAACACAAAAAGTGTTACCTGAATGCCAGGATGATGTACTTGTGTGCATTTTATGTACAGGTACAGTAAGAACTATAAAGCTATCAGTGACAGGAACGCATAATTCTGAAGATGAATGTATTCATCTTTGATTTGTTAGCTGAAGAAAAATGTAAACAAACTGGAATGCTTGGAAGTCTTTTTAAGCAAAAAATATTGTAGCTTAATCCTTTAATATTAACAGTGTAGTTATGATCGACATGTAGAAAAAGAATGACAGATGCAATATGCATGGAGTGAGGCACTAAAATTAATAGCATTCAAATACATAGAGGTGATATTGATATGACTTTGTAGATAAACTAACAAAGGGTGGAAGAAAGAGTTAATGGAGTCTGGATATGAAAAAATAGAATGGGCATAAAGACATTGAGTTAAGTTGGTCCCCAGAGTCTCTTCAAAATTTATTTCACGTATTTCACTGTTTGCACTGACTTGATTCCCCTATATTCCTATATTTATATCTAGATCTTCCCTTGGTTTGTTTCTTTCTTTTTTTTTTTCTTCCATATTTCTTTGGTCATTCCGTATCTTTCTGAACCTTTGTTCATCATATATTCCCTGTTTAGTTTTTACAGTTTCACATTTGCTTAAAGGTTGTTATGTACCCATAATTTAGTATCCAAGGAAACATAATAAAATTAAACCTTGGGGGGGGGGAAAAATAATTGGACAAAAAAGAATGGTATTTTATATTTCACTATGGAAAATTAATTTAGTACTTAAATACTAACTTCAAAGGAACAAATGCAGAGGAAAACATAGTTTGCCCAGTTTCTGTTGCAATTTAACTACCAAAGAACGTGTTGTACTTATTCAGGCAATTTTAAACATTCAAACCCTCTAAGTCCTTGTATAATTTAAGATGTCCCCAGAGGAAATGTATTCTAGGCTTTACTATGGCTATATTATACACTACAATCACGTTTGCCTAACTCTGAGAGTTATTAATTTACTCGGTTTTACAAGAACCACATCCATGCATCTCAAGACCAATAATGTTGTGTAAATAGTAGTACCCTTTCTGAAAAAACATGACAAGCACTGACCTGGGAAGATGGGTAAGTATTTTTTTTCAGCAAAATGCGTCAGAAATATCATAACTGCAGTCAGCCCATACATAGGAAACCAATCAGACTAAGCAGTAGTGGCATTGTGATTTTGTAAATCATAGCAAGTGCTCATGCTTAGAAATTAAGTTTTTGCACTATGCAGTTCTCAATATAGGTTAAGCTATTTGCTTTAGGGGGGGACAAACTCAGAACTATATAATGTCCTGGTCTTTTGCCAAATGGAAAAATGCAACAAGATGCAGCAAAAGAGTCCAAGTCTAAACTTAAATTGTGGTGGTTCAATTTCTTTTATGTTGAAAAATAGTCTACTCCTCTACTGAAAGTATACAGGTTATATGTCTAAGGTTACCAGCTATGGAGTAGCTAGGAACCAATCTTAAATAATAAACAGTCTTATATACTCTAAGACATTTTGGAGAAATGTTAAGAAATACTGATTGACTTTCAAAAGATGATAATGAAAATTGTATTTAAGTAGTGCATTTAAAAAATTGACAAAATGACTTCCAGAATTCTATGAAGCGTGTGGTCAGATATTAATAATGTTACTGATAATATCTGGTTGGTAATTTTAGAAGTCCTTAGTACTCCTCAACTCTTCTTATGGTACTTATGATTACTATTTGTGGAATTAATACATCTTGCTACTAATCTTTCTCTTATTGAAACTGATGGGAGTCAGGGATAATCAGCATTCATCTGAATGAAAGCATGAGAACTTGCCTCTGCAAATTTTACTTAAATTGTAATATAATTGTGCTATGACTCACTACAGTATTAATATCACAGGACATTTTGCTGATATTTTAATATGCATCTAGAAAGGCCTTTTTTTCCTGCTGTTATCCTGCATCTTAAATATCCTATCTGTCTTTCAACTTACCTCTTTGAATATGCTTTATCTAACCTATTATTCATTATAGAAAATAATTCTTACTTATAGAAAAATTAAAAATAGCAGATTTTTTTCCCAAATGCAATAGATACTACTTTTTTTTTATGTTAGTTCATTGACTTTTAACAGGTTTTATATCTCATTTTACTTTATTTTTTTCTGACCTTTTCCTTCAGTTTCTGCATCTTCTTCCCTTTGCCGATCAGCATGTCTACCTTTTGTTTATTTTTTTATTTGTTCATTTACTTAGCTGACTCGACCACATGTTAATTTTTACCATCTGCTAACATACTTAAATTAATAGCTTTTTTAAAAGAGAGTAGTTCAGCTTTTACTTCTGATAAAAGCTCATGATATCTTTCTTCAGGCTGCCTTCATGGAAAGCATGTAATATTTCCATTTGGAGGTTTTGGAAGTTATGTATAGATTACCTTTCTCTCAAAACTTATAATTTATTTATCATGTAAAAATTACTTTAAAGATTACAGATTTCACTTTTTTGGTATCATTCATCAGTCTGAATTCTGTTGTTGACATATTCCCCTCTACCATCCCCCACCACACCCCCCACAACACCAAAAAAAACAACCCCAAAACACCGTAATGGAGATGCCATTAAAAGCTAATGTCTTCTGACAGAACATGCTCTCTTCCATTCTGGAGAGTTCTGCTCAGCAATTGATGACAGAAATGTTTTCAGATTGTCCAAAATGCTAAACATATTTCCTAGAAAGTACTCCTGATATCTGCTGCCTTCTTTTCCTTCCAACTTCTCATCCTTTTATCTCCTTTTTTTAATCTTAAGAAATTGCGAAAAATTCCCTTTCACGTTGTCTCCCATGGGATAGTATGGACATACATGCAAAATTCTCTTAATGCATGGTTAAATTGTTCTTAGTACAACACAGTTATGACTTTAAGGCAATAGTCATAAATGCCCTGCCTGCCAAGACAGAATCTCACATGAGTCAGATATGTCAGGGAAATAAGCCTCAATATTTTTTTATTATTTTTTTTCTACTTCTCAAATACAACAAATCTTAAAAGTAAAAACTCTCAAAAAATTATTAGGATATAAACTAAAGGACTTAAAAGTCATCAGAAGTGAGGATTAATGGGCAAAGCAGAATAGAAATTCAGAATTTATATAAACAGATTTTTTTTCTTTCTCCATTATCCTAAAAGGGGGAATGCCTACTTCCAAGGTTGGCCTTAGTTAACTCAGTAACTTTCTGAATTGCTGTGGCAAGCTCTGCATGGTCTTGCTTCATTCCTCAGGAGGGTTTCATCCTCCCTGAAGCTTTGCCATTGACCCTCTGATCTTGTGGAATCTTTGCTGTCACTCCCTTGCACCTGTGTGAAGGAAAGTGTAGGGGCCCTGTGATGTGAAAGGAACTCAAGAACCTTCTTCCCATCAGAGACGATGCTCCTAACCTCTTTCTTTTTGAAAGAGTGTAATTCATAGTCCAATAATGAACAAATTAAACTGGTCAGTCATAGTACTGTAGTCAAAAAGATACCAATCTTGTTCATACAAAAACTGGTTCCTGTCTAGCTTATTTTGAACTTTTCTTAGTGAATAATAGTCAAATTGCAATGTAGCAATTGCAGTGTCATATCTTCTATGTGATCCAATGATATTCTTTGTGTGTTACAATCAGGATATACGAAGTTCACTTTAACAGCCTAGTTGCAGGTTTTCCTTGTACATTATGCTTCAGACAGATCTTAAACCCATCTGTTACATCTCTCTCATACCTTTTCTACTGAATTTTTTAATGAAGTCTTGGATTTGATTAACAGTGACTTGTGGAAGTCAGCACTTTTCTATTTTTATCTGTATTGGATTGCCCTTTATCTGATACATGGTCTTTCTTTTAAGTAAGCTGTATTGTTACCTTTTGTCTTCTATTTAATGGGTTAAATACCAGGTTTTTGTCTCTATACTGTCTTAAAAGTAAAGTGAAAATAGTTATTGTCAAAGATGCCAATCAGCTTTATCAAATCTCTAATGCTTGTTTATTTATTTATAGATATGCCAAAAGTATTTAGTCTTGACCACCAGTGCTGGCATCTCATTCAATACTCTTCCATCCTTTACTTTTCTCCTTTTTGGAATCTGATTTTGAGCCCTAATTAACTCTTTAGCAGTGGGACAAATCACAGAAAAGGGAAAATTTGGATACATGCGAGACTTGCAAAATTTGTCATGTTTTATTTGTTTTGAATATTGAAGCTATTTGTTTTACTAATGGCATGGTGAATGCTACATTAGACTCTACATTGTGTTTTCATACACATTTAAACCAGGAACCAGTTTTGATCTGTAATCTGGGTTAACAAAGTACAGTGAAAAAGATTGTGATGCAATTTCATTCAAAAGTACTGATTCCTGTTAAAATACTCTGGATATGCAAGTTCTATAGCTTAATCGAAGTTATAATACCACAGAATCATATGGCTTATTATGTACCTCTTTTTATGGTAGGGACTATTTTAACTTTGAGCCAAGTGATGATTCTCTTTTTATGAAGAAACATTAAGACCCTCTTGGGCTTTCTCTTTTCTTGGGCTTTCGGTGCTAGATCAGTCTGCTTCATTTTGTCTTCATTAGAAATGAAAGCGTTAACTTCAGAGGTGAACAGAATCATGTTCTGTGAAGCATAATCTACTCTTACGCTCTTGACAGTGTAACTGAGATCATGATCTCGCCCTTTTCCTATCAGAGAGCAAGTAGGGCAAAGTAATTTTGTCTTGCAGAGCTCAGCTCCTTGTGTTGCACTACTCCTAATTCTGCATCTAGAGCTATTTCTGCTAGTATTATCCAAAACAACTGAGTCTGTTAGTATTTTCCTGTTTGTTTTTCAGAAGTTAAAAATGAAAGTCCTTGTGACAGTGCAAGGTGGTAATATAACATGTACATCCATTCACCCTTGCCCTGAAGAAATCCTGGAAAATAACCCCAGGCAAGCCATGTTAAACTACCTGGAAGGCAGCACTATGCATTTTTGACATCTACGGACAGAAACTATAAATAAAATAAAAGGGACATGGGTTTATGAATTGATTGGTTCTTCCAGACCAATTTCTTAACACAGCACATTGAACACATCTTTAGAAGAGTAGCTGAAATGACAGTTCTGTACTCCTGTTTAAGAGGGTCTTCTGTGAGCAATACCGAAGCTGTTCAAGACATTGTTATCCTTGTTCTCCATAGACATATCTTCCTATACGTTGCAGCTGATTCTGTCTAGTTTCACTGGGGATTCCAGAACACATCAGTGACGCTTCTTTTGGACATTTAGAAATTTCTAAAATTAAACCTAGAATATAAAGACAGCAAATAACTACTGATGATTTTCATCATCATTATTTTTTGGTATTTTACAATGTAGTTATATGCATCCCTGCCTGTTCCCTTTTTAAGTTTTCTATATTAAATACTAATTAGCAGATTCTGTAGAAACATGGAAATATTTTAAGGTAGGTACAGAACTAACAATTTGATTTATATTCATGTTTTCATATCAGCAAGCTGTCTTTTAAACACATACTGATTTTTCTACCATAATATTCATTTGGACATTGTTGTCTTACTGCTATAGTAACCTTTACTCCTTTTTTTCACAGACACTAGAACTTCTATCACACCTAACTTTCTTTTCTTTCTTTCCCATTTTCCCTGCATTTTAAAATTAGCAGAAAGCTATTTGATTATTGTGGTACAAGCCAAGTTCAGAATTTTTCAAGCATCTTTTTTCACTACCATAGCATCTTTCTCACCCAACCCTTTTTTTTGCACTTCAAATTCACTGTTTTCTCTATTCTTTTCTATATATGTACATATAGAAATGCAAGTTATATCTCTACTCTATTTTGCTGATACTAGCAAATTCAGCTTGTGCTATTAATTTCTGGTTAGTGCATGAAGAAATTGCAGTTTGATATTTATGCACAGATTTAGACTTGCTTTTCTCTTTCTTTTCTGCAGTGTACGTTCCCTCAGCTGGGTGAAAACCGGCATAATTTCACAATGCTTTTATTACTAGTAACATCTTTATTTCTCCAACTTGCCCAGGTCATTTTGCAGTGCTACTGGACTTAATGCTTTCCACAGCTTTGATAAGAATTGTGTGAAAGAGTTTTATAGGATGGAAAAAGAATGCTAAGCTTTTCAGGTTATTATTTTAGAAAAGAAGTCTCAAAAGAGCAAACAGGACTAGGCAACAACTAGCAGGAAAGGTCAGTCCTTCTTAAAAGCATGAGGAAAATGCTTTATTAATAATGGCCTCCTGTGGCTTACAGCCGTGACTTTCAAATCATTGCTATAGTACATCAATAGGAGGGTCACATTACCACTAACAAAAGTGCTTTGATATCCAAGAGTCTGTTTCACTGAACAGAAAGGCACAATTGCTTAAACACCAAAAAAAGAAACCCTTTCTCCTCCTCCCTCCCAAGCATTCCAGTAGGAAGAATTAATATAGGTAGGACATAATTATCTACTAGGAATTTGATTCAACTGGCATTTGTAATATTTAAAAAAATAATAATAGCTTAAAAAAAAATATCCTCCAGAAGTGTTCCGAGGTATTGATTCAATACTGACTCTAAAACCAAAATTGCCACCCACCTGTAAAATCACCCGTACTGCTACTGGCAAAAGTGACATAAAGTGAATTACTTACCCAGATCAAGCTTGCTTAATTTCTGAGCTCTTACAGGATTACAACAGAAGATGGTAGGTTTGCCACACTTCAGAAATTATGACATTTAAGATTTCTCTGAATCAAACTTCTCAGTGATCTGTCTATCCCTAGTCCCAGTACTATATATCCATCCATATCTAAATTTTATTGATGATGTACTTTAATACAAACCAATTTCTCTTTCATCACCCAAAGTTCTGTGCCATATGTAAATGGTATTAACTTCCTGTACATTCCTCTTTTCCTTGTCATTTTTATACTGCTTTTATATATGATAATCTGGAGCTCCTTTTTCAAAAGCTTGCATTCAGAACTTTTTCTATTTGGTTATAAGAACATTTGTCTCTATTGCCAAAGTGTTCTCATTATTCTCTTAAAGAGGGGAGATAAAATAAACTAAAAGTTTTCTTAAAATCGGTGTGAATTATGGCAATGTCTTTGTCTGTCAGTACTTTCAATGGTTTAGCTTGATCTTTCTGTAGGTTTCTATGTCTAGTTCACATCTATAGAGCTAAAATGCTGAATAAATGCAGTATATTTTACAGGGTTTTAATAATTTCTATTTGTTTACATTCACCACGATTAATATTGCAACAAATTTACATATCATGATCATGAAAACTTGTAAACATTGTGAAAAATTACTCAGCAAAACAATGGTGCTTTCTCCATCTGTCATTGGTCACAACTCTGAGCTGAAGAAAAAGTTTTGTGGATGGTCATCTCTACAGCCTCCTTCTGACTAATTTCAGCTGGGCTCCTTTTGCCTTTTGTGATGTTTGCTGCTCTGTCTTCTCCTGACTCTCATTTTGGCAATGCTTTACAGGTTATAAGATTGATACAACCATACATCTTTACACAGTCTTCGGAACATCCATACAGTAATGACATATTTTGATGGTTACTTGCCTGAATTGGACTTTTTACATCTGGAGTTGAAGGCTTTCAGTTTCTGGTTTCTACATTCCAAAACATGCTTCCAAGCCATGATGGAAAATTAACTTTTCAGTCTTTCTTGCTCTTCAGCTGGTTACTTTTCTCTTTGAAGCTCTCTCTGGGCTCCATCTAGTCTGATAAAGAATGTTGGAGATGTATTCTTCAAAGTGGGTGGGAATTAGAAAAAGAAGTATGTGTCAATGATGTCCATTTACTTCTCCTTTCAGTACTCCTGGCTGCTGTAGCATTTAAAACTCCAACCAGAAGTACAAACGTTGAAACAGTGTTTCTAAATAATACCTGATTTGGTAGAAAAATTTCTCCTGCCTTAGAGTAAGGAAAATTCAGGCAAATTTACCGAGGATCACTGAAGTAAGTTGTCTCGTTTAAAATCAAATTTGGGTGCCCATTTATTCCTAAGAATTCTGATAACAGCAATAGTTACACGTTTCATTTCAGATTGTACTTAATTGGGATGAGATTATATCTTCCTTTGTAGAGTATGTGCTCCTTCCAGGCAGAAGTCTGTTTTTGTAAACCAGTTTATCTTAATGAGAAATAAAATGGAGTTGCCATACTCTGGCACAGTAAAATAGCAGTACAATGCCACTTCTGTCTACGAGATGTTTTAAATTTTGTGCAGCTATTCGGCAAATATTAATAATTCTGTGAAGTTCATGCTATTGTCATAGTTAATGAAAGATGATGGAAAACCTGTTTTGCCTTCATGTTTTTGATATGGTATACATTAGTTTTAACATCAGACAAATTCATTCATGGAAAAAGTTTAGAAGTTTAAGCTGTGAACATTAAAAATTAGCATTTTAAATTATAGTAAATGGAAGGCAGGATTAAAAAAGCCATCTTCTCACCCATCCTTCTGTATTAAAGATCTTATTTCTGACATCAATTGTACAATCAGTTAGCAACTGTTGATGATAAGGTATAATTAAACTAAAACGTATTTGAAACCCAGGGTTAGCTAGAGGGATCAGCAACAGAAAAAAGAACTTCTGTGCATTTCAGTAAGTAAGTACGTACATTCCAAAGTAAGACTATGCTGTATATAATAAAAAAAAATTGTATGATAGTATTTTAGTAATACAGTTACATATGGTGATAGTAGCATAGAAGTTTTCCAATGAATCGGGCTGTCCCATTGTTTAGTCTGAAAGTATAGAACAGAGGTGAAAAAAGAAGATATAGTATATATAGCTTCACAGTTCATAAAGGAGTTGTACTTCTAATAAATTGTTAGGTCCATTACAGAAAGCAGTAGTAAATAAATCAGAAATTAAATACCAGAGACAAATAATGGTGTACTGAGAAGTAAAATTATTTTGGTAGATCTTATAGAAACTTAGAGTCTGTTAACAAAGAGTCAGCTCTTGTTGCAATAGAAGAGAATTACTTATTACGATTGGCACAGCAGTAGTAAAATTGAAGCAGGGGATTTCTCACAGAAGAGAGAACCTCTTAGTCTCAATTCAAAGAGAGCACAACAATATAGTCATGACTAAGTGTGATACTCTGATTTGAATATAAATCTTTTATATAAGTGTTTTGTTTCACTGGCATTCATGTTCTTATTTTCAACTGTGCAACAAAATATTTGTGGGTTTGGTTTTTTTTTCCAAACTGTTAAAATATGTAGGAAATATGTGCCTCAATTAGGCACTTTCCTTCAAAAGAACACACAGGTTACTAAGAATTTTGCAAGTAGCAGGATATATTGTATAAAAAATTATGTGAGTGTTTTATAAAAATAAAGTTGCTCAATAGCAGCAGCATTTCTTTAGTTAATAACAGCCAGAAAATATTAAGGACCACTATTCACGGTCCCTTTAGGAAATGGGGAATTTCCATCCTCATTTCTGTGACTTGAAGACAGACTACATCTACCAGAAAGCTATGTACCAGAAAGAAGAAACACAAATATCTTACTGGTCATAATGTGTAGAAAATATGAGATTTTGTTAGTTTGGCATTATGCTTTTGTATTTGTGCATGAACAACCATCAGGATATACGGTACCCGTAGGCTTAACTTTCTTCCTGATATCTTGGCCTTGTATTGGTGTAGGAGCAGAAGTCATACTTGGTACAGCTATAGAAAATATGTTCATCAGTGCTACTGCATGGTGAAACATTTTTTTTACTGACCACTTTCTGAACTTGTTTTGCACCAGGATGTTCTTGCAATAGCTTGCAGCTTACCTAATCAGAAACCATGACCAGCAGATACAAAGGCTGTCACTAAAAAGTATCATCACAATTCATTTATGTAGAGAGGGGAAAAGAAAGAAAAAAAAGAATTGTTCCTACATAACTAGTTTCAGTGGTTAGAGTGAAAGTCTTGAGATAGCTGCCAATGACGCTGAAGCGTCTTTTCTTTCATTGACATCAAGGAATTGATCTCACCTAGTAAAGCTTTCTTGTGATAAAAGATTAGACTGATGACCACATAATATTGTATTAGTGGATTGAACAAAGGCAATATTTGTGTGCTGCTTGCAGATGGCTAAGACTGGTATTAAATGGATGTTGTCTCAGCTTTCAATTTTTTATTAGTGTAATTCAGCCTTTGCTTGTTGTACTCCAGCTCATCCTAAGTGCTTAGTTCAGATAGAATGGGATTTGCTGTCTACTTAAAAGGCTCTAAGAAAAATATTTTTGGGTATTGTGTGTGTGTCAGTCTAGGCTAGACCCTTGTTAGGTGAATCTGCTGTGCCAGCATTCAAGCTCTCGATATTTCAATTTTATAAGCAAAGAGCAAAAGATATCAGTGGATAGATGTCACTATCTTTGTTCTATGTATTCAGATATATATTTTTTAAAAATCTTTTGTATAGGAATTCCATTCAAAATCTTTCTAAGCATGTACGTGCTTGTTTCTTATATAACAAACTGACACAAAGGGTACTGTTTTAATAATCTAAGTAGTGTGTGTGACTGGCCATGTTTTCTCTCTACTGTGGTCTGGAGACCATACATTAATGCTGTATATATAAAATGAGCGATCATCTTAAAACTGTTCAAGTTACAATATCCATTGTTTTTCCCCTTGAACACTAAGAATCCATACCCCCTCCCATATCTCCCCTTCAGCCACTACATAGTAGGAGATTCCCTACCAATCTGTATCTTTTTTGGTTTAGTTAACTTTTGTCCGCAAGATATTTGAAAGCGATATGTGTTTGACAAGGTATTTTATTGCCTGTTGGTTTATCACATATACACAGGGTAGTTTGTAATAAAGCAAAATTTATCCAACAGAGCTTTTGCAGACTGCATAAAGCTTAAAGACAGTCTTACTTGTCTGTCTCACTCTTGGATAGTTTAGAAATACATGGGATGAACTGGATGAAAATTGGCTGAAAATTTTAGTATTATGAAAATTTAAAGAGTTATATTTCTGTTGTTTGTAGATTCTCTTCATTTTGTAAAGAAAGATCCTGAGAAATTGCTTCTGTGAAATAAAATAAGTGAATTCTATTACTTTAAGATGAGCATAGTTCAGGATGGAATATGTCTAACATAAGAAAAGGGGTTTGTACTCATGAAACTAAACCTGAAACCCAGTGTTTTATGCAATAGGAAGATCAAAAACTCCAATAAGCTTTTTGAATTTAAAACAAAAGTGCATGTAAGCTAATGAAGTGTCTGAAAATAAATTCAATCTTATCCTAGTGTGATTATGAAGAGCTGATGGTTTTAGAATCAGGAAAATTTAGGAAGTATTCAGTGATTTATTAACACTCTTTCTACAAATATGTTTTAACACATTCTTTAAATGAGTTTAAAGAAAGGAGGTAGAAATATGGAGCTTCTCTTGTTGATTCCACAAATCTGACCCTGAGCTGAGTCACCTTAAAGCATAAATTGTGTCAGTACTTCTGTTTCATTAGGGCCACCTAGCATTTAAGTCACTTTGGAATGTGATCTGATACAAGTGAACTGCACATTGCAAAGCTAGTTTCTTTTTGCAGATCTGGCTTGCAGTGTAATAATAAGTACATCTACAATTAAAGTTGATTTTAAAAAAATAAGAACAGTTTGGGGGAATTGTAATAAACTATGTTAATTGGATAATTATAATAAATCCATGTCACTGGTTATGATGTTAAATTGAAAAATATGAGAAACGAATGTCAAATAGCTTTATCTGATTAAATCTGATTATATAACAATTTGTTTTGTTAAAAAGGAGTAGAAGTTAAATGGTATATGAGTCATTCTAAAGATCTCTGTGTGTAATCTGAACCAATAAAAAACACAGATGTATTAGAGCGTGCTGAAATTTCCATTTTAAATAAGCTGCATCTACTCAGTTGGAGATCTGGAATGTCTAAATAAATTAGCAGTCATTACTGCAGATTCATAGCAAGATAGCATAAAGTTACAGAGGTTTTTGGGGAAGTAAAAGATTAGTGATGTTTTATGGATAGCCTCAAGAGCTCTGCTACTTTGGCAAAGCTGTCACTTATGTCTAGTTCATATCTCCCATAAAGATCCAAATTCTCTTACATGACTACATATAAAATAAAGTTGTTATTCTCATTGGTGATCTAGGAATGAGGGGGTTCTGGCAGATTTCTATGTGGTCCCTCTGCAGGTTCTTAGGAAACTCGTAACATGAAGTTTCAAAATAGCAAAACCAATTTTCAGTCCACTGACATGGTTTTTCATACAATAATGGATGTTACCATGTATTCGATGTTACTATTTTCTCATGAAGTAAAACTGCAGTCCTTGCTGTATCCAAAAGAATAAAGGAAAAATCATGCATGTCTACTTATTTAAGTAGGTACAGTGGTATTCTATTCATTTATAGTTAGAAAAATAATCTTTTTCTCAGATTTGCTAAATACAGGCAAGTCCTGTTCTAGTGGTCAGGGCTCATGCAATACAAATTCTTATTTTAGGAAGAGGTAATAGAGGATGATCTCTGCATTGACCATTTGTATGACATGCTTGGGAAAATATGCATGAAGGCTTCCTCAAAATCAGAGATTAAGATGTTCTGAATTACTTCACTGGATGATCACATTTTTCCCCATTAGCAGTAGAGTGATGCTAGTAAGGCTACCTTGCTGTGCTGAAATACATCTTTATAAAAATTAGTCTTTTTTTTTTTTCTTTTTTTTTTTTTTTCCAGTCTCCCCAGTGTCAAGAAAGAGAGGGTACAACAAAATACTTACAATGTCAAATTGTAGCTAGGAGGTTTGTTTCCAAGGTCAGCAGAGAGATGTAGATGGTACCTCAAAGCAATAAGTAAAGACATATCCACCAAATTGTCCATGAAAGAATTTTGCTACCTTTACCTTTCTCAACTGACTGTAAAATAAGCTAAGGAGGGTTAATTTCTCTTGACAAAAGTTAGCCTGCATTAATAACCATGAACTGTTGTCTCATGTTTCATTCTTCAGAATAGAGTTTCTTTTATGATCCTGCTACTTTCTACTGTATATACTATCCTAAACTTACTATATTACACTGTGTTCTTTCTTTCCTTAAACTTTGACTTGATTTACAAATTTCTGTCAGGCTGGTTCATCAACCAGTGAACTTAAACAGGATTTATGATTTGTTCTTATTGCATCTGTAAAATACAAGATTGGGAGAATGTATGCAAAATTTGTGCTTAGAAAATGTAGGTTTTGTTTTCCTGCTTGAGCCAGAAGGAAAATTTTAAAAATCTTGGATTTGTGCCAATTGGAATTATTCTCAGATTTCTTTATAGGATTTAATTTCTTCTGACATGCAATAGCAAACTGCAGAGTTGCATTGCTCTGCCAACATGAACAGAGAAACTGACTACTTGGAAAGTAGGAGTTGTAAATTTACATTAGCATGAAAAGCCTGAGCTGAATTTGTCTGACAAACCAAGCATACATTAATAATTGTTTTAAAAAATGTTTCCTGTTAACCCTCAAAGGGTTATCTACTCTCTGTGTCTCTGTGTTTTACAAGCAAACAGTTGTTTTGAAAATATCTAGATAGATGCAATTATATATATATGCATTCCGTAGCAGACCAATGCAAAATTTTAATTCTTAGGTGAAAATTGTTTTCCTGATCAGTTCAGAGACAGATGATTTTCTTTTTTCCTTTTCCCCTAAGAAAAATCAAGATTTCCCTTTAAATAGGAGAAGGGGAACATCCACACCCAAATTGTGTTGTCATTTTCACTGAGCTAGCAGTTTACATTAACTGTCAGTGAAAAAGATACCAACCAATATAATTTTCTTCTTTGTTTCAGGTTTGTCAAACACTGCAAATCCGACTATATGTTTCATATATAATCAAAAAGCTATTAATTAAAAAATTTTGACATTTGCTCTTTCCATTTCTTAAGGACCCAGTAAGATGATCTTTTTCTGAGGATAACATAACTAAGAATTCACATCTCCAGTTCTCACATCCTCATTCCCGTATTCTTTTCTTATTGTCCTTGGGCTTTTCCTTTTTTCCCTCCTTCCTTCTTCCTCCCTTTCTCTTTTTCCTTTACTGTAAAGTGTGGAGTTTTGGATTTAAGAGTAATGTTTTGGAGTTCTTTAGAAGCTGAAAATTTTAAGGCCATAAGAAGACTGAATCAATTGTTCTGACCTACAGAAACAGGTCCTATAAAATCAGTACTGTGAAAGTGCGTAAGTGTAAGCTCTGATGTATAAAAATTACTTTTTAATATGTACCAATGTTGAGGTGTTGGTGCTTGTTTATGAAGGGGAAATTCAAAAAAAGATTCCTAACTAGCTCACAGATATCTTAACTATGCTTTTATAAAATGTTTGGATCTTGGTGTATAATACTGAAGCTGAAATGCTAGGCCTGAAAAATTAAGGGAGGGGGGAACTAATTAAGAAACCCCAAACAACAGAAACTAACAAAAAAAACCCCACATTAAAACCAGAAAGAAAATATTTCTTGTTTTTTGAGTTCAAGATGGTGAACTCTTTAGTTCACTGAGAATGTGTAAGACCCAGGTACCAATCCCTAGTTTGAATTAAGTACATTAATGATTTAACTATGATTTATGATTTAACCTATATGCTATTTGGGACTGTGAGCACTAGATCAAAAGTTATTTTGTGAGGGAGTTAGGCCTTCTTTTCTAAAAGAATCATGGTTTCTGATTTTAAAAAAAATATTAAAAAACCTGTTACTTTTGTGTATAAAGCCTTCAGACCATCTAAATCTAGGCTGCATTCCCAATTCAATTTTCTAAACTTGTTAAATTCTCTGAACTGAATTCTCAGTTATAAGTTGCAAGTAAGATTTGGGGGGAACAGTGTGGATGCACAGTGAAAAAGAAAATAAAGACATGATATTTTTCATTTCAGGGGAGATTTTTTGGGGGGGAAAGGTTGTGATCTCTAGATGAGAGAATACTCAAGAATTGGATTATACAAAGTTTTTATACAAAACAACAACAAAAAAAGTTATACAAGAGAGCAATATATTGACAATAAGTTTAACTATGGTGTAAAAAAAAAAAAAAAAACCAAATGTAAACTAAACCAAAAAAATCCTAGTCTCTATGATGATAAACAAATTCAAGCAGTCTGCTTCATTATACATTCTCCTGTTGGGAGGAAGCTGGCAACAGTCTTTCTAGAGCTGTTAATGAAAAAGTGCAGGCAAATGATCATAGACTCTCTCATAGCTAAAGCATTAACATATGAAAGCAAGTTATAAAACCGAAGGAAATAATTATTGATTTAAAAACAAAAATCACCTTTAGGTTTCTGTTGTAATAACACTAGGACAACTAAGCAAAGATTCAGTGTCAAATGAATGTTTTCTTTCCATATTTCTTTACTCGTTATTCGTGACACGTATCATGATTCTTAAATGTCAAGTCCTTCAACAGAACAGAGTTACGGTGGAATCATTGTTAAAATAATTGCTCATTTCTATCTTTTTTATGCATGACAAAAATAACTAGAGTTTCTCAATTATAAAATTATAAAAGTACTATGCCATTTCTATCTGAACACTAGGCTATTTAACAAAAATTGAGCTTGTAACAATTTAGTGTCATCAAATATTTTTTCAAAAGGTCAAAAAACCCTTTTCTATATGTGTTGCTGTTGATGTTTGAAGGCATATTCAGTGATGCTTGTGTGTGTCTGGATGCGGCTTTTTTCAGCGACTTAGCTTGTGAGTTATTCTATAAAATGCTAAATATATGTCAACATTCAGTGTCAGAGAACTCAGTCTATACTTCACCATCCCTTTCCAAACACTGCTTATAACATTAAGGTCTCTGTGCCTTGGGTCATTTGCATTAATTAACAAAACAAACATTCAACTCAGAATAGCAATAAGCTAGGGACATTTGTTTTGTAGCTGTAAAAAACCCAAACCACCAACTACCACTACAAAAACCACCACCAAAAACAACCCCCACATAAATAACCCCACCCATAAAACCAAAACTCTGAGTGATAAAATGACAGTATCATGCAGGAGTCCTATTGAAATAGTGATGTCTATGAGTATAACAGCCCCAAGGATATTTTATCCATGGATTCTATGAAAAAGAAGGGAGAAGCCGTAGCACAGGCAGCCATTTACTCAGCTATGGTACCTAAAGATATCATCATGCTACAGTGAATCAGTCAAAGGCCTGGAATGGGTAAGTGTGCTTCAAAGCAATATCTAATAACTCAACATAATGAACGTTAAATTAAACTAGTCTCCAGGCTGCATTGTAGCAGTTAGATGTTAACACACTCCATCCTATGTACTATTTTGTTCACAGATACCTTTGGCAGACAGTAGGCAAAAAATTTTAGACAGCAATAATATTAGCCATTTGCTAGATATGTAAGTGTGGCTCTTTTGAGGAGGAGCTATTCTTCATTCTTCCACTAATAACTTGAAGTGCAACACTTTGAAAACATGCATTTAGCTAGTGATGGGAGGAAAAGTTAATTGAACTTACTACTTTGTACACTTTAGAAAGAGATAAAAGTAAAAAATATCCAACTAGGAAGTGTCCTGGAGTTATTCAGGTGGCTTTTTTAGAAAGGAAATCCATTTGTATTGGTTCATGTAATCAAAGTTAAAAAGTAAGCATTAAATGGGGTTATTTTTTGGTCTTTGTAGTGGTAACATATAATCGCATGTTGAAGGCTTGGTAGAACTATTGTCTATGTAACTGAAGTGCTAATACAGAAAGCTATAGTTATCTTAATAAAGGCAAGTTATTGACAGTCTTACCAGGTGGATTCATTTTTAGGTGGGTTATTTTCATCTTTCAGTGAGCAACTAGCAGAATCACAGAACACAGAATTGTGCAATGTGAAATTTAGTTGCCCAGACAACTTTGGCAGAAGAAATGCAGTGATATATATATTTTCTGAATAATATTTTGAGTATATTTAAGGAACAAGAACTGAAATATTAAAGAGTTCATCTACATTTTAATTTTTACATTTAAATTTCAATCTAGAAGAAGACTGAAGATGTTACAGTGAAGGGCAGCTTGAGTGAAATATAAGCATAAAATCACTTAGATTATGTTCTGTGGGAAAGAAGAACTGGAAAATGGGGACAGAAAAAAATGAATCCAAATAAATTAGGAAAGTGGTAGATGAGAGCATGGAAGAATGTAATAGTCATAATGGACTAGAGGTTAATCTAGCCCAGTATTTTGTCACTGATAATGTTCAAAGGTTAGAATGTAAGAATAAGGCAGCATATTGTAATATTTTTTTATCAAAGTTTTTTTTCCTGTGCAGTTTACAGATTCCCTAAGTGACATATTATAGCTGAGTTTTCTGTTTTTAAAAGCTTTTGATAGACTTTTCTGTGAACTCAAGGAATTTACAGGGAAGGTTACAAAGTTTGTGAAGAAACAAATAAGGAAGAACTGATTGGGGAATTAAAGGTCAGAGACCTTTGGCTGCAGAGACTATGAGATGGTAGAGTTGAGGAACCTAAGAGGAGGCAGCAAGGCAAAAAGCAGGAGCACAACCCTGGACTTCAGGAGAGCAGACTTCAGCCTGTTCAAGGACGTGCTTGAAAGAATCCCATAGGAGACCATGCTGAAAAGAAGAGAGCTCTAAAAGAGCTGCTTGATTTTCAAGGATCGCCTCCTCTATGCTTAAGAATGGTCCCTCACAATGAACAGGAAATCAAGGGCAGCCAGACGCCTGTATTGATAAACAAGGAGCTCCTGACAGAACTCAAATGAAAATGAAGGAAGGTAGAAACAAGGACAGGTGACCCAGGAAGGACCTGGAGACTCTATTTGAATGTGAAGATTAGGAAAGACAAAGCTCCCCCTGGAACTGAATCTGGTAAGGGACATGAAGGGCTTCAGGGCTATATCAGCAGCAAAAGGAAAAATAGGGTCCTGCTGCTGAATGGGGCATGGGATCTGGTGACAAAAGAAGTAGAAGAGGTCGATGTACTGAAAACCTCCTTTGCCACGGTCTTCACCTGTAACACTTGCCTTCAGGAATCCCAGTTCCCTGAAATCAGTTTACAAAAGCCGTGCTTCTGTAATGAATCACAGACTCTAATGAGACACATAGATATTGTAGCTTGGTGATTATCCCTATTCTAATGAAACTGACACTTGTTGGATACTTTGGGCTCTAAGTGTGAGTCTGCACGTGTGTGAGTATGTGTTGCATATAATTGTAATGTGTATATGTATATATTTTATAGTACTGTATCCTGTGGTTAATCACAAGAAGGGGATATTTTAAGTTATTTAAGGATTTTAAAGGGTGTTTTAGAGTCTGTTTAAGTTAAGGAGTATAAAATGGCTGTAAGTTGACCATGGATAAGTTAAGGATAAAAATAAAAAGAAAACAGTGTTGTATACATAAGAGTACTGAGAAGTACTTTGAACCAGCTTTCTAATACACAAGAAAGGTAGCTGAGTTTATGATAGTCTATATTAACATTAGGCATATGATTATGGGTTCCCTTCAGGAACAAGGGCTGACCTACAAACCATAGAAGATCTGGCATAATTTTTCCTAGTGTGAAACTGGCTGTGTTTTGCATGTTTTTCATTGAAGTTTACACTTCATTTCAGAATTAAATATTTTACAGAAGAAACTGTCTAATAGGCTGAATTTTTTCATAGTTTTATATTTCTATTTTATACACTTTGCTCAAATAATTTAATTGCTGCTTTATGTAAATACACTGCATATATAACAATAAAAAGATTGCTAGGTGAGACTGAAAAGAAACTGTCAAGAATTGTCAAGAATATAATGTAGAAAAAGCAACTCTTAGCAGGATTTGTACACTTTAAAAGCTATGAGATGTAGGCTGGAAGAAACTAGATTAGACTAGGACTGTTATTTTAGAGTGGTCCTTGCAGACATGAAAAAAAAAGGAAACATAAAACACTGACTATGAAATGTTCCATACAATTTTACAATAATTGGCATAGTTGACAACTGGTTGTAAATTTTAAATTCTATTACATTAATTAAATTTGAACTGAGAATTGAACTGGGAATCAAAATGATATTTTTTTTATTGTGTATCTGCTCATTTCAAAGCATGACCACGCTTCCACAGGATGTGATTTACCTTGTTAAATTGTGCAGAGATTTAGTTTTTCTATCTGATCAGATCCAGTCCTAAATAGCTTTTCTTCTGCAAATAACTATCATAGCTGAATAAACAAACATATTACTTCTGCAGAGTTTAACTAGTTGCTAAAATGAAAGTTGTATTTTCTTTTCCAGACACAATATGCGTGGCAAGATCAAACAACTCCACCATTCACAAATATAATATTTGATTTTCAGATTACTGTCAGTTACTCTGGTTTAATATTTGTGATGTTTGATATTTGCACCACAGCTTTGTTGCCAAGATGATGAGCATAATTACTGTAGAGATGCAGGCATAATTATGATAACCTTGGTTTTAATCTTTCCCGGTAGGATTTTGGAGATGATGGGTCCTTGTACATTACTAAAGTTACCACAACTCATATGGGAAATTACACCTGCTATGCTGATGGTTATGATAAACTCTATCAAACTCATATTCTCCAAGTGAACGGTAAGGAAAAATGTTCTAATTACCAAGTCATTAGAGACTTAGATTTGAATTTTGTTAAGCAGATGTGTTGATGCTGGTTTACTTTTTTTTTATATTGTGTTCTGCATAACAGAAAAAGAGATACAATTATTTTTCCTTATTGGTCTCCTGTAAATAACCCTGTAAAACAATAAAATATAATAATTTTCATTTATTATTCCATATGAATACTAGTTATTAAAAGAAGTAAAGATAGTCCAGAGGACTTGCTCTGTACTGTGAACTGTTCACCTGTGAGGCTTTTTAGTATGTTATCTTCAGAATAAGTGTTTTTCTCTATACATATAGATATATACAGATAAAGTAGGTTTTAGTATTAATTTAATAATAAGTAAAATAAGTGCATAGGCTTCTAAATTCACATTTATTATTATTTTGAAATCTAGCCATGATTTTAGTAGATTAACTGGGGGCAGCTGGATTTGAAATCTTGATCTATACATTTTCCTACATCTGTTCAAGTTTTCAGGATCACTTCCCTGAACTCTCTACCTGGACAAAACTTAATTGCAATTGTTACTGGTGCCCTGAATACAGCCTTTTACCTTCTCTTGAGCAGTAGTACCCTTTCCTAGCTCTTTTTCCTATATGTAATTTTTTTCTAAATTATTTTAAGCAATCATTCTTCTCCACTGATGGAGTGTCCAAGGGTCCTGCTGTGCTTTATCTCCAGTGAGCTTTAATGTCTTTTTTTTTTGAGTCATGTTGTGCTTTCCTGTAATTTCAATTTTCATATTTATCTTTGACTCTTAAGTCTACCTTCCTGCAGTGAACTACCAGTATTTGTCATTCCCTGTTGATACTTAATCCTATCCAGAATCATATTTGAACTCAATTTTCTCCTGCATATTTACTTTGTGTTAACACGCTCCAACTTTCTTCTGAAGCGTACTCTAGACCTAGTTTCTTAGCCACTGCCATTGCCATCATTTTTTTGTTAATCGTTAGCTGCAGAAACCCATATTATAATTGACTTTCCTTGACATTTCTTATCCAAAAATGCTGAAATATTTTCTGATAATCGTATCTTTCATTGATACTCACACCAAGTGTAGATTCCAAGATTATTTTGTCTTTTGATATGATTAATTCCTCTTTTAATAGCCTTTTTTATTTTAACTTTCCATTGTTAATATCCTTCGCACTTTAAATGACTTTGACCTTTAGTGCTTGTTTGCAGCTCTCTAAACATTTTGTATCTGCCATTGTGTTTCTCCAGGAAACTGGCTTAGAATACATTCTATCCATCTCTTTTAATTTCTTTTTTTTTTTCAATTTCTCCCTGACCTAATCCATGGCATCAGCATTTTTTCCTCTTTCAATTTTTTCTTCAGAGATTATTTCTTGTCATTTAAAAATTCAGGTAGCATATACTGGCTAAACCAGTCAGAAGACCAAAGTACAGATTACTCATATTTTAATTCCTGCAGACATAGCAGAACTTTTGGTGAGTTGAGCACATGGAAAGTCCTTGACCAACTTTCTTCTCCTCTGTTTTATGTGTTCTGGTTTACCCTAACCTATCCCAATGTGTTAATAATCCTGAAAAGGTGCATTGTAACAGTTGAAATACTAGGATTCTTTGTGTTTGGCTCAGTTCAGCATACAGAGGCAAAACACTTAAGTTGAAGAGGGCTTTCTGAAAGACTAGAAAACCAAGAAACAATTTGGGAGAGGTGAAGGAGGACAACTGTAAATTTTTCTGGCGACAAAGTGTCTGTCAGGAAATTGTATTTTTCCTTTGGAAACCACTGTAAACCTTTATGGTGCTAATCACTACTGTCACTCCTCTGGGTCATTCATGTAAATTTAAAGTTGTCCAAACAAATTTACTAGTCAATGTTTGCTCTGCTCAAATAGCTGCTGTTCCACAAGTCATCACTGGAGTGGTACCTTCCAACACTATTTTGATTTTTTGGCAAGAAAGGAAAAAGGGAAAGGAGTTCCTTTGAGCAATAGGACTATTTGCCAGGCATATTGTGGGTAAATGGACTTAAAACCATTGAGATTAAAGGTCAAATGAACAGCTTTTCCACAATTTAGATCTGTACTTCTAAGCAGCAATCTTCCTAAGCACAAGCATGATGGCCAGTACTTGTAGCAGTGATAATGACTAACTCATATCATTATACTTGTATTAACAGGAGAGTCAGACAAAAGGTTAATGAGATAATGAGGGTTTGTTAATCAAAAAGATCTAATGTGAAGGTTCAATGGAAACAATGTAATTAGATTCTAAGTTGTTTCTTTATTTCAATTTGTGTAAATCTAGATATTCTTAGAAAAAATATTTATATATTTTACATCAAGTAGTTTGCAAATGCTATATATATAATTTTGATTTATTTTTCTTTTAAGATTAAATTCTTTAGGAATCTTTTTTCAAGTTTTGACTTGACTGGTACAGTAGTAAAGAACAATGAGCTTCCTTTGGAGTCTCAACAATACAGGTAGTGAGCACTGTAAAAAACATGCTTTATGTTGAGAAAATTCAGTCCAATCTTATACAAATAATACAGTAATTTATTTTTTTTTCACAGCAGCCATAGAAAAGTTTATAGGTTGGTATATGCTGGTAGAGTTCTTCTAAACAAACTAGTAAACGGTGGTCAGAGCAAAAAATCTGTAACAAACTCAGATATTCTTTGAATATGGGTTGGTTTTGATAGGGGGTCACCTGTCTAAAATGTCCTTTGACGGTATTAATATATTCACTTAACCACTTTATATGTGTTTATTCAAGTATTTCAGACAACAGAATTACATACATCAGTTAAGTGAAAAAACAGAATTTGAATAATAAACCAAGATTTTTTTCTTTATGTTTGTGTTATTGCTTATGTTAATTGAAGTGTTAAAGGAGCATTAGTAAAATTAACTCTTTCTTCTTAGTACTGTTCTTAGGATTTCCTGAATGTGATATCTACACCTGACGCAAAAAACCCCCCCATGAATATTGCTATTGAAAAAGCTGAAATAGCTAGAAAACTAGCCTTTTTGCATTAACTCAGTGTTTATCAAGTTACAGATCCATACTGTCCATAACCAGGGATGTTAATATTATTGATCACATTGGCAGTTATAGACATGATACCTCTATGAGTTTAAATATATGATTTTTTTGTAACTCAGTTTTTATATTTTAGAAACATATACAGATTACAGCCTAGATTTTCGAAGTGTAAATTTGAGGAATTTCACTTCTGGAAGGCTGCTTGTAGACAAACACACACAAGGTCATGAGCCATCTTATAAACAAAAAGGAAGACTGCCTTCAAATTCAAACATGCTCTAAAAATAGTGTGAGTTCATGGAGTATGTTACAAATCAACTAATTATATATGTAGCACCAATGTGAAGTTTTTCTTTCTGTATTAACAATGGTATCCTATTCCCTGAGCTTTCTCATTGATTTACAAGGCAAGTTTTTTGCAGAGGTGACAAGAAATTTTCCCACCTTAGTTCCAAGACAAAAGGCCTATTAAAAAATCCCAAAATTTTTGTACCTTAAGGTAAAGAGAGTCCAGACCCTCAACCAGATATAAATTGATGCTTCATAGCAACTGAAAATCTTTTACCACCTTTGTTCTTCCAAACAAAATATCTCAGTTTAATCAAAAGGAGTTATCATATACAGCAATAGAAGAACCTAGTTCACTATATATATTACATGTTTCTTTCTTAAACACATACATTCTCCCTGGATTCCAGACAGCTTGAACAGACTATTTTTCTCTCTTCCTCCTCACTCCATTAGACCTGACTAAAATAATCTTCAGGGGTTTTTGTAGCAATTATAACATGTCTTGAGTAGTTTCATATTCACCATATTAGGAACCAACACTCTCACATGGCTTTTTGAACTGAATGGTAAGGGATGTAGGATTCATTTAATTACAAATGATTCTGCTAAATACAACCATGCAATGTCTTTTCTCCCTTCCCTTTGAACGTATGTGATGACCTCTCCCTTATAAAGTAGGCTTCTTTAGGTTACGACATGAGAACATACCTCTTTGAAAGTCAGCGTGAACAATCACATATTTGTACACTTAAAATTTGCTTTCTGGTAATATTTATGCTCAGTTACATTGAAATGACCCCAAAGACCTGACATCAAACTTGTCATATCAGACTAACTTTGTAGACTGAGCCCACACTGCACTAATATTTTAGTTGCCTGCATGCCTCAGTTGCACAGTTCTTGATGGCATATTACAGGTAGGCTCCAAGGTAATATGAAATAAAAAATGATAATGCAAAACAAGGATTTAAAAACTTTTCTGGTTGTGTAGATAGCCAATCAGACAGATTTGCTGAGGAAAGTGGGAAATGGCAGCAATTGGAGGAAAGATAAGGCAAGAAAAAAACTCTAGTGCCATGCAAGTACCTTTGTGTCTGGGAAAATACAGCTAGAAGGAAGAGGATCTACTTTAGAAATATGGGATAGTAGAAGAAAACTCAGACTTGCTTTCACTTTAGCAGGCCTTCACCTTCACGCTTCCTAACCCTTGAGCAGTTAATTTAGCAACAATAGCATCTCGTGATGCAGAGGTTGCTTTTGTTTTTTGTTTCAGATGTATTTGATTTTGGTTATAATATTTTCTAAAACTTTGCTAAGAATAAAGTTGCCCCAAAAATATCACGTGTCTTTTGCCCGTGCAAAAGTAATACACACCTTTTCCTATTCAGTGAAAATTCTCCAAATTTGGACTGTTAAAAAATTCTCTTCACAAGCACTTGGTAGAAGTCTGTCAAGTTTTTATAAGCAATGAGAATATTTCACTGGCACAAAAAAGATAGGAAATATTCTGTCATAGGCAGTCAGAATGCAATGAATTGCAATGCCTTGCTATTGGTCCTAAAAGTCATTTGTGTTTTTGAGATGCTTGAGAACATTAAATGATGGCCATCCTGTCTCTAAGGAGATGGAGCTCCTTACTGGTCTTGAGGCAAGGTGGAGAAATAAATTATTTGACTTTGGTGCAGTGGGAAAATCTACAACATGGAGCAGGCTGCCTAAAGGACCTATTGTCAAGAAATGCTGAACAGGGCAGACAGGAAAATTGGACCCTAGGAACAGAGGCAGAGTAGTACTGAGAGTGGAGGTGCCAAAAGAGGCTCAGACCATGTGAGCATACAGTTGAGTGGGGAAGGCAAGGTCTCAGTGCGGAACACACAGATCCTAGGGCAGAGGAGACAGAACAGGGAAGAAGTGGAGGGGGAACAGGAATAGGAATATCGAGCTTGAGATGAAAAGTAAAGTACCTTTTAGAAAATCAACAGAAACCTTAAATCCCTGATTTTTTTTATACTCTCTTTCTCTCAGCTGGTAGTCTAGCAGCTAAGCAACTAGTAGCCATAATTTTCACATTTTTAATTTTCTTCCATGTTTTTCTTACATTTTGCAGTTTGCATATTGGGATTATGTGTAATTTTCCATTTATATTATTTGAAAAGACACCCATCTCTAGCTGGGTTTAAAGTATCCCTGAAATAGACTGATTTTTGCATCCTATCTGAGATACAGTACCTTTGTGTATTTCTTGCAATGTAGAAATCTGAAGCATTTCTGTGCTCTAATAGCATGCTGGGACATTTCTTGTAAACAGTTGGATAGCATTTGAAAATATTTAATCTCGTGCCAAAATAGACACAGCTAATTTTTGATCTTGTTATCTTCTTTCATTATCAACTGATACTTCATCCTCTACCCAGCTGTGTTTTCTGACATCAGATAAGTATTCCACATTTTTAAAGCTGCATTGAACAAAACTTTAGAGAATAGGAAATATGCTTCTTTAACCTTCATTACGGTTAATTCTTTTTATTGTTAGAAACAGCCTCAAGCAAGTTCTCTCTCTACATAATTAAAAAGATGAATAATTATTAATCTAAAAAAATCTACACAGTAAGATTTTTAAGTCTTGCTTAATCATTGATTACCAATAGGAATATGTCCACTGTGATGTCACATGCCCTCTCTCTGCCAATACTGATATGTGGTATGTAGCAGTTTTTCAGTTGGCAAACACATACTGCAGCAATTTTCCAAAGCTTGGAAAAGTGATGTCAACAATTCTCATATTTTCCTAATAATGAAACTCAGAACACTAGTCTTATAGATGTCTTGTTTAACATCTTCGTTAATGATCTGGATGATGGGACAGAGTTCGGTTTGCAAATGACAACAAACTGGGAGGAGTGGCTGATACACCAGGGAGTCATGCTGCCATTCAGATGGAGCTTGACAGGCTGGAGAAATGGAGCAGCAGAAATCTCATGAAGTTTATCAAGAAGTGCAAAGTCCTGCACTTGGGCAAGAATAACCGCATAGACCAATATATGCTTGGGGCTACCCAGGTGGAAAGCAGTTTGGCAGAGAAGGATGTAGGGGTCCTGATGGAACACGAGCCAACAACGTGCCCATGTATTAAAAAAGGCAGTTGGTATCCTGGAGCAGGAGGGCCTGTCTGAACATCAGGAAACACTTTTTTTACTGTGAGGGTGACCAAGAACTGGCACAGGTTGCCTAGAAAAGTGGTTGAATCTCAGTCCTTGGAGATATTCTAAAACCTAAACATGGCCCTGGGCAACTTACTCGAGGTGGCCCTGCTTGAGCAGGGGGACTGGACAACATGACCTCTGGAGGTCCCTTTCAACTTCAACCATTATGTGATTCTGTGATTACATGTTTTATACAGGTAAAATGGATTGCTGAGTGGTGTTTTGGAGAGAGGGGAAAGATGCAGATCAAGTGTTAAAGCAATGATTTGCGAGACATGACAATTATAATCTCTGTACAACATATCATAACTTACTGGTTTTATATTATTCATATATTATAAAGAAATTTAAGGAAAAATAAAAATCTTATTACTCAACTATTACTCAATTGAATTAGAATTCAGGCTTTTTTCATTGATAACACAATGAAAAGAAGTTTTATGTCAAAGAACATTATTTCTGCTTCATAAATTTACTGTGACAGAGTTCAGCATTAAATGTCACTGAATATGTGACTAATACCACATCTGTGTGTTGTTATATATAGCTGCAGAAATCTTTAGAAGTGCTTATAATTATTTTCCTTAAAATGAAGATAATACTCTTCTCCACTAAATTATAATTGTTTCTCGCCTTCAGTTCCCCCAGTCATCCGAGTCTATCCAGAGAGCCAGGCAAGGGAGCCAGGTGTGACAGCTAGCCTTCGGTGCCACGCTGAGGGTATTCCCAACCCACAACTTGGTTGGCTGAAGAATGGAATTGATATCACTCCAAAGTTATCCAAACAGTTAACACTTCAAGGTAAAGGGGCATGTTTATTGTTTTCTGCAGGGTGTGAGTGCTTTGTCAGCTCATCCTTTCTGTTCTAGCTGTCCTTCTTACATAGTTTTTATCACAGGTTGAAGTTTAAGCTAAAACATTTCAGAAGATGTGTTCCAGTTACTCTCCAAGAGTGCTCTGCTTTCTGTTTGTTAGAATAATGCTTGTACTTACTGGCAGGATTACCAGTCAATTCCAATATGCTCTTCTCTGTTAAAAATTGTGCAGTTTCTGAGTAGAGCAAGCAGTTCCAGTCCCAATCCAATATTAGAATCAGTCACTACAATTGTATTAATGCCAGTCAGTGGGTATTCAACACTAATATTTAAATTGGGAAGGAAAGCTTTTGTCTGTAAAGATTTATTCTAATGCACTGATATTAATCTAGTTATTTTTCATGAGTTCAGATTTAAATTTAGATCAGAACATGAACCAAACTTTTCCTAAGGATAATGCGTTTAATTCTATTTTCTTGGATATATTTATTTGCAATAAAATTTTGAAAAATCTCACTGCATTTTTTCTGAGGTTTTCCCAGGTTAAACTATCTATGCATTAACTTCAAGCAAAACCCACAGCCAAGTGACCCTTCTAGTCCATATTTTAGAATAACTACAAAGCTGTTTTTCTAAAATAGATCGTACAGTTGAACAAGTGTACGATACTGAAAATACAATGAATCAGTTGTCACAGAATTATTCACATCACATTATTTAAAGGACCTTTGCCTGTGAAACCTGGACTGTTTGTTGACATTTGTACTCAAGATGATGTGCAACTCCTGAAGTGGTTTCCATAGCCTCCTGCACTGATGAAGGTGTAAAATTCCAATGGGCCAGTTTTTATGTTACACTGCATTCACATTAAACAAAACCCAGGTGCTTCTGATCACTAGAAACAAATAACTTTATTAAAATTGTTATTTATGTTGAAATTTTAGACCATTAGTTCCATGAAAACTTGGGTTATTTTGTGTAAAGCCAGTGGTAGCATCAAGTGACCAAATACAACGTAATAAAAACATAATATTTACCTGATTTTAAAGACAACCATAGTGTTTAAACATACATAAAAACTCAGACTGATATTTGCCTCTGAAGTGCAAAATCAGCTGAGGTATTGCAGTTATCTGTGAGATGAATAATAGTGCATGTAATTCACTAGTCAGTTGAATACCTTTGGATTAGTTTGGCATGCTTCCAAGTTATGAACTCAGGAATGAAAATGGTTTAATTAGTATGAGCAGAGAAAGCCTTCTGAATGTATAATCTGAAAGCACTGTAGCATATCTGCATATTGAATTTTTCCTCTCCTTTCAGCAAATGGTAGTGAAGTTCACATTAGCAACGTGCGCTATGAAGATACAGGAGCATATACTTGTATTGCAAAGAATGAAGCCGGCGTGGATGAAGACATTTCTTCTCTTTTTGTAGAAGATTCTGCTCGAAAGACCCGTAAGTATTGAGAAGTGTGAAAATACATGTAGTCCTCACGTAAAAATTAAATCAGTATTAAAAACCATGAAACATTATATGAATTAAGATGAGCATGTGTAGATAACTGATAATAAAAAAGTTTAAATAATGATATCCAAGAGTCACTGAAGGCATGACTCAGTCATCTGAAGTTTATTTAGAAGTAAAATTAAATCTCTGACTCATTCTGTGAATTGATGTATTTTTTCATATTGCTATTAAAATTTGGATAGTTTCTCCATGAGAGATTTGTTGCATGTAAAGGGATTATAAAGATAAAAAAGAATAGGATGCCTAAATAAGGGAAAGCAGTAGTCCTGGTGTGGTTTCTGGGTGTTGACAGAGGTGTGGGATAAAACCTTTTCCGGTCTTTATTCCTGTATTTCTTTGATATATACCAAGAGTCAAACTTGACACCCATGACATGAGTGTCATCACAGGACTTGATCGCACCTGCAGGGCCAGATCAGTTTCAGCCTGGCCTTGCTGTCTGGTGCCTGGGTAACTGTGGCTCTCCAGAAATGCAGGGCAACGATGACAACATTCATTTGCAAAGTTGGGAGTTTGATGTGCCAAAGAAGTCTCTACCACTACCAAAAAATAGCTTTCTTTAGCCACTGTTGAATGGTAGTGATGCTTATAAACCCTGTTTGCCTATTGTTTGTCTGCCTTGATCCTTCTTTGCCCTGCCTTTTCTTTCTTCTGCTCAGAAAAATCCATTCCTTAGTTTACAATTCACCCATTTGTTTTTGGTTTTTTGTTGTTTTTTTTTTTCCTTTTAAATCCGCTACTTTAATGAATGCTACATATTCTTTAGAAATATATCTAGTGAAATGATTATTATGTCACTAGTGAGCCTGCCTTAAGTTAAGGCATTCCTTTTTATCTTGAAGCTTATTCAGCCATGCCAAGTACTCGACAGAAAATACTAGAGGCAGAATTAGTAGCACTGCAAGTCTGCCTGACACTTCCTGCTGCAAGACAGTGAGTTCAGTTACGTATAGGTTTATTAAGCTTTAAACATTTCAGAGGAAATCTTCCATGCAGGAAAATTTTATAGTCCAAATGTTAATATCTTTACTTAACTGCTTTCAGTAACACTAATTATAACTGTCATTTCAAAAGTCTTAATGTGGTTTTTTTTGTCATGAAAATGACTGCTCAGACATTTCTGAGAAGGCAGCTGAGGATAAATAAATTGTTTGATCATGCTGAATTTCTAATAATCTGGTGATAGCTCGGTCACCTCCATTTCCCTTTTTCAGTCTGTGAAAAATGTTGTAAATGTTGCCAAATTACAAAACCTTGACAAACTAGAATTTGTTCATGCTTAGCTAAGTCTTGTTTGGCCTTAATAACAAAATATTTATATCCAACTGTCCCATTTCCCAGTGTTGTAGTTACCTAGTTGTTGTACCCTCTGGAGACCTGATCTGCAGTAATTATGCAGGAATGGCCACACCTATGCAAAATACTCTTTTCCAAAATTGTAGTTTTTCGCAATATTTTTAGATTAGCTAACTTTACAGAATTTGTAAAATCACATGCTATGCAATACACACTGCTTGCAACAAAGGCTTTAAAATCTACTAGCAGTAAGTTGTTATGATGACCATTGGTGTCATCAAAGATGTAAAAGAAGGAAGACAGAAAATAAACCAAGTTAGTTCTAAGACAATTCATCCAAAAGATGAATTCCTATAAAAATTATTTACTTTGTGAGTTCTATGTTGTATATTGAAGGGAGGCAGTTTACTATTGTGTTCCTTGGTGTCTGAACCTGGTTTCCTTAAAATCAGGGTATGTGTAATTATGCATGTAGTCTATAGGTGCATAATTATACGCCATATAAAATATAAGGTGCATAATAATATAGATGCCACAGATATTTATATGAGATACTTACTCTGGTACTCTGATTTGCTTACTTTGGCTGAGAAACCCATTTCTGTAAGAGGACTAAGGTACATATTAATAAAAAAAGCAGTTACTGTCAATATCATTATCACAACTACATGAATGAACTGCCTTCACAGGTACAAATTTTGATAGATGCAATTTTAAAAAATGCTTCTGTTTAAAAAAAAAAAAGTCACTTTAGAGGAAAGAGTTGCTAGCATTAGAAAAACCGGAAGAGTAAAAGGGCTTTATTATTAACTCCTCTCTGCATGTTTTTAAATTTCTCCCAAAACACTGTTTCATGCAGCAACATAGTGATTGTAAGGCAAGAAAATGACAAAGGTAAAACCACTTGGACAGAATCATAGAATCATCTAGGTTGGAAAAGACCCTTGGAATCATCAAGTCCAACCATCTACCCTACTCTACAAAGTTCTTCCCTACACCATATCACCCAACACCACATCCAAATGACTCTTAAACTCATCCAGGGATGGTGACGCAGCCTATTCCAGTGTCTGACCGCTCTTTCTGTGAAGAATTTCTTCCTAATGTCCAGTCAAAACCTACCCTGTTGCAGCTTGAATCCATTCGCTCTTGTTCTATCGCTAATTGCTTGTGTGAAGAGCCCAGCACCAACCTCTCTACAATGTCCTTTCAAATAGTTGTAGAGAGTGATGAGGTCACCCCTCAGTCTCCTCTTCCTCAAACTAAACAGTCCCAGTTCCCTCAATCGTTCTCTGTACAATTTGTTCTCCAGGCCCTTCACCAGCTTTGTTGCCCTCCTCTGCACTCACTCCAGCACCTCGATATCTCTCTTGTACTGAGGTGCCCAGAACTGGACACAATACTCCAGGTGTGGCCTCACCAGTGCTGAGTACTGGAGGACAATCACCTCCCTACTTCTGGTGGTCACACTATTTCTAAGACAAGCCAGGATGCCATTGGCTTTCTTGGCCACCTGGGCACACTGCTGGCTCATATTCAGCTGCTTGTCAGTTAGAACCCCCAAGTCCTTTTCCGCCAGGCAGCTTTCCCACCACACTTCTCCAAGTCTCTACTGATGCATGGGGTTGTTGTGGCCCAAGTGCAGGACCTGGCACTTGGTCTTGTTGAAGCTCATACCATTAATGTTGGCTCATCGATCCAACCTATCTAAGTCTCTCTGTAGAGCCTCCCTATCCTCGTGCAGATCAACCCTCCAGCTTAACTTGGTGTCAACTGCGAACTTACTGATGATACACTCTATGCTGTTATCAAGATCACCAATGAAGATGTTAAACAGAAATGGTCCCAACACTGAGCCCTGGGGAACACCACTTGTGACTGGCTACCAGCTGGATTTAAATCTCTTGAGCACCACTCTTTGGGACCATCCAGACAGCCAGTGCTTGATCCAGCAGATAGTATGCTTGCCCGGGCCATGTGCAGCTAGTTTTTCCACTAGAATTCTATGGGGAACAGTGTTGAATGCTTTTTGAAAGTCCAGGTAGATAATATCCACAGGATATTAGCCTTTGTGGGCTTTTGTTCCCTCCTACATGCATTTTAAACACAATGCTATTACTACTTTAAGGTGTGCTGATTAGATCACAAGTTACATTCTAAAGATAGTTTCTGATGATGTAAATGTGATTTCATGTGATCTGATATAAACTATATATATCATAGATGACAGTTTTATAAAGTTATCCTTCTTCAAGAGAATAAAGCAGATGTGTTTACTTTTTTAATCTTTTTTTTTTCTTCTTTCCCTTTAATGGAATATACCCTTCTGGAAATTTCAGGATATTCCTTTCAACAAAAGTAGAACAGATTCTCATTAGCTTGTCAGTTAATCTCAGCTTGTCTACTTTTTACATGGCACATAAGGTAAAAATAATAGTAAAGTAAAAGCACTTCAGAACGTTGAGTTGATTGGCTATTGAGAGGATAGTGAGAACTTTTATAGTGGAGCTCTAAAATATAAAATACAATTGCACTGCATTGAGCATGACGCTTATTTTATAAGCCAAATAATGAATACAGAACATGGTTCCATTTTTAACCAGTATATATATTTTATTTCCTAGAAAGTTTAATAGTCAAAGAAAATGTTCACTTTTGTACTTATCTGACCCATTGTTTATGTGCATATGAAAGCTTTTGGTTTTTAATGCTACTTTGAATAATAAGCTAAATTTTTGTAGTTATCTGTAGAATCTGAATTTCAACATATCCCAAATTTGTTACGTAGAAGGCTCGAGGTGGTGCTTTCAGAAAAAATTAATATATGTAACAGAAAGGGTATGGCTAGCTCATTCCTTTGGCGATAAGTAGGGAAAACAGCTCCTAAGAGAAAATCCTTTATTTTCTGGCCTCTCTGCCTAAATTAAAACCAGTACCATTATGGATAAATAGATTTTTAAATGATAAGCAAAGGTTTCCTTCATTTGTGTGCCTAATAATAATATCAGATTGCTAGGTTTTCAAAATTCACAGCATGGGTTACAGAGGCATCTAAAACGTGTCTGTCTTATAAACAGAAAAGAAATAGGGTAAATGGCAAAGCTATACTGAAGTGTGGGAAGTGTGATGCTAGTAGCAAAAATAAAAACATATAATGTGGAGTATGACTTAGGGGTGCCAGAACATTGTTAATTTTAAAATTTCCAGTTTCAGAAATTTGAATTTCAGTTCCCAAGAATAGTCAATGTACTTTAATGATAATCGTTCATTATCAAGGTGGTAATTTGGGATAGAATGGAAAATAGTATAAAAGTGCTTTGTCATCCAGATCCATTCAGTAGATGCTAGCACCAAACACTGAACCCTTGTTCTGTCACAGATAAGTAAAACCTTTAGTAATGGATGACAGTTGCAAGAATAGTTCAGCCTCTTCTTAAAACATCAGCCTTTTTTCAATGTGCACTAAAAATAAAATTTCTGAAAATAGGCTTTTATTTTGGCATTGCCTCAGGTGAGAGGAATTAAATTATTTTCTTTGAGATACATTAACTTCAGCACTGTCTTTTACCAGTTAACTTGTTCTGTAGCTGAAATTTTATATATTTAACATCTGTGTCCAAACATATGCACACTTTTTGCTAGATTTGTGAAGTTGTAATGGAAATTTTTAGTTTATATTACCTATATAAACATGCTATAAGTACTGGTGATAAATGTCTAGTGCTGTCTATTATCAGATCCTGTTTAATTCCTCTGATGTCAGCTATTTAGATTGAAGCATTGTGTTATTACTATCTGTGTCAAAAAACAGGGGTTTTGTTGCTTTTAGTTTTTAATGTTTCTCCTGATAAACTATGGCCACTCCGGAAACAGTCATTAGGAAGAAAACATGATTTTACTTATGTTACAAATGCTGTAGTCATTTGGCGGAAAGCATTTTCCATCACAATCTGGGACTTGATATTGGTGGTTCATGCAGTGAGATTATCACTGGAACATACTACAACAAAAATTTCTCTGGTGTTTGACAGTAAAAATCTCCGGGCAATTAGTGATATATACAGTGGGTGGACATTTTCTGGGAGTTTGGTTGAGTTCTGAAGATGCCATTTGCACTCAGTACACCCAGGCTTTAGGACTTCTAGAACAGAGTAGATTCTCAATGTAACTGCTTTTCCTTTGCTCCATGGGCAAAAAAAGGTTTCTAGCTAGAAACAGTCCATACTTTGAGATAATTTTGATAATATTTATTTAGTTGTTCATGTATCATTTTGACCATGTCTGACAAAGTAGTTGGTTTCCCTGATCTAAGTGTCTAAATGGAGTTTTACTAATTAAACTCTCAGTAATTCTTCAGGCTTTGATGTACGCTGCTTCTGTATCAGACCTTGTGTGTGTGAAAGCCTGACTGCTTTTTCCAACAATACCAATTGCTGCAGAGCCAGTTGTGAAGACTCTGTCCTCTTGAGAACCTCTGTGTAGGTGTTGGAAGGTTGCTATTAGGTGCTCCCAAAGCCTTCTCCTCTCCAGGCTGAATAATCCCAGTTCTCTCATTAATTTTCTTCCTGGTGTGCAGACATTTTATAATGTGGTCTTTGTTCTTTCTTCTTCTTCCCAGCAGGGCCCTTGCCTGGGAATTTTTAGATTTTGTAATCTCTGTTGGAAAGGCTATATTTTAATCTGAGAAAATTTGACCTTAAGGTGAAAGGAAATGTTTCATTAAAATGCTTTACCTGGAAGCTACTTATGATCATTATGAAATTTTATACAAATGTAAATTTATTTATTTTTCTTTTTCCACTAGGTATTAATCCTTTCTATATTTATTAGCATCTTAGATTCATGACAAACACAAAAATTCAATTGCCTCTAAATTACCTCTGTATTTCTTGTGCCTTCTTTATTGGCTCCATATGTACCTTTTCAGAACACTCATTTTAAAGTATCACGACTTTGATAGCAAATAAGAGCCGTGCAGCATGTACAATGAATAGATCTATACATCCTACTCCTACAACAGTAGTATCTAAAATATTTCTGAATGCAAGAACTGTGGTGTTTTAATTCTCTAGAGACTGGAAACTCTTTTTGTGCCATGAATTCCATTTTACCTCATGTTTGCAGTTAAAGCCATCGAGAATGAGATAGCTGGTCTGGGTGATAGCTGGATAACCCCTGTGGTAACTGGTAAAAACATTCTGGGAATTAATGACCTGGTCTAAATCTGAAGACAGCAGTCTCCCCTACTGTCATGATCCTCTAATAATACCTGAGAGAATTCGGCTGTGTTAGGAGTCTCTGGCATAATCACATTTGTAGTACAAATAGCAGTTTAAAATCTGGTTTTAGTTTCATTCCAACGTAGTTTGATTTTTCAGAATAGGTATTTCATGGATTCATAGATCTATGCATGATGGAACCATTTCATCTAACTCTAATCTGTCTTCTCCATTTCACAAGACATTAAATTGCATCTTGTTCTGCCTGAATACAGATCTAATGCTTTGTTTCCCTGAGGTGTATCCTCCCAGAAATGCATCTACCTGAGTTAGAAAGACAGTCGGAAAATCCCTCGTATCTTTTGGTATTTTGCTTTCTAATTAACCAGTTGCAGTAATATAGAATAATGCTTAGTTTCTATTTTTAAGTCAGTTTTTCCTTAAGTTTCCTCCTTTTATTCTCTCCCTCCCCCAAAAATTGACCTCTTAAGAGTTGTTGCCTTATGAGTATACCATCTTGAGGATTGCAATTTGGTTTGGGTACAGTTTTCTTAAAAAAATGGAAAGTGCTCTTTGCAGAAGCATATATACTACTTGTTTCTTTAATGTTCTGGAGAGAGAAATACATATTCGGTGATGTTTTGCTTCTGCATCCACTGATCGCTTGTCACTTTTTTCCACTAGTATCAGTGGTGGAAGTTTATGTTTATATGTTTATCCACCACATGCCCTATATCCTGTCAGGCCTCAGTGGAAGCCTCCAAATCCTGCTCCTTCCCACATGACTCAGCCCTCCAGTGTAGACATAGTCTGCATTACTTTTTCCTAAATGTCTAAAATAGCATTTGGCTTTATCAAAATGTAATTTATTTTAGAGATATACTTGACAAAGTAATTCAAACTTTTTGAAACCTTGTTATTCATAACAGGTAATTCACAGACCTCTTAGGAAATCATTCTATGCTTGTTTGCGGATCATTGATGAAGAGTCACTACCCATTGCTCTGGACACATTCCAGCACTGTCTTCTTCATCTTTTACTAATGATTTAACAATGAAAACTACTTTTTAAGATCACTTTGGCAGTTTTAAATCAGATTAACATGTATTTTATTATTATTGTATAACTCTAATATTTAATTAGAATATTCTGTGTTAACAAATTAGATATTTAGCAAAATTCTGGTTTACATCTATATGAATTTTTACAACAGCAAAATTCTACTTACATTAAAAAATGTAATAAGGTTTGTTTGAGAAGACCTGATTTCCATTGAAACATATTAGCTGATCTATAATTATATTCTTGTCCTTTGATTTCTTGCAAAATTGAATTGTGTGCGAGTGTTGTCTATTCTTTTGTCTGGGACAGTCTAACTGCCCACAGATACTTGACTTATTAAATTTCAGGGAGTGAGGGAGCTACTAGAGGCTTAGGTAATGGTACTCCTCTTGGACCCTATGATATGTTCTGATGTTTATTCAAAACTAATAGTACCAGACCAAACATCCAAAACAACTTTTACCAAGTCTTTTATGTACTTCATGTAGACCTGGTTATTTTAAATGTTTGTCCGAACTACACATCATTTACCCTCTTTTTTGTTCCATTGTAAGGTAGAAAATATTTAATCAGCCTCTGTTTTCAATTATTATCTTTCTTCTGTGCAAATAAAGGAAAACAATATTTATAGAAGAATATTGTCAATGGAACATTAAAAAAAATCTGGTTCTTATCAGTACAATTTAAACCTTGAGTAGCGCTGGCGTCACAATGCTTTTCTCCTGCCTTTAGCAGCCATTTGTGATGATTTCTGGGGCCTTTGCTGCTGCATTGATGTCAAGGAATATCAAGCTGCTGGAACTTCTTCTGTTAGCACAAAAATGGATGTTAATTGTAACTAAGGCTACTTCTTTTTTTAAGGACTGCTGTTTCTCTCTTTTATAAACAGGATCTTTGTTCTAGCACTCCAGCATCTCTACAGTAACACATAAAGGTGGCTTTTCATTTTCTAGCTTGCAGTACGTGCAGATGCATTTTAAGGAACTCTCAAATTTTATATTAACTGATAGATTTCTCCTCCATATTACTGGATTTAACAGCATTTAAAGTCTGAGCACACAAATTGAGAGCTCTACTGCAGAGTTATGTTGAGTACCTTTGATAGTCACAAACACAGATTTGGGTCAACCCAACTACTAGAAGACATAAGGCAAACCAAAATCATCAGCTTGTTGAAAAAAAAGATAGGAAGGAAGAATTGTAGTAGAAAGGGAATATTTTCTTGAAATAACGGAATAAATTATATCAATGTAATCTACAGAGATAAAGAAGAAAATCTGACAATACAGAAAACAGGGGGAGAAAAAAGATTGATTATCAAAGACAAAGGAATATTTTCATGGGTGATTTTCAGATACTTAAAATTCTTATCTTCACTACTAGTAAAATATTTTGAAGTATAATAACTTTAAAAATGCATTTTTTATTTTTCTTCCTCAATGACTGTGAGAGGTACATCAGTTGTGCTTTGGTTTCCTCTCAGTTTCAATTTAGGGTAATCCTATTAAACTATAGTCATAGATCATGAAAACATGTGCTGTTCCCTTTAAAGCTAAACAATTTTGTGTGTTTGTCATTGTTTATTTTATTTTCTGTTTTTTACATTATTTTATTTCTTTTAATGTTTTCCAAAACTTCATGTTATAAAATTCAGTTTAGTTTGCCATTGATTAATAAGACTTCTTAAGCATTTATCTAAATTTTATTGAGATGTATGCGTGCAGCCTGGGGAGACAACTGTCGTGATGGAAAGTTGTCAAGTAATGCTATTAAGGTATTTTCAAGACTAACTTGACAGTGCTTGATGGTACTTTAATATTTAGTATCTTTTAGTCTTGGACGTCAATCACAGACTTTTGTGTTATTCATATTACATCCATTATGACATCATCATATATTGCAAAGCAACTTCTGCAGATTCTTTCACCTAGTAACACAAAGCAGGATAAAAATTATCTGCCTCATGCACTGTGTCTTAGGTCTAAATTTAAAAAATAATATACCTGTTCAATGCCATTAAGTAGATTTATTTCTAACTGTGCCTTTTTTACGTAATGTCATAGTCTTATTACCTAACAAGAGATGATGTGATTTGACTGCTACTGACTTGACAGGTTTATGGCCATCATAAGCAACAAGGCATCTCCACTGTCTAGAACTCAGAAAGAGACTAAAAGCCTTTTGACTGTGATTTATGGCCTAAATTCTCTCTGAAAGGCTTTATGCAACTTTAATAGAATCTTCCTGTCACATCTTACACTGAATGGTACCTATTTGCCTCATTTCCTTCGAGATAATTTATGCTGGTATTTAATTTTATGGGATACCTAAACAAGTTTATACTTGTTGACAGCATCATAGGCAAAGACTTTATTTCAAACTTCCAAGTATAGGGTAGAAATTCAGCTCACAAACCATTTTTTTTTCCTACCAGTATAGACTGGACTGAGTTAATGGGCTATGGGAAATGACTTCAGCATGATTCAATATAAACATTTATAGAAAATTAATTAAAGATCAATAAGATAACATGATCATATTTGACCAAAAGTAAAGTGTCAACTGTGACTTTTAACTCGTAAATAATAATTTGATATTCATAAAAATAGATATTTGGTTATTGTATTAACCTAACCTGAAATGAAATTAAAGTGCATGTCACATAAAAACAGAATGGAATTTTGATAGAATTTTTTATTGACATAATTACTTTAAAAAATAGTTGAAGCAAGCAATAGATAGTTGATTAAAAAGTGTTTGCATCACAAATAAATTAAAGTTTCTATGTATTTATATTTGTATAAAACCCAAACAAATCTGAATTTCTCATAAAATAAAATTAAAAGCAGATAAGTGCATAAATGTTTTCATTCTCCTTGATAGTGGAAACTGAGCAAAAAGTAAATCACCTTAACCTCATCTCCACTTTCACCACTATAACTTTTCAAATAAGAATAATAAATTAAAACTTGGGTGGCTCAGCAACCTGGTGGTAATGATGGCATAGATTTACCCTGTAACATAAGAGCATGTGTTTATATGTTAGAGTTATGAGAAAAAAGGGTAGAGGTGACAGATCCATTCTCTTTATGATGTATATATGGTTAATCAGAATGGTTGCCAATGGTGGTAGTTATCAGTGAAGTCCGCAGACAGAATCCCTTCAAACATCTTGAAATTACTTTTTGTACAATTAAAAGTATGGCAGATTATGGTAGGTCAATTCTGAAAAATAGTGTTGAATTCCACACTTTTCCCATACGACCTTATAGCATCTTTGTCATTGTCTTGTTTTTTATTATATCTACTTCTTACCTCTTGCCCTTATGGGGATGTAAAGCTTGGAAAGGGACAGTTTTCCTGTCTGATGGTGCAAAGTCTAACATAATGAACTGATATGAAACTGTTGATATTTATTTATTAGCTGTTATGTTCTGAGAAAAATTCTGGTAAAATATTTGCAGAATTTTAAATACAAAGCTTGTGTTTTAATGAGACAAAACTGAGAATTATTAATATATGATGAACAATCATTATTTGTATTCAGAAAATATCAGCGGATTTTTCTCCCCTGTTTATTGGAACAATATATAATGCAGAAAATATGTCTTTCTGCTCTTTTTCCCTGTTCTAAAAGGCATTTTAAGCTGCATTGTTCTCTTAGTGCAGCAAGCTAGGAATTTTTTCAGATGTTAAGGTTTTAATTGATATATATTTTGTTTGAGTGCCAGTGCAACAAAATAGCATTTTATGAAATTATTTTATTTAGCTTTCGTAATATCTAGTGCCAGGAGAAAAGAAAGGAAAATTTCAGACTGTTTAACCATGCATACATAAAATACGTACTAAGAATGTCAGTTTTTAATTAAAAAAAAAAAAAAAAAAAGGTTAATGGATTTTTTTAAACTTACCCAACGTTTTCTTGGATAGTGACCACTGAAGCATGTGTAGAAGAAGGAAAACTATTTCTGGAAGAAAACGAAGTATTGTATTTCAAGAACAAGTTTCTTTTCTGAATCTTACTGCCCTGAACTTGTTTTTCTCTGGATATATATAGTATTGTGTGCTGATGACTGATAATGTGAACATCTAATTATATTACCAAAAGGAAGCAGAAGAGCTACATTTACTCTCCAAGCTCACGGAATGTCAATCTTACAAATATAAATGTATATAATTTATTTTCAACTGTTACCCCTTAAATGTTTGGAAAAAAGAAAAGTATGGAGGAAAAACACTGTAGTTGACATATTTGGAAGCTTTGACATTGGCTGTTGAGACAGAAAAGTGAATGTAATGACATTTATCACCAATGAGATAAGGAGTAGAGAGGAGAATTTATTTGGAAATTTATTTGGAAAGTGACTTTGTAATACCCTCTTATTCATTTAGTTACAGAAATGCCATTTGATTTTTGCAGTTGTCATTTTCATCCAAAGGGGATAAGAATCTGTATTGCTAGTACAGTCTGCTGCAGAATTTTGTGAAGTACTAAGGAGAGAGTTTACTGAAAAATGTGCAACCTATTACATTCAGCCAACACAGAAAATGAGTAACAAAGACAAATAGTAGACTTTCAGATGTTGTATTAGCTACTCGTAATCAAAGGCTGGCTCTGAGCACAAAAGCACAGAATAGGTCCTATGTAAGGACCATGAAGAGTGATTTTTAGGGAGCTCTAAGTGTGCTTAAAAAATTAAAAAAAGAAGTCCTCTCTCAAGAAAACATGGATTCTCCCCTGTTCTGCACTGGGTGGGTCAGGAGAGAGAGAGGCAAGGTGCAGGGCTCTTTTTGGATGTCTGTATAAAAGGCTCATCAACAAGTGGTGTAATAAAATGACTGCTTTAATAAGATAGAATAAAAAGAGGAATATAGATAGCAAATCTTATGTCCCTTCAGATGTAGGCACCCTGCATTCATGCAGCATCAGATGAACTCCAGACAGATTTTCCCATGATGTGCTGCACAGATCCTGTCCATGGAGAGATTTCCTCTCCCTTCTATACAGTGGTGGCTTTTATCTTGTGTAACGAACAAAACCATGTATCTTCTGACAGGTTGCAGCATTATCTTGGTCATAGCACCCACCAATGTGCAGCAGAGGCCGTTATGGGAATTCTAGCTTATACCCTCACAGTAACTACGATTGCTGACACACAGGCATCTCAAGCCTTACGTGCAAGGGCCAATGTAGCAGACGTAGCCTGCTCAAGGTCACTAACTCCTTGAATATGGTGTCTTCTGCAAGACTCCCAGTACATCTCTTGATATTATTCCTTCACTGTATGTTGTCTGAATACCCTTTTTATAAATCAGGGAAATACTGCACAAGAGAAGATGGCGGTATTCTGTCTTAAAACCTGAAAATTTCTCTTACATGTATCAATAATAATGTATTTTGACATCTTTAAGTTTCTCATCTTGTGCGAGAAATGAGGATAGGATGTGACGGAAGATGTTAATTTTTGCTTAACCAAAAAGGAAGGTAAACAACATGTTCCTCAGCATACTTTCTGTCTGCAGATGTTGTGCTTATTCTAGGATTATGATCTTTATCTGAAGACTGGACATCTTGCTTGAATACAAGTTATAGGACTGTTTAAAAAACTAAGTGAGGTTTCTTGATATGTTTCTTGATATGTTAGGGGAGGTGATATCTGTTATTTATTATTTTACATATTACTCTTAAATAATATCTCATTTTTTCCTCAAACTGATTTGTTCATTTTAAAATTAATGTGTGAGGCTTTTAAAGCACTCCTTTCATCCTCTCTCTCTTTTTTTTTTTTTGTGAGCAAAGCTGGGAACCATATGTATCATTTTGTGTTAACACAAATAAATGCATCCTGTACTTAGCATCTTAAATCATTTCATTTGATGCTGTGTAGTTCCACACAGTTGAATAATTGTAATTACTTTTTATTTTCTTTCCTATGTCACCCCTAGAAAAAAGACGTGATAAAAAGTAGAATTTCATGGCTAAATTTACAGGACCTCAAGTGCCATATATTACATGGTTCTTTCCTCACAATGTGAAGAGAAAACTAATTTTAAAGAAAATCCTCCAGGTTGCCCTGGGGAAATTAATTTGGTTTATTACAGAAAAAGGACTATATACGATGATATAGACAAACACAGAACTGTCATCTGAATATAGAGCTATTTTCTGGGCATGCAGGGATAAAGTTAGAAGTTCTGAAACCTGTCTGGAGCTGAATCTGGTGAGGAACGTGAAGGGCAAAAGATGGGCTTCTATAGAGACATCAGCAGCAAAAAGAAGGCTAAGGAAAATATGGGTGTGTTATGATAGGACAAGGAGTAATGGTTTTAAACTAAATGGGGGTAGATTTAGGCTAGATATAAAGAAGAAATTTTTTACAATGAGAGTAGTGAAACACTGGAACAGGTTGCCCATAGAGGTGGTAGGTGCCCCATCCCTGGAAATGTTCAAGGTCAGGCTGGACAGGGCTCTGAGCAACCTGATTAGTTGAAGATGTCCCTGCTCATTGCAGGGGAGGTTTGACAAGATGACCTTTAAAGGTCCCTTCCAACCCAAACTAATCTATGATTCTGTGGTTCTAAATACTGTGTCTAAGTTCATACAATGACCTGGCTCTGTTGAGAGAAATTGTGGGAAAAAAATCAGGGGACAAATAATAGTAGAAGAGAGGGAGAGGGAAAAGAGAAGACCTGTAGCTCTGTAATCCTAAGCCTCTGAATCATGAGCTTGTCAGAAAGCAGATTGACACTTTTTCTAAGGACCCTTCTATGTATCTGGGGCTGTGTATGTTCTTTCAGAGCACAAGAATGAGAGAAATTATGTACTTCATGAGGCAAAAGGCCCATCTTGGTCCTGTCTTCAGCAGTGCCCTGTAGAAGAAGCTTGGGAAAATCATAGTATTTGGGACTTTTCTGAAGTGGTAGTTGTTCCTTTTCTAGTCTCAGCTTTGATCAGTCAGCATTTGTGTACCAACATAATTTTTGAATAATGTGTCTTCCATTACTTTTTCCAAACTTTTTTTTTAAAGCACATTAATGTTTTTAGCTTTTGCAGCACTGTTTCAATGAATATCACAATTTTATTATGTATTTGTGTGACACATACGTGTTCTCTGTGTTGTATTCCTTTCCTTTATTTTTTTCTCTATTTCTTAAGATCATTACGTTACAAAACATTTTGCTTTTCAGTGATGGTGTTTAAACAATTTATTTCATGGAGTGCTGAGCTGGAAATGTTTCAAATTTGCACAATTATATTTGCTTTCTTTTTATTCTCCCCAGGCAGATAGAGCAATATTAGGATAATTCTTTTTCATTTATCTCAAGGGTCTAAAATTCAGTTGTAAACAAGATGGCCAAATACATGGAAAGAACAACCTAAACACTTAGTCAGTTACCATGCCATCTTATAGTTCCCATCTTGGTCTTCCAAAGATAATAACAAACATTATGCAGCATGACAACTTTGGTAGCATGGCTGTGTTACAGCAATGCAGAAGAATATCTTGTATGCATTTTGGTTGTACATGTTTCTCTCATAATGATGTCCTGAAATAAATCTCTTCAAAGTCCAGTGCTTAAAGGAAATTATGAAAATTACATCACCTGTAATTAATATATATAATTTATGTGTATGGAAACTACATGTGTGTTTTGTAATGCATTATGAAACACACTAACACGCTATTGATAAACACTAATGGAGTTAACTTGGGGCGGGATGTAAGAGGGAGTGATGGGGTTTACCCTAACCCCAATAACTATGATGGCTAATCACAATTTTGCCATGTGACGTAGAGAACTTTATTTAATCTTATTGTTAATTCACTATGTCCATTGATTTACCTGTACAAGTATTTTAGTGAATCAGAGATTAAAGCATCATAATTAATTCAGAATTGATATATCATTTCATTATTTTTTTTTCTTGTTCATTTGTGTTTTCTGTTTTTTCTCTCTCTTACATGCTGCAGTTGCAAACATATTGTGGCGAGAGCAAGGTACTAATACAGATGGCTTTTTTCATATTTTCTGCGTTACGTGAAATGCTCATCTATTGTTCCTTTTGTGTGTTTGGTTGGGGTTTTTTTTTTTGTTCGTACTCTACAGTTACAGTAATCACCTTTCCCTTTGCAACATTTATGGAATTTGATTTTAAGAAAAAAGCATACTGAAAAATAATCCTTTAAAATCTTGTGCCTTTGTGAACTGCTTTTCCTTTCAGGCAGAGAAGGAATTAGCCTGTTAAAAAATTTCAGTTACTCAAAGGTATTCAACAAGAAGTTCAGATTTAAAATGTAGACTTTTAACTTGTATAACTTTGTTTGCTGACATGATAAAGCTTCCAACAATCAGCCTATATGCTGTTTGGGATTGATGTTCTTGTATGAATCATTCTCACTTGAAAAAATTATAATCTTAAACAGTTTAATTGAGGTACCTGATGATACTTAGTGAGATAAATAATTTTCTTCTTATACTCAGGAAGGGTTTGTAAATATTGGGCAGGGTTATTTTTTTTGATGTTTGCAGTTAGTGACCAACTGAAGGATAAATATAAATACAGACAGTATCAGGAGCTATAACATAGAAAGTATGGAAAGTATATTTTATTGACAAAGATAGGTATTGATTTTCTTATATAATAATCTCATGAAGCATATTGCAGAAAAATGTCATAATCAAAGTGTTGTCATGAGCTCTCATTTCATTGCTCTAAGTAGCCTGTTCTTAATTTAAAGTTGCAATTTAGGAATTAATGTATTTCAGGAATAGGAAATGTTTCAGTTATTTCCATTGGAAGATTGATAATACTATAAGTGTATCAGGCTTTGCTATGAATTCATGCTGCAAATGGTATTTCCTCATGTTTCTTAAAGAATTATGTTAAATTAATTTGAAGATTCCAAAATTTGATATTTCATTTGCTTAATTACACAGTGACCTTTCGCACAAATATGAACTAATTTTATTTTTTCATGTTCTGGTTTTACTGGTTGCTTAGCTGGTATAAACAGTCAGTTTCCTGATTATAATGGAGCTCAGCTGTCGTCTTCCTGCTCTATCTTGGCTTTGCAGAGTACAAATTATGTGTTCAGAGTTTCATACAATTCCACTGTTAACAACTAAACTGATGCAAAATAAGATTCTAACGCAAAGTTTTCAAATGTATGGTATTCACACCACTTATTGGGAAGGTATCACTTCTGCTTTATCTTGAATAAAACTGAAAACCTGACTGGCATACCCTTGATTTTTTAGAGAATTGCCTTTTCAAGTCAAGTCCTGTGTTGCTTTCAGTGGTTAGAAAGCATTTAGGCAAACTTAAATTCTGTGTCAATAAAGGCCATTTAAAAATAGTAGCTTACTAGAGGGCTTATGGTAAAGAGATTCAAATTTCTCTGTGATTAGTGTGAAACTAAACAGAAAACAATTTACAGTAGAGATTGAGAATGTGAAGTGACAACATTGTCTTCTGGAGCAGATTTTCTCGATCCCTCCTCTGTTTCTCATTGGCCCATCCTCATCTTTCCTCATCTTTAGTGTCTGCAATGCATATTTGTATATGGAGTACATAAAAGCCTTATCACAACTGCTTGCTTGTGTAAGTGTGAAAAGATAATGTGTCAGAAAATGAGAAAGGGTTTTGAAAGTACATTAATTTGTGTTATAGTAATAACACAGTATATAGACAAGCATAAATATATCCATATGTTAACTTTTATGCCAAAAAAACCCAAAACCAAACCACCACCATTTTTTTTCAAATCTGTTTTAAATATTGATCCAGTCTTAGTGAAGCAAATATATTTGCATTTATTGTTGTTGCTTCTGGCACAGTATTATAAATGTGCTGGGTTGTTTTTGGTTTGGTGGGGAGAGAATTACAAAATTAGGTCAGTTGACTTCAGAGGAGTATCTCCTGTAGTTGTGAAGAAGTGGCTTGCCTGAGTGATTAGATATTTGTATAAATTAGATATTTGTACAGGTGTTTGTAGACACATGCTCAGATGAAGAGTTATGTGGTCACAACAACTTGGAAGGGGGGATTATTTAATTGGATCCACAGGTAAAGTTTCCTTATGTGAACTGACTTCCCTAACTCAGTATTGAAATGGAAGGACATTTCTTATTGTGTCTCCTTCACTGATTTTGAAGAACAGTTTGGTGAACATTTTTAGGAAAACTTGGCCAGAAGTGAGAAATGATTCCACAAGATTTCTCAAAGATAATTGAATTTGCGTGTTCTGGGCATGGTCTGACAGCCTTATGCATATTACTACTTTTTAAATGACTGTATTACCTATGTGATTCTTTATAGGGACTGGGAACTTTCATGTGTGTNCCCCCACCCACCAATGCTCTCATTATTTTATTTGATATTAAAAATGTTTTCTCTCCCTATTAACATAGTTTTTCCTTCAGAATTTAGGATAAGCAGAATTTCAGACTCGGATTTATTTTTCCTGGGTTTTATTCTCCTGTGTTCCTGTACCAAATATTGTTATGTCAAGTGGTAGCTTAGGCCCTGTACCCAGGATACATGTATATTTTTATTAGTGTAGCCCACAGTTTAGCTGTGTTGGTTATGATGGTAATTTTATGAGTATTGTGATTTTCTTCACAGAATTTTAAAAATATGAACTGATGATCCATCATAACATCCACATAGCAAATCAACAACTGTTTTCTTGATTGGCACAGTTTAAGGAGAATGTTCTTTTTTGTGTTCGTGAGCATGACCACAGATATTATGAGACTTCATGCTACAGTTCTGCTTCCCACCTTCTCCACAGAACATTATATCACACCTCTCATTCAGCATCGTTGTGATAGAAGGATAGAATAGTGGCCCTTCAAACTCGGAATGAATATCTGCCCAAGTCTGGCTTTCCAATAACATTTAACAGAGAATATTTCCTTTTCTGACTGAAATAAATGTCAAATAAGGGTTTATAACAAATATTCAGAACTTCTCTTTCAGTGTTACACTGAAATTACTTTAATTTTACTATCCTTCAAAAGAAGAAAAATTAGAATACATGGAGAATTTATATTAATTTGATTTCAATGTTAATTTAGTTTCGATGGAGATGATTTCAGAAGATCACTTCTGTTACTGCAGATGTCAAACTAGATATTTCAAAATCTGTATTCATGAAGACACTGTCTTGCCAATGGAGAAAACTGTGAAATTCTGAATAACATTTTTGTTTTAGTTTTACAACAAAAGATCCCATAGGATTAGCTGTATTAGCACTATATGCATTAACAAATTGATCTCACACCAAAAATGTGATGAGCTTTAGTTCAAGACAAGGATTTTCTCTTTTGTCATTATTTAGTTTTATACATTTCAATGTGTTTTTGTTCCTAAGGTCTGGGCATTGGGAACATGTTTTATGTTTTTTATGAAGACGGCATCAAAGTAATACAACCAGTGGAATGTGAATTTCAGAGACATATTAAGCCTAGTGAAAAACTCCTCGGTTTTCAGGCAAGTTATTATTTTAAATTTGTTTGTAGCATTTTTACAATTATAGTTTTTCTTAAATAAGAATTTATTATTGCCAGTTTAGTGTTTTCTGCTTGATAAATTCAGACGTGTCTTCTCAATTAGTAAGTAGCTAATAGTGGTGGACGAAAAATTTCCTGTATTTTCCTTGATCAAACTTTCAATCTCTGTCTTAGATGGAATATTTCCTGTATACTTTTCAAACCCTTTATTTTATTTGCTGTTTTTCTCTTTTCCCAGTCCTTTCCTTTAACAGCTCTCTACTTTTTATTTCTGATTTGTTTGTTGTTGTTGTTATTTTTTCTTCCATCCCTCCCCAGTTAAGTGCATCTCTGTGAATCAGGGATTGATAGTCTCTCTATTAAATATAAGATCTAAAGTTATTATTTTTAATGTCTTCTTTTTTCTCTGCTGGATGTTTGTCTATATTAAACTGTCAGCTATCATGAGATAAATCCCTATCATGATAAACACTCTTGAAGCTCCACTGAAGTTAGTAGAGATAAGTGATGCTTTGATTCCAACTTACAATTCTTATAAGTAGTTTCAATAATTTTATTGTCAACAGATTTATAGCTGATTTCAACCAAATTCTGTGCATTTATGGAGTAGTTTCCCTCTGTAGCATACATAAAAACAGTAGTGTATTCTCTGCTTCCATTTACTCTTTTGTTGTTTTTCCTTTACTGCTGATCAAATTGTTAGCTGACATGATGCATGTTCTCATAGGAACACTTGGTACTAGTCACTACATTAAGACTTGTTCCATGTGATCTATTGCCTTTCAAAAAATAGTAACTTCTTCTCGTTATTTGAATTTGAATGAGTGACCTTGAAATATGCTGTACACTTTGGGTTTTTTCCCTAGTACCTAAAGCACACTGAAGTAACAGCAGAACTGTCTCAATGGGATTTGCCTCTTCAGTTATCATTATTGATGTCAAAGGCTGCTGTACTCAGCAGCAAGACTTATTTTAGTGTGAATAATTATGCTTTGAACAGCTAATCATACCTTGATTTGTGATGCTTAAGTGAAATTAGGTTGACGCAGCCAAAAATAAGCCAAAAAGCTTTTTTATGGCTGTTGAATTCAAAAGCTGATTATTTAAGAAGTCTGTTAAAATGTTATTGGTTTAAAGTGCAACCTAGATTTTAAGTGTATTTTTATTGAAATGTGGTAATAATCAGGATGAATTAGTCAAATGTTTCCTTTTTGTAGCTTTCAAACCCCTAGTAGCATAATAATTATATCCTTCACAAAAAATATAGGAAAGTAAAAAAAAAGGCTTGTCCTTATTTGGTTATTTTCAGCTTGTGAGTAGGTGTGGTATAGAGAGAAATGCATGTCGTTTTTCCCATTAAATTCAACAATATTTCTACTTATTGCCCTGAACACTGAAGACATCTTCCCTCACATATGGTGGTTAATAAATCTTTATTCCTGCAAGAAAAATCAGAAATATCCTTATGTTTTTCTACTTATAGTGACATCATTGTTCACTCTGCTTTCCAAAAACAGAAAAAATTGAGAAATGGATTTCAGTAAAAACTTTTGAAATTTTGAAAAAACCCTTTAAGATTACTTTCCTCCTAGAAGAAGGATGAAAGCCAAGTTGAAAAGAATTCCCTGGAAATGCTACTGATACTATGGTAACAGCAGTATATTCTTGAAAAAAACTCATTGACTATGAAGCTTTAGACAGCTGTTTCTTCCTTTGAAGAATAACATATCTTCCTCAAGCTTCTTTGGAAAAATCTGTTTTCTCCAAATAAGAGTAATAAAATAACCCAGTTCTGTCCCAGGATCAGATTTTTGTCAAGTTCAGCATGTGATCATTTAGTGGTAAGAGTTCATGTTATAAATTGCTCATTAATAATTCCCTTTGACTCTGTCATATAACTATTAATTAGAGATGTTGCATATATATGCAATATACACTGCATGTTTTGAGGTGGTTTTACATAGCCTTTCACATCTATGACAGCTATTGCTGATAAAGTCTCCATCACTTACCTCTTAACATATACCTAAAGGAAATGCATGCTTGCTTAAACCTCTCCCATTTCTTTACACATTTCTGAATTAGCTGTTCAAGTGATAAGTAAAACCCCAGTAGACCTGTTACATTGCCAAACATTTGCTAAAGTGTAGGAACATTTCTAAATTCTGCAGCACAGTTTAGGTACTGGAAGTGTCACAGAAAATGTCTGGATATTACATGTGATACTGCAGCATTCCTCCCCAGGTTTCCTGTTTGTCTGTCAACAAAATAAATTACGTTTAACTGAGCTCCTGTAAAAGAATGAACTCAGATGTTTCTACACGGCATTGCATTGTATTGTGAACAAATGTTGCAGTAGTTACACATGTACATACTTAAGTATGCTAATTTTGCTAAAGGTAAATACAGTTTCTCAATAACTATATACTTGAGAACCCTTATCTAAATATTTAATTGCCTCTTATGCAACTGAGTGTCAATACAGCGAAGTACTTTGGTGTTTATTTAACATGGGAAGCAATTAGACTTTCATTGTGTTTAAAGTGAAGCAAAAGGTTTAGTGCTTTACTGGATCATCACGATTCACAGAAAATTATAAAGATCTTTCTCCTTTCCTTCCCGGAATCTCCTAAATTACCTTATAAATTCTTATAAATTCATATCAAATGAAAGTAGACTATATTAGACTCAAAATGACAATTCTAGATGCTTAGGGACAGAAATAAACTTATTTCTGTTTTCTGATGCAGGCTATTATTTATTGTACGAGGTTTGACAGTTGTTTGTTAAACCTGATGTCAAATAGATTCTTAACCGTTGTCCAAGTAGAGTCTTTCAGCTGTTAAATGTCTCATCACTCTGAAGTGTCTCTGACATTTTCCTCACTAACATGCAACCTGTATTTATCTTCTGCAAATTAATATTATCCAAAACCTTTAAATTCTAATTCTTATGCAAAAGTGCTCTCATTTTCCCTTGCCAACGAGTCCCAATTGGAACAGTTATTCCAGGAGGCTGGAGGTGGGAAATAAGCAATAGAAACATATGCCTTTTTTGAGACAAATGGAAAAATCCTTTTCATTTCAGCACAATCCTGATTTTCTCTTTATTACAAGAACTAGCTCACAATGGCCATATTTCAGTTAACTAGGTCATCTCACACTTGAAGTTGAATATATGTTGGAGGTGAGAGCAAAATAATTAATTTCGAAATTGTTGATGTGACTACATGGCAGAGCAGAGTTTCCACAGGAAATTAACATGAAAAACACTTGTTAGTCCACAGAAATTGCTTTGGTTTACACTTTTACAGCACAGTAAGTGTAGTAAATGTGAGATTGTTAACCTTTGTCTAAAACAATATGAAAAAGGCCCACAGTCAGATTTTTACTACAGAATGTCAAGTAAACAGTAACTTCATATAGAATGGATAATACATAAATTCATGTCTTAATACATGCACTGTTGTAACCTGGTGATGTCACCTTACTCTTAGGCAGTCATGGCGTAGTAGACATTTCATTATACTGCTTAAAGAGCTTGACTCAAATCTTGTTAAAACACTGAGGACCCTTGCATTAAGTCTAAGTTTATAAATGTAGAATTTGCCCATATAAATCTACAAGTACGTGTTTTCTCTTGAGAAGTTTTTGCCCCTGACTACCTTGAAAAACTTTCTCTACGGATTTATTTTCCTCCATCTGCTGACTTGTTACAGGACAAGTCACTTCTTGATTGAAAGGTCTGGGGGAAAAAAAACAATGAAATAAATCAATGTGTTTATCAGATGTTAGCTTTTTTCAGAGAGAATAGATTAGGAAAAAGTAAATTGATCACATTTTAATTAGAAGAAAATGGTTGGTTTATGCTTATATTTTAAGGAGAAATTATTTTAACCAATTACCCAACCACTGGGGAAATTAATATAGAGCCTCAGAATTACTGCCAGTAATATAAAAGCAATCCAAACTGTCTAATCAGATAAATGTTAAATTTTCAAAAGCAAGATTTCATTCCATTGATTGAAGCTATTTCTGAGGCATCTAGATAAATGTGGGTTTGAATGACTAGAGAAACAACTGCATAAACCAATTCATGCTGGGGAAAAAACCTCTATTTTGAATATAAGAATTTTGTTGCATAATTTTCACTGTTACTTTGGAGAAACACTTTTTTGCTTTTATTTTAATTTTACAGTTTTTCAGGCAAAGTGAGAGTTGGCATTGAATTATAGAAATTTATGACAACATAAACAATATTCTAGAACCAGTAAACTGCATTTACATATGTAGATTTGTTTTTTACGTAATATTTTTTACTGTGAATCTCAGAAAGTGTCGTGCTTTCTACTTGCTGTATTTAAAGTGGAAAAAGAGGAACAAGTTTTATGAATTATATAAATAATAAGAATCATGCTCTGTAGTTTCTAATTTACATATATGTGTGTATACATCTATATACATATATAAACCCCCTATATTTATATTGCTTTTACATTTAAACTATATTTAGAAATACACTTCAGTCAATATTTTAGACTGAGATTCAGGAAGAGGTTTAGGAGGTGGCTTAACTCCAGATATAGTTAAAAGTAATTACCTTACAGTATTTTCCTGTTCTGCTATACTTCCTACAATAGGAGGTATGATTAGTGTAATCATTTACACTAAACTGTATGGTGCCATGTGAGAGAAATGTAGATTCCTTCAGCAACAGTTGATGTTATTTTTGAATAATATATTGAATGTGTCCTTGTCGAATTCACAGCACCAAAGTCTGGTGTAAAGTGAGTCGCTGAGAGACATGACTGAAAAGAATGACACAGTATAGAGTTGTTATAAATGTTTACAAATGCATTTTTTGAACAAGGTGTTCTCTGAGGAAGAAAGAGGACTGTGTAGAACAGTCTAAAAGTAGTTACTTATTTAGATAAAACATGGAACTAAGACAAAGCATACTTAGAATAAATACAAAAACATAATTTGAGATCAGTGAAACACTTTCCGATTGAAGAGACAATTGCACAGAAAGCAAATGACAATCACTGATCTGATGATTTCACACCATATTAAAGACACACTTGTTTATGTTGACACTTCATTTCATCCAATGAAAAGCTTTTAGCCACATTTAAGAATGTAAGACCCATTTGTCACCATGCCTGTCATTCTGTAAAAAAAAATTTTAAACAAGTTCACCCTTCAAAGTGCATGGCTTTTTAGCAGTGCAAAATAAATCTTAATCTTTTTACTTATTTCTAAGTTCTGTTGAAGTTCCTGATTATGTGCCATCCTATGGTACCTGAGTTCAGTAAACTTTTTTTATCAACATGATTTCTGAAGGACCTTCCATTTGTTGAGACTTGAGACCCATGTAGGAACAAGCAGTGGCTCTTTGATCTCCTGCAAAGAAAATCCCTCTGTTAGAGCTGGAAATTGATTTCTTTCTTATTTTGACATATAAAGATTGAGTGTATTTTCTCAAACGTAGAAGCACAGCAAGCAAAGAATGTTGATGATACAGAAAAGTTAGTGTTGAAATGCATCTTCTTGAAAAACATTGTTTAGTGCCAGATATATTGTTCTGTCAAATTATTTTTCCCGTTCCTTTTAAAAAGAGACTGATGTGTAGAAACAGAATTCTTATTTAAGATCTCATCAACTCTTGCTGTTCATTCTACGTTGAAGTCATCATCTGCTGACATATCATAATTATTTTCACAGCAACTGGTTACGATGTATTGGAAAGAGCATTCTAAATTAGGAATAAGCATCAGATTAAGTGCTATAAAGACATAATACTTATGATTTGGTGAAATTGCCCCCTCTCATGAAATGAAGAAAAATTAAGTGGGAAAAGAAGAATAAGTCAGGAAAACAAAAATAGCTTGACACATGCTGTACCTCTCCAAGCAGAATATTTTTCAGGTCCTTATTTTTGCATAAATTTGTCCATTATAGGAAAAAACCCATAGTATTTCATAAAGACAATTTCCAAACATATTTGACCAAGTAACTTTTAATTTTGATAAAAGCAAGCTTTCACTTAAATAGTTACATATTAAATAGTTACAAATAGATAGATAAATACATTCCCACTTATTTTATATATATTTATATAAAAATATTAATAGTGAGCATGTACAGATAGCTATTTTGAGTGAGAGTGCATAGTTATAAATATATGTATTAAGAAATATTAATTAACTGAAATCAACAGGAATTTTGCTTTTCTTCCAAATTTTTCCTTTTGATAGGGATGGCAGGGCAGAGGGGGAAGGAATGATAGCAAGAAGCCATTTGATTTGTATTGGGTTTAACAATAGGGAGAGGCCATGAGAATGTTTTATGGCAGGAGGCAAACTTCTGACCTTTGAAGCATCATGTCAGTACTCCACATGACCAAAAAAGCAGATCCCTCTAACTGCTGCTGCTTTCCCCTATACCATGTGACAACTTGCATCACACCTCCTCCTCTTGCTCTCAGTTTATACATTATCATCTTCTCAATTTAGTATTTGCCTGCCTTACTGCTGTGTTCTCAGATGTAAGACGTATCTAGTACTGTCTTCCTTTTCGAGATACCGTAATGGTGCAGATGGGGGAGCTTTTAGCTACTGCACAAGAACTAGACATTGTGTATCTAATTTGTCTTTCTCTAGCTGGCTCTAGCTCACTTTATTTCCGCACATATTATTGTTTCTAATGGGTTTCTTTCTCAGGACAATAGCGCTAACTGCCTGAAAGTCTAGAAATCATCCAAAAAAACTGGTGTATGGTTTACACTAAAGTGCTTGCGAGTTGTGTGGTGCTTACAGCATGCAGTTCAAATAACTGTGTCTATGTCCTAATGTTGGCTGTCGCTTTTCCTTCCCTAAATTTTCTGAGATTTTATTTAAGTTAAAAAATAAAGCGTATAGTTTGTCTTTTTATTGCATCATTAACTGTTTTGATTCTTAGAATTTCTCTGTTTCTATTGAACTACAGGATGAAGTTTGTCCCAAAGCTGATGCGGATCCAGTTCAGCAGTGTGTATGGGCAACTGCTGTTAATGTAAAAGACAAGTTCATTTACGTATCTCAGCCCACGCTTGACAGAGTTCTTATTGTTGACGTACAGTCTCAGAAAGTTGTACAGGTATTTATGTCTCATTTTTAAGTTAATATCTAGTTTGGACACTAAAAATTAAGGTTTTCCTTCATATTTTGAAAAAAGTGCAATTAGCTTGGAAGTAAACACAGTATGTAGAAAAAAGCTCAACTACTTTTGACATTTAGCAGCAGTTTATATTTAACGACTATTCTTGTCAATGAGCAATTGGAAGGGAAAGAATTAACATAAAAATACCTTTTATAAATATTAATCAAACAGTTGAAGAAACGAGTTATTTGAGAAGTTTCAAGCTTGAGGTACTTTTCACTTGAATATGAAGATTCATTGAAATAGAGTGTTATCACAGGAATATGGCTACCAGTTTTGACAGGAAAGGCCAGAGAGTTAGGTTTGGCCATGGAAAGTGGAGGACTGTTACTCAGTAAGCTTTTAGACAGAGAAACGACTGGAATTGTAGAAAAAACACCACCACCCATAGCCATGAATCTGAACTTCTTCTCTATTCCTTTCTACTGTGTAAGTAGTACTATCAGTTTCTCAGTCGTTGGGAGGCTGGAGATACTCTGTTTAGTCAAAATAATTCATTGAGTAAAAGAGAGACGTCTATGCTATGCTACAGGGATTAATGCACTCATAGTTTGTGGAAGACCAAGGTACAAGGCAATGCTAAAATGAATATTAGTTTATTGGAGCAGTACAATTCCCTCAGAAAAGCCTGAGAAAGTCACAATACACTCCAAATGGTCAAGAGTATTACTGGGATGGACCACTGAAGTCAAATACTATAACCACTGTACTCTTATCTCTCTTTCTCTTTTTTTTTTGTTTTTCCTTTATGTATCTGATCATGTATGTATCTGTATCCTTATGTATCTGTATTAATGATATTGTACTATGAGGTTAAATAAGGGATTTACATGAAGACAATTTTAGTCACGTTAAAGACATGAAAATGCATTTAGAAAATAATAGCCATAAACTCATTAAATTCTAAAAATCTATTTTCTGAATATGAAGAGAATATTTAAAGTTTGTGTTAACAAGGTATGTGGAAAAGGCAAAATCATTTTTTTTTTTTTGCTATTTTGTTTATGAAAATCTTTAATATAGAGATTATATATTGTATATTAGGCTCCAGGGGGACCCTATTACTTCCTTTCAGAACTTAAATGGGTCTTATTAGAAAGACAGGGACAGATTTTTAATAAGTTCTGTAGCAACAGGGCAAGGGGTAATGGTTTTAAACTAAAAGAGAGTAGACTTAGACTAGATCTGAGGAAGAAATTTGTTATGATTAGGGTGGTGAAATACCGGAACAGGTTGCCCTGTTGTACATGCTGCATCCCGGGAAACATTCAAGGTCAGGCTGGATGAGGCTTTGAACAACCTGATCTAGTTAAAGGTGTCCTTGATCATTGCAGGGGGGTTTGGACTAGATGACCTTTAAAGGTCCCTTCCAACCGAAAGAATTCTACAATTCTGTGATATTAGCATGCACGTATTATGTATATTAATGTAAAATTTAAAAATGCATAGCAAAAGTGCAGTTTTCAAATTACATTAACTTGACAAATAATTTTAATAACTTTGCATTCTTTAAGCGTCTTCATTTTCTGCCTTCTATATTCTGTCAGCTGGATCAGTAGACATAGCTTCCTCAAAACGTGGCCTATCCAAATGGTGACAGTGACTGCTAGAATGTTTTATTCACAAAATTAATAATGAAAAGTTATTAATTTTTTTGTTCTTTAATTTTTTAGTTAAATTGATTTTTGCATAGCAAAGTAGAGGTGAACTGAGTGGATAACATATTTTTGTTTTCTGAAAATGACCTTTTTTGACCAATTCAATATCTTTCTTCATGAAGAGAGACTAAAACTACACAGTTTTACCACAATCCACAGATTTGAAGGACAGGAATCTCTGGCAGTGGTTTCCCTGGTCTCTGGCTAACATTCATGTGTCATCTTGTGTTCCTATAGATTATGGATGAAATAACGATGTAATTGCATTTGTTAGCATTTAGACTTCAGTGGCAAGAGCATATTATGCATTTTGAGCTTACTGAAAAATATTAGTGAAGTTGGAGGTTCTTTTAAACTTGGGTTTCAAGGAATAGTTTGGTAGATTTTTCTAATTTGCCTTCAGTTACATTAATTACTATTTTTACTAAGCACTTTACCATTAACTGTATGTTTAGAGAGACTTACCACAATGATTTATGTTAATTAGAAAGTAAAATTCAATAAAATAGCCACTAATTAAGAGTAAAACCCTCCTCCAGAAAAATGTAAAGCAATTCTGCAGGGTTTGGATGGTGTAAATACGTTGCTGTTGTATCAAATAAATATTCAAGTTTCCACAATGAGCTGAATAATAGACTTACAGGATGCCTAGGTGTTACACAGAGCTTGGTGGGCTAAGTCTATGCTCCTCAGGAAATATATTGAGCTGAAACTGGATACTGCACAAGCCTTCATCCTAGTCCATGAAAAGAAAAACTTTCATTGTCAAAAAAATTTTATTTTGAGGGATAGAATAGCATTACTTTTCCGTGACTTTAATAATACCCAGATCATGTACTTAGGAAAGTATAGGATGAAATTTATCCCATCTTTGGTAAACTTTTGCAGGAATTAAATTTTGTTTTGATGGTTCTACAATATTTAATGATATATTATCTTTGCATTTCATTATATTTAATACAGACATTTGGTAAGACAAGATGACTAAGGCATAACAGATGAACCGAATAAGTAAATTAAACCAAATGTGTTACTGTCACTTTTTGGGCACCTGAGCAGAATTTCTGCTATTTATTACTGACCTGAATATTATTTCCTAGGATACACTTAGTGGGAAAATTACTATGGGACTTGTGTGTCCAGCTTAAGCATGCTGTTATTCAAAACAGACTTTTAAAAAAGCCAAAAAAAAAAAGTAAAAGTAGTTACAAACAAAAATAATAAATCATGAACCCACAAAACCTATACAATATTTTACACTTAGTATAAAACTATAAAAAATAAAGCCACAGTCGATTCAAAGGTGGCTTTTAGAGTTGAAGACTAATTTGGAACTTAGTGACAAGTTAAGAGATACCTTGTTCAGCATTTCTTATAACAAGCATGGCCCTGTCTTCATTACCTTTTAACAATAAGCATTTATTTTTTTGTTTTGGGTTTTGCAAGCAACAAGAATTTTTCTAACCATTAAATGTTTCTCTACTCGTATCATATTGCACGTACACAAACACTCATATAAACAAGCAAGGAAGGGAGTTTAATTTCTGTCAGATCAGTCTATTTTCATTTCTTACAATACTGCCTAGCACAGAAAAAAAATCAAAATGTAGTTGATATTTGGAAAAGAGATACTAAGCTGTTCATAAATGAAAGCATTTTGCTTACCAGACTTCCTTTTCTCTGTCATATTAATACAGAGAATATTATTTACATTTTGGCTGTTTCTAGTCTGTATCTTAAAGAAGAAACCACCTAACTCCTCTGTAAAACCAAGTTCTCAAAAAGGCATACTCTGGTAGAAATGAATGTGAAGGAAAACTTCATATTTTGTCAGTGAGCACCACTTTAATAAAAATTCTGTCAAGGTGCAAAAAATTCCTAGAGACAACTACAAACATTTTTGAAGGGGCTATAAGTTGTGTAATACACTATTTTCTGAACAAAAATAATATTGATTTGGTTTTGCTTATTATGGTCTTTTCTCTGTAATGATCTGTGAGTATGTTATATTTATTCCTTTCTAGTATGAAAGTTAAAGATGTGTGTACAGGTGCACATATGTAACAACTAGATTTTAAGATTATTTATTTCTGTAACAAATGTATTTATGAAAATAAGTACTTTAGGAAAATTCTAGAGCAGAGTAAATTGAAATGTATTGGAAACATGGATGGTGTATTTTTAGAGGTACATGTAGACTTTTTGATTTAACCAGGTAATTCTCATTATAAAGTTAAGAGAAGTATTTGCTTTCATTTCTAAATTCTTGAAAGCGAGCCCTGTCACCTGCAATTATCTAGTATTGTTTAGCAACACAGCATTAACCCAGGCAACTTAGAGGCATGCTGAAGTAAACAGGGTTCTTCATCATGGTTCAGTCCACACCGTGCTGCTGGTTAGCTAGAAACAGCTGTGAAATCCTGCTTCCGAGGTGCTCAGCTCCTTTCTGCTGCTGGCTCCTCTCTTGGGAGCTGCATTACCTGTGCTTGACTCCACAGGCAAGTCCTTCTCCTTGCCCTGGCAGTGCCACAGTCCAGGCCCTGAATGCTCCTGGCACTCATTCAGCATGATACATATGGGTCAGACCTTTTGTCTGGGGAAGCCAAAAGGAAATTTGACACATCTGGACAAATTAGCTATACAACAGCCCAAGTATTCTTTCACACAACTTGTCTTCTAGCCTGCAGCAGAAAAATGTTATCAAACACGAATGACCTTTTTCAAGGGTTACCTTTCTGATTTTAAATGAGCCGGTGAGCAACCTGGCTTCATTTTCCATTTTCAAAGGGAAAAGCAAATTCTGCTTAGATGAAGCTGTGGCTTGCGATACCTCAGGAGTACAGTTAAGTATCATCATCAGTCTCAGCCAGCTATTAGTGCATTATCTTGAGGATCTGCATCATTAGTTTAAATTAGGTTCACTTAATTAGCCAGCTGGCACTCTCCTTGACAAACTGATAAACAAACTGTGCTTTACAGTTCTGTAATGGTGAGACTAAAAAAAGGAATCTCCACTTATTTTTTCTGCTTTAATGATGAAAATAGAAAAGTAATCCTTCCAGTTGTTTACCTTGTGCAGAATGTCTCTTAATCAAATACCTTGCCCTCCAATTTCGTACCTCTGAAGTCTTCAGTTCTTCTTGTAACAAAGGAAGTGCAGAGCTCAACTAAAAGGTTTATGGTCTCAAGAGACAGTGCTCAAGGTTGTAGGGAAAACACTTTGGTTCTGATCACAAGTCTACCAAAAGTAGCAACTCTAATTGGAACAGTTAACGTAAACATGTGAAAACAACCTTTTCAGCTTCAACAGAATGTATCCATTTTAGCAGAGATCGGAAGCTGTGATGTAGCAACATTGTGTTGGTTTTATGCAGGACTGTGTAGTAAGACTGTGCATTGGTTTTAGTACATGGTTTGAGAATACTCTTCCCTTTTTAGCCATTTTTCAATAATTGGTGTAGTTTTAAATTTATATGTATACAGTGAGAGTGATGGTAGGGAAAGAGGATAGGTACTATTTTACTTCATTTAAAACATTTGTTTTCATTTTCTTAATAGCTTCAGTATTATGTAATTTTGATGCCAAATGTTAGAGAACATAATGAATAAAAATCACTTTTTCAGCGATTCAGTAGCTTTGAATTAATTAGAGGGATGTTTTAACAATTGACAACATAATTTTAAAATACAATCTGTAAATATATTAAAAAAAAGTATGTCCAGTCATCATTTTAATTCAAGCATATACATTGTTTCTCTTTTGAAAATGTCATGGAAAGTAAGGATTTCTATTTTTATTGTGCTACAGGCAGTAAGTACAGATCCTGTTCCAGTGAAACTACACTATGATAAATCACATGATCAAGTCTGGGTGCTGAGCTGGGGAAACATGGAAAAGAATTCACCAACTTTGCAGGTGAGCTGATCAGAATGATTATATGCAAAGAAATCTAGAAATCTAGACAATTTGTATAATTGCAATATTTTGTGTATTTCCTATTAAGCATTATTATCCTGTCTCCAGCAGGGACATTGAAATTATTTCAGGTAACCAGAAACCAATTCAAACAACTAACTTTGCTGAAAAAGTTAGAGATTATTTTCAGCACCCTTACTCAGATATGACAGTGCTGGATTGTTAAAAGGATAAGAAGTACAGCTGAAAGCAGCAGCGTGTTTTGTAATGGCCAGTCTTTGAGAGGAAACTGCTGCTCTTTATGATGTTGGGTTTTTTTTCCCCTAATTAGAGGATAAACCGGATCTTAGGTATATCCTATTTAATTAAAATTATATTGATGCTCTGGAACTGACAAGGTCCATTTTTACTTATTAATTTTTTTCAGATGTAAAATAATAAAAATCTGTACTTTTCCCATGCCTCTGAGCGGTGACAAGCCTAGGGACAGTCACTAAAGAAATGTTTCAAGAAGCCATACTTGCATTCCTACTTTTTCATTACTTTCTGTTCGTTATTTAAAGTAATCCCCTGAGAATATGGTGTTTACCTTTATGCCATAATTCCAAAATTACTTTGAATTTCAACTTATTTTTCTTTTCTTTAGAAATTAATGAAATTCTTATGTATTAAAAAAAAATAAAGATAAAGAATAAAAGAATTTCAAACATAGGGCTCAAGCAGAAAAACAAGTAACATTTGAAAACACCTTTTTAGCACCTACAGACTTTTAGTAATTATAAGTATGGAAAATAATTTGTGGGAGTGTAGATGTCACTTCTCTCCAGAAAATGAATTATAATTTAGTCAGTCTTTTAATGTTTGAAAGCAACCAATCATCTTCACTTACGGTACAGGTAATCAATTGGTTTTGGGTTTTTTTATCTGCTGTTAAGTGCATGTATTTGACTAGCATGGGGAATATTATATGGAATTGTCTTTTATTCACCCATAAGCATTTACCTCAGAGAAGGTCTAAGATTTGGGGATTTGTGGAAAATTGGTTCGTAAAAATTTAAGGAATGGGTAAAGTCAAATCGAATTGCGCTTCTGAAATATGTATGTGCTATGCTTAATTAGCTCATGAATGCAAGAACTGGGAGTATACGTAGCCATAACTTCCTATGGATCAGTTGATAACATCTTTTCACTCTGTGTGAAGTGCTTAAGGAATTTAATCTCACTCTAGGATCTAGTGTAAAAAAGAAAAAAAGATAAACAAAAAATTACTTTGCACTAAGAACTGCTAGAGGCTTTAGTAATGTAAATGAATAAATATAGACTCAGTGGTGTAAAAAAGAGGAGAAAAAAGTTAATATGAAGATTAAGTGGTCAGGTATGTAACAATTCTCTGAAATCTGTAATGCTGATCAACTTTATTCATTCTAATTTGTGTTCTTTTTCTCAGTAACTGAAGGATAATATAAGAGATGGAATACAGGGGCAATACTGTATTAATTTATTTGGATGGATATTAAATTTTGAAAGAGTATTTCTATAGTTTATAATAATGTTACTTTATGTAGGTGATAACACAAGCCAGTGGGAGTGTTTCTCATCACACAATCCATACTCAGCCAGTGGGAAATCAGTTTGACAGAGTGGATGATTTTTACATTCCAGCTACAAATCTTATCATTAACCATATAAGGTACGTTTTAGTTGAATTATAATTAAATTTCAAATGAACTATAGCATTTTCTCCAAAGAAAATATAATTTAAAAAACTTACTTGGGTTTTAACGTGGGTTTACGTGGCAAGGTTTTGGTAGGGGTGGGGTGAGCTACAGGGGTGGCTTGAGTGAGAAGAGATCGAGAGCTTAGTCCATGTCTGAGAGACATATAAGGTAAGTTTTAGTTGAATTATAACTAAATTTCAAATGAATTATCACGTTATCTCCAAAGAAAATATAATTTAAAAACACTGAAAATCTGAGACCACGCCACCTATTTCAGTATTACTTTGCAACACTCTTCTTCATAAACAAACAAAATCCAAATTTTATTGAAAACAAGCTAGATATCAGAATAAACACATTTATTAGAGTTTTTCTTCCTTACCTCACCAAATGTTCAAAAGTTCACTGCTCTGTGTACTAAAATGGAAATGTAATATCATCAAGGGTTTTTCTAAGGAATTGATAAGTGTAATATTCAGATAATTCCCTAATTTAGGAGTATAAATCTCAATTTGTAAATAATATTTACTGATTTCTTCAGCTGCAAAGAGCAGTCACCATATATAGTATTTGTCATATTGTATTACATTTGTGTTATACTGGAATCATTCTCTTAATGGACCAGAAAAAAACACTTCTGGAGTTTTAAAAGAAATTGTGATACAACGTCATTTAACTCTTTATGAACCGGCATGTCCTGCTCATTTGGTTCTTTCTGCCTATTTTTTCATCAAACTCTCTATTTTTAAAACAAACCATGACTGAGCACATAACAGAAACTCTGTTTAGATGCATGAATAAATTTGGTCTTATTTCATGGCTGCTGAGTATATATTGTTAAAATGGTTCATATTGTAATCTATGCCAGGAAGCACTGTAAATTTTTAGGGCCTTAGTTATTTCTGTCAGTGAATGTAGGATTGTCTTTGTGTTTGTCCAAAGACCAGATATGTTCTGGCTGTGATAGAAATACTCTAAGTATAGAAGAATGGAACAAAGTCACCAGCTGGATTTTAAAAGGCATATGGGACAGAGAAAGAGAGTGTGAGAAAAAGAGGGCAACAATTAATATGGACATAAAGACGAAATCTTAAATGAAAATACATTTTTATTCCTCAGAATACATTAGTAAGAATGTGAAATATCTTTTTTTTTTTCCATATTTTTTCTCTAACATTTCTACTTGGTAGGGATTAAAAAATTCTGCAATCTAGGATTTGTACATATGAATATTGTATTAATATGTATTAGCACTTTGTACGTTTAGGACTGCTAGGTTCTTTGCAAGGTGACACAGACCTATTTCAGCTCACAGCACCTCTGCAAATAATTAACTCAATTGTTCATTCTGCTCTTCCAAGTTGAAGTTTCTACAGAAATGCTTTCATTAGGATAATCTTCATTGTCCTACAGTTACAAGACATCATTATGCTTTTTTAGCTAAAATCTCCAATCATGTATGTAAATATGCATTTCCATTAAAAGAGATATAATTTCTGATTGCAGTAAGTGGTATCTTTTAAATGTGAAAACATGCAATTTAAGATGATTTTACAGTTGATTCCAGAATTTACTTTCTACTTGTCTGTGATGAATCTAGTCTCCTCTAACAAAAAACATTTGGCTTCTCCTAAAGAGGTTGTTGACAAACGATAATTTTTTAAAAATTTTCCACAAAACTCTTAACTAACAAGTAAATTAGCAATCAGCCATATGCAATTTTAAAAGCAATGTGTAGATTAATATAGCTGAATAGTAAACTGACTCTTTAGTACCATTACTGCCACGTTTCTTGAATTGAGTAGAATGCACATGGTTTCCCTGAAGTAATCTGCAGTCCTCACACTCAGCCTTAGAAAAGCATAAAATAATTCTGTTATATTTGGAATGTGTATGCCTTAAGAGAACAAGTTACTGCTTCATAAGCTGCCAAGTACTAGAGGTACCACCCCAAACGAACTGACACTTAGATACATTAATTTTCACATAAATAGGAAAAGAAAAAGGTAGACGGGATGAACATTATACAAGGAGGGGAACCAGGATTGGGAAAAGAAAAATAAGCCCAGTCCAAAACTAGTGAGGAACGTCTAACTCAAACACTTTTAAATTTATATTTTGCCTAAATAGGTCAAGTAGGTGCTTTCTGCTTTGCATGGTGAGTCGTAGCTACCTTCAGCTGATGAGTCATTTCACCTGTCCTATGTGCAATTTAGGAAAAAAGAGAATTAAAGAATAAAAGAAAACCCACAGAAACAAAAAAGGAATTTAAAATTCAATGAAACAACAAAACAATGAAGTTGGACAAGAGACTGCAGATATGTAATAAACATAAAAAACATACATCAATTTAGGCCTAGATGGGACTTTTAACCAACAAAATCAGTTCAACAGGAATTAACTGTTCTTACCTACTCATGAGCTTACTTGAAATGTAAAGAACCTTATTTTAGTTTTCTAAAATTCTACCTAATTCTGAGTGTCTTTTCTAGAAAAGGAAAAAGAACCCACTATTTAGACAAATACTGTATTTTTTGTGTATTCTTTCAAGAGCTATTTATGTGAAGTTAGTCATTGAAGAATTTGCCTTACATAAAATGTCTGGCCTTTAAGTACTTTGATTTTTTTTTTTTTTTTTTTTATTAAAATAAATTGTGTGAGCAGTGTGTCAGGAAAGGTTTAAAATTAGCTGTATTTGTCAAATTAATAGTGATGTAGGAAAAACTGTCTATTAAATCTAACTTGCCAGCAGTCAACAATAAAAATGCTCAATAACAGCATGTGTTTGTTAAAGATGTTAGGCAACAAACATAAAGCTTGAGCTTTTTCTTTGGTGTATATACCAACCAGGGGAGCATTTTATGAGTGTGAAGAGCGAAAAACAGCTACAAAGTTAAAAACCCTACTGGCTGAGTTAGCTCGGACAGTTAACTGCTCAAGGGCACTATTTACTCTTTGTTCGAAGTCAGTTCCCTGTGACCATGCAACACCAGCCCCTTTTAGAAAAATTAAAGCCTTCTGTAGCAAGCTGCATTTGTCACCTAATCTGTCACCTAATGTCACCAACTAAAATTTTGAATGATGGAGCAAAAGACAGAGTGTGCATGGCTTACCAAATTAGCATTCAGAACCAAACTTTCTGTCTGAATAAAGGCATTTCTAAGCAAAAAAAAAAAGGCATACCACTAAAAAATATGAATTAAGTTTCATAATACAGTTAACACAAACCACCCACTGCCATCTACATTGTATTACCATCTACTGTACATTTTGTCCAATCAGTTATTCTTTAATCACTGTAAAGAATAAGTGAAAGAAGCTAAAGATAGGTAGGCACAAAACTTCTTAGTCAATGAAAAAGAGGCTATGGCCAAAGCGGCAATAATAATTAATAGAAAGAACTCTTAAAGAAGTTTGCCCAGGGTTGTTGTTGAAGTCTGAAGATTTCAAAGGGAAGAAGTTGTAAGTTCATCTTCCATATCTTGAAAAAAGCTTGTCCTGCTGTCATCATCGGCTTTGTTTTACCTCTGACGTGCACTCACTGCCAATATGTGTTGAATTATACCAAGAGAATGAATATAAAGCATTGTTTTTCAAGGGTGCTGTCATGTGCATGTTTTCAATAGACACAGCTTGAAAAAAAAAATTCCCTTCCCCAAATTGTGTTGAAAAGTTACCAGACACCGGGGCCACAAAAGTAGACAGGATGAGATATATTAATCTGTAATAAATGGTGCAAATCCCAAGGGCATTTTTTCAGTTATTACTCAGGGAAGTGTATACAAAGCTTACTCCTTGTAGATGTACCTTTTAAGAATTGAGTATATAAATTTTCAATATTTGGCCTTATACATTTACTGAGAAGAAAATTTTATTCAGTGAACTATTTTTTTGTGCCAAAGCAGTTCAGAGCAAACAATGATCTTGTCCTTAATTGTCTGCTAATACCATTCCTTGTCATAAAAATAGACATTTGCAATTAGTATGTGTGATGGCTGCAAAAAAATTACTTGTACAATACTCATGAAAATATATTCTTGGAAGCCTAAGGAGCAAAAGGGCTGATTATTTCAGCTCCACTGTTCGTAAATCGAAGTGAACAAAAGATAATTGGAATAAATTAAGGTCTATCATTACACTGCTGTAAAATGTTTCAAAAGCAATATTAAATGAACTCACTGTAATGGAAAAACTCTAACTTTTTAGATGTTTTAATCTTTTAGCAAGTATTTTAAATGTCATATAGTTACCTGACCTAACAAGTGGGAGAGTGAGCAATCAACTCACTGGTGAGATGGCTCAGGATCTGAATAGAGTTAAAATAGTCTCAGTTTGAGCTTTTTCTCTCTTTTATTTCTCTGTTGTGTATGGTAATAGGGGAATCAGTCTTTCTCAAATTATCCTTATTCATTTGCACAAAACAGTCCAAACCCAAAGCTTTTCTTTGAGAGGTAATTGGAATGTACTGCCAGTGCATTCCTGTGAACTTTCTTAAATGAAACCCATGTGGGGTGGTGATTCAGTAAATTCACACTTCATTCCAGAGTTTAAGCCCCAACAGAGGTGTGAAGTAGCTGAAGGACTGTGAGAGCATTTTCAGTATTTCTATGCAAATAAGCAAATAGAAAATATTATTTTGCTTCAAAGTCCTACATAATCAGAAAGAACTTTATGTTCAGTGATTCACAAGTCACACAATGGAAGTGGTAAATGCTGAGTCAACTGTAGACAAAGCATCAACAAAAGAGTTTAAATTAATCTGCATCAGAGGCAATTTAATATTTTACAAATTCAATTAATAAGGCACATTAGGGGAGTGGAAAGTTAGAAACAGTTCTTAGTCATCAAGCCGCAAGCATATATTGAGATACAGGGGAAATAACCTGAAAGTTCGAGGAACTGGAGGTAGAAGCTCAGTAGTACCAGGGCAAACAGAGAAGACCTAGATTTTCTAATAATGATTGTGGAATCTATCAATGAATTGTACATGGTAGCACAGCACACAAAGGAGGTCCTTCTGGAATAAGGGTTCACTCTGCAGTCTCCCACTCTGTACACTGCATCTTTGCGAGAGTAGGGCTGAATGGAAACCTTGTAGTCATTCTTTCCCTGGTCCATGTATTTGCCTCCCAAAAAGAGGACCCTTCTGGTCCATAAATGTGTTGCTCTTGAAAAAGAAGGTCATAGGAACTTCTGGAAAAGATGGACGGGAGACAGTAAAAAGTCTGGAGACAGTAAAAAGTCTTTTTCTACATCTTTTTTTTGCTTTAAATAGTGGATTTTACAGCATCTTTGCTCCAGTGGGAATATGAAGAATGAAAGATTGAGTGATTCAGTTCAGACAGTTTAAATGCTCTGAAATTTACTTTGTTCAACTACCACCATTGGCAACAGCAACTACTGTTGAAAGAAGTGCCTCTTTAGAAAATGTGCAGGTACTCTTTAGTGTATCAAACCTATATTTTCCACTTCATTCCCCCTCTTGTTCACACTTCCCCGCCCAAAAAGCTAGGAGTCCATAAATGTAGCCACTACATTTCTTCAAACTAGGAAACTCACAGAATCACAGAATATTCATGGTTGGAAGGGACCTTTGAGATCATCGAGTCCAACCAGAAAAATACCAACGAACCACACACAAAAACACACCACACCCATCCACAAACAGATACAAACCAACAATCCCAGGCACTAGAGCATGCCCTAAAGTGCCATGTCTACACGTTTCTTAAATATCTCCAGGGAGAGCAACTCCACCACCTCCCTGGGCAGGCTGTTCCAGTGCCTGACCACTCTCAGTAAAGTAGTTCTTCCTAATATCTAATCTAAACCTCCTCTGCCGCAACTTTAGACCATTTCTAAATGTGTCTGGCTTGGATGGAGTTAATTTTCTTGATAGCTGCCGGAAAGGTGGTGTGTTTTAGGTCTGTAACTTTGGAATAGTGAAAATTTGTTTGGAAATTTTCATTTCTATCTTTAAACATTTAGAATAATTTACTTTTATTCATTATATTTAAGCCTTCTATTTGATGTTATGTTACAAATGTAGCTTTTAATTTTTAGTAAAGCTGAGATGCTTGTGTGATCATATGAATCAAAGACTTTAAGGAAACTTCCAAATCTACACAGATAGACTGTTTTGTCTGTATTTCTTCTATGAGTTCCCAACTGTCAGCATGCAACGTTTTCTTGCAGATAAAATATACAAACTTCCATCTTAACAGGTTGCTTAACAGAGCCACCAACAACAACTGCCACCTCCAGTATTATCTACAAATCAGAACACAGCAACTTACCATGATGTGCCTGATTTCTTTTCCCATTATAATCTTACATTTTCAATACAAATGTCATTTCTGGTGCTTTTATGTGCCAAAAATAATATTTTATCATATTTTTACATACAGGAAAATATTTTTGGGTTCAGTCTCATGTTTTCTTAATTTGGGTCACTAGTTAAAAAAAAAGGAGAGAAAGGAATTGTGCTAGAGTTCTGTATTAGTTCTTATGAATATTCCCATATCCCCAGCTATAGCAGTATGTGAACTTCATTTTTAAAATGAAGAGGAAGATCTTTTGAGACTATTTTGACATATGTAATTTATCACCTTTGTAGTCCTTATCTCTGCCTCATTATTCATTTTCTACCAGTGCTGACTATTTCTTTTGGCATAGATAAATTTGGCTGTGCATTCCATATGACATCTGCCTACTTTGATGTTACCACATTTTCTGGAGTGCAACATCTTCTTAATCCTATCCTACCTTGTACTGACATTTAGAACCATCTTTAGCAATGTCTTTTGTTCAGTGTGTCTGTGTAGCTCACCCTTTCTTTGACTTTTATTGCTTTAAAAATGAAGTGATTTTTTTTTTGTTATTAAATTGCTAGCTCTCCTTCCCTACAAGGTACAAGAAAGAAAAACGCATTTGCTGCCAAGATTACAAATACACTTTTGCTGAGAATACATTCCTTTCTGATATAACACAAATTGTTTCATGTGATCCTGGATTATAAAACCTAGAAATTTAAGTGATTTTCTTTGTCCTAAAATTTCTTGGATTATTTTCTTGTGAACACTGTAATTATTGGACAACACTTTGCAATAATTAAAAAGTATATTGTATATACACATTGCAAGTGTTCCACAAGAGAGCCTTCAGAAAATTCATAGACTCCTGCATCACTAATACCCTTAAAATTCAGGATTTATCCCTACCCTGTGCAAATGTACACTAAATGTGTACATTATCAGAAGTCCTGGACTATGCATGACATATTAAAACAAATCAGGTCTTCCAGCGAGATCTGGAAAAATGCTTGAAGAAGCCAATGTGCTATCTTATCAGCAATGGGGAAATTTTTCTGGTTGTTTTTTACACATGGATCATTTGAAGATATTCACAAATAAGAATATAATTTTAAAAGTGTTTCAGGCAGTATACTATTTTTGTTATTGATATGGGACTTTAGTTAAGAATTTTTGAGCTTTCTCTTCTAAACACTTATATGATTTATCCAGCTGAGTTATAGAAGACAATTTGTATAGAGTCTGTCCCACAGGTAAATATTTTTATTACTTGGGATTTTTCTGCCCAAGTGAAAACTATCATATTAAGAATGAGGATTTTGTTGATGGTACTTAGAATGTCATTCGCTTTGGCCCATCAGCATTAAATCTGTAGCTCTCATTTTTGAGAATCTAGAGCTAATCTTATTAAATATGATGTAAGATAAACTCAGAAACTATCCTTCTGTTATTCTCCATTCCTGAAAGCTTACTAATACTTAAAGATAATTTATTTTATAACATTCATTTCTGTCTCTGTTGCTTATTGTCTAGGAGTGGAAATTTTTCTATTCAAATTCAAGCTCTGAGCACAAAGCTTAATTTGAAGAGATCCCTTTATTCTAAGAACATTACTTCAAGCCCTTGTAGAAATATTTCTTCCCTCAATGGTCTGACTTTAAGTTCTTGCTATCCTTATTTTCCTAAATAATGATCAGTATGTTCTGAGAAAGAAAGAATAATTTTAGTATGTTTGGCTATCATTGACTGTGGGGTCTTAGCCATCCAACTTAATCCTCTACACACTGAATTCCCTCACTGAGAAGGGAAATAGAGAGAATATGTTCACTTCCATGAGGTATGTACAAAAGAAAATAAAGATCTTCAGTGATTCCAGAACAAATCTGTGAATATCAGTCTCTGAAATCTTGGAATATGTTCTATAAAGATCACTTCCCTTTCAATCAGGTCTCTCAGGTGATGTTCAACAGTTATTATCACCCCTGTGAAGCACAGCAGGCCTTTTGTGGGATTTCACCCTCCCAGCCTTTGCTGTATCCACCTCTGCTCTATTTAAATACATTTTAGGATCTAATCAGGAATTTTTTCATTACTGTGAGAATCTGCTCCCATAGATCTGGAAGTGTTGGTTTCATAGATGTTGCAGTTGAATATTAAGTTACTTTCTGAATTACTCTATGAAGACCCATATTTCTTTGTAACGATTTTATCACGTAAGCTTGTGAAGCATATATGACTTCTGATGGATTAGACCTCTACTGGTATCCATTTATCATCCTAAAAAGGTATTCCTAAATCTGCATCCACAATTAAGAATAAAATTAGTGCTGATTTTCATTGAAAGCAAATTATATCTGTATCTTAATCCTCTTTCCTCCCACATAATTTATGAATTTCAGAGAATTCCTGTTATTGTATAGACAAATTTTTCTTCTAAATCATAGAATCATAGAATAGTTAGAGTTGGAAGGGACCTTAAAGATCACCAAGTTCCAAACCTCCTGCAGTGGGCAGGGACACCTCCCACTAGAGCAGGTTGCTCAAAGCCCCATCCAGCCTGCCCAATCCACTTCCAGAAATCGGGCATCCATAATTTCTCTGGGTGAGAAAATGTTATTGAAATGGAAAGGTACAGATGAGATATTTAATATGTAAGTCTATAAGAACTCAGAAATCTGAAGTTTTTAAAATCCAGAACTTCTTCCCAAGCAAGAGTATAACAAAATAGTCAACACTTTTAGAAAATGAGAGCTGCCATCAAATTTCATTCTTCATCAGAACTGACCTTTTCATTCATCTGACAGAACTGATAGTGGTGCTCTTAATTGCTCGTTTTCCGTAAGAGTGACCCCATAACTTTCCATTCTGTGTTTTTTATTTATTTTTTTTTACCAATTTTTTCCCCATTCCTATTTCTTAGCATTACTATGTTAATATTCCCCAGGTACACTATCAATCATGCATTACTGCTACTTCTATCTTTTTTATGAGGTGTTTTTAAATATTTCATTTAGAGTAATTGGAACAAGTAAATAAATGTAGTTGGTGAAGACAAAAATCTTTTACAGATGTGTGTATGAATATTTATGTTCACACACACAAAGACTTAATGAAACGGAGAATTATCAAGATGTTATCCAAGATGTAAATATGTCTTTAGATAGGAAGATGCTTTGTGCTTAATGCTGTTATAAACACATACCAAGGAAGGAGAAAAAAAAAAAGCCTTTTCTGATTCAAAACAAGAATATGAAGCAAGTGTTCTTAATGTTGTAAAGCCCATAAGGAACAAAATCAGGACAACAAACTGCAAATGTCAAAGACTGTTACAGAAAGCCACCATTTGTGCTGATGAGCAGTATCTGCTGGGCAAAATCCACTTAGCCTTTTGTTATCATCAAACAACCATTTCTGAACTGCAGAAATTAAAGAAAGGTCTTTTCTCAGCAACCTGCCAGAAATGAACACTTCTAGTCAACAATAATTTTCTGAATCCTGAGGGGAAGACTGGTATGCACTTGCAATGCTGACAGTTTTTGAAATCAGAAACACTTCCAAAATGAAAAAATGTTTTTATCTAGGGGTAAATATTTTATTTGTGAAATATACTAGAAAATTATAATAACAAAGAAATTGTGTATTTTATAATTACTTAAGTAATGAAAATTATTTTTGTGATTATTTAAATGGTAGGAATGCAAATGGTGTAAACAGTCTTCCTTAGAATCATCTATGTACGGATATAAAGTAAGGAGTAATTCTAGTAATGGAAATAATGGTTGTAGTGTTGTGTGTTAAGTTCCTACAGAATCCTTAGAGGGAAAAGTGCATGGTTTTTTTGTTGTGCTGGTGATGAACTCTTGAAGGACCAGTGAAGGCAACCTAGCCATACAGCTAAAAAAAACAGTTCTTAGACCAATTTTCCTTTTTCTTTTTCTTAATTGTTAATATTTCCTTCTTCAGAGCTACTGTGGATAAATTCACTTCACCAGAAAAAATGTTTTGTATATTGCAACACATTCCTATTCTAGAATTTAGTTTAAATGGTAATACTTTCCCATGTTGCCAGATTAGAAGCTTTTTATAGGATCAGGGTCTACCCTGACCTTCTAGCAGACAGTTGACAGAATTTACTTTGAGCCCCAGATAACTTTTGGTCAGCAGATTTGATCAAACTTCACAGTAAATAGAGCTTTATCTTCCTGGGTTGATTTTTTTTGCATAAATTTTGAAAAAATAGTCCCTAATATATAGAATGTTGAGTGGCTTTAAACACAAATGCTTTTCACTCAGGATAAACTAGATAATGTTTATTACTATTCTCTTGAATTAAGTTATACAGGTTAAAAAAATTCTCTTTTGTACAACAATACTGCTGTTTGCTTCTTGTGCAGATAATTTTGATTGTAGCACATCAAATTCTCTTCTCTTTTACTTGCTTTCTGTGTCGAGAACATAATTTTCTTTAAGTGTTTGATCTCAGATCTCTTTAAGAAATGTCTGTTGACTTCATGAGGGTAACCTGTGGATGTAGAAGGGGTGGATTTTCTTTTTCTTTCAACCTGTGGATGAAAGAAAGGAAAACAGACATCAGGTTTTACATCATCATCATCATCTTCTGTCATTCTTTCTGAACTCAACAATAAATACAGGTTTGTGTTAATATATTAATTTAAAAAAATTATAATGAAATTTATCCTCATTTGTTGGAAAAAAAATTTGTAAGCTTTTCTCATTTTTGTCTTTTTAACCAGTGCTTTGATATTTCCTCTTTTGTAATGAATGCAGTTACACTAGTAAGCAATATATATGGCTTGTCTAAAGGAAGAAAATAACATACAGGAAGCCAGGTTGTTAATTTACCACTTGTTGGCAGCTCCACAGTAGCATCTTGCTTGTCTATTCTTTGTGCATAGGAGATACAAACTAAACTTGCTCTGAAGGGGGAGGAGGGGGAAATGACGCCTTGCAAAAACAATTTTGAAGAGGCAGTGTCAGAAGTAACATGACTTTGGAACTGTGTATGGAATATCTGGTGCATTAGTAATTCCTACTTTACTTGACTAGAGCTTCCTATCAAAATAACATTGCATCTTACTAATTTTTGTAGCTATAGGCCTCAATATTATCATTCAGTCTGAATAACTACTGGAGATGCAGTATTATTACAGGATTACTAAAAGTTTAAAACCAGGACATTTCTTAAACTTTAAAAACTTTTAAACTTTTAAAATATAGCATGATTACTAGCCATTTTCCATTAAATTTAGTATTTCTTGAAAAATATTCATTATAATTTGCAAATCCAATGTCTGAATGAGTGATATCAAGAGTCATATGATATTATTCCATCTTGATATTATGCAGTAGATTATGGCGTTAGTTCTAGCAGATTATTGCAAATACTTTAATAGTGACATGAAAATGTAGTTCACTAAGGTACAGTCATAAACAAAGTTGCTTTCAGAAAATTCACTTATAAGATTTGCATGCAATTCTTAGAGCTCTGCAAAACACTAAGAAGATAAAAATGAAAGGCAGACTCTGAGGAGGTTTTATTTGTCTTTTTGATGGTGCTGTGCTCTTGAGAAAATATTGAAGTTGATCGTTATGGTTGGAAAAATAAACTTTTTGTGGAAAGCAAAGTGAATTGATAGGTTTCTGTTAAAGCTACCCTTTGAGAGCTGTGAAAACAATCTTCAGAGATCCCTGAAAATTCTGGCAGGGAACATCCTCTCTCCTTTTAGCTCCGGTTTGCATGGAGACTTACACAATATTCTTCTCTCTATCGAGGCACTTGTAGCAGTGCTAGCTGCTCCTTTAAGCAGTCATTTTAATTTCTGACCACAAGGGAAAGCTTTAATAGCATCTACAGCTGTATGATACCTGAATTTATTATAATGGCTTGGAGAAACAGACAACCCCATTTCAAGCATAATTGTAGCTGTCACATCTTGATATAGTATTAGTCATTTAAACTTCAATTTTCCAAATCTGTGCAAATTTTTGTAAGGCTGTTTTTTGATATTATGCTTTCTTCCTGCTAGGATGCTTATGGTGACTGTGAGGTTCAGATTGTAGGCACCTAGATGTAGGTATGAAAATGCAGTGTATCTGTGTGTCTAAGCTGTCTATCTTCTGCTATAGTTGATGGAGATCCGGTCTATACAGGGAGTGGAGTCTAGAAGGCAACTTTGTTCATTCCCTACAGGGCTCTGCCACTGGCCATCTTCAATTCTGTAGATTCTGTTGTGTGTATGGATAAGATCTCTGCTGGAGAAAATAGCAACTTGGATATTTAACTCCTACGCAGACATGCATAGTTATGCATAGAAATGTAGAAGTCTGCAGGAGAGGAATACTACCCATAGAGAGTGATTTTTGTAGTTAGAAGTGGTGGTGAGGCTAAACATTCGCAATGGCAATTCTTCAACCTCATTATTGCCCACCGATATGATCACAGAGTAGCGAATCAACTGTGCTTGATTAGGACTGCAGAAATATAGGGCATTTTGTTTATTTCAAAGCAGTGGGGATGTAATTATAAACAGATTGATATTTTTATGTACTCTGGACAGGATAGGGTTACGCTATGGTGTTTGAGTTTTTTTGTTATTTTTTATTTCCTGCTTCATATACCAGATTTTAATAAACTGATTAAAATACCAGGTTATTAGAAATACAATACTCAAAATTGCATTGGCCATTGTGGCTCATTGGGTACTCATTATGCACGTGTACTTCGTTTAAAGTACACCTTTGTTAATTTTAAGGTGTATTACTTGAATTCCTTATCAGAATCACCCAAAATTGAGCTCTGTGTGGCTTCAGATCTAGCACTGCTATTCTAGATGATGTATGATACTGAAATAGGAGTATTCAACTATCCAATTCATTACCTGTGTCATAAAAATGTTTAGGTTTAACCCTAACTGGAGAGAGCATGCTTGTCCCTTGAAAGGACAAGGAAAGGTCATCACTACCAAGGTTCATTTGACCTGAAAAAGCATCAGTGGGTTCCTTATAGGCAAATTAGGAAGATACAGGGTTGTGCAGAAAGGAGCAGTGAAAACATTTGGAGTGTTAGGACCAAAGCCGAGAATATGTGAGGCAAAAATTATTTTAATGATTTTTACTTATCCACTTCTGGTATTAGAAGAAAAAACAGTCAAAGGAGGGATGCCCTAGTGCATGTTTTTCTCCCTATATTTCAACTGTAAAGTGAGATAATATACCTGCTATATATGCATACATATGTATGTGTACTTATGTTATGTAACACATGCACTTTTAATATCAAATAATACACACCTCCATTAAAACACTGCAGATTAGGAGTAAGTAAACTGCAAGTATGTGAGAGTTCTATTTCATGCAGTCTCAGCACTGCATCAGTGGGGTTTTTTCCCCTCTTACCCCTCCCCCTGTTCTGTAGGATTTAGATGACAGAAGGGTCAGAAGACAGGGGAATTCTTAGATGCTTAAGGATTTTTTGCTACACACCTATGCACAGTGGTAACAAAATGGTAGTAGAATCCTTGTCAGTTTGAGTCAGTGTTACATTAACAAAATAAAACAACTCAGAAGGTGAGTGTTTGCCCTATTGCTGTATCAGCTGCCTTCAGAGAATAGGCTCTGGACAATATACAACCTTCTAGTGTAATGGGTATGTATTTTCATAATGACAAAACAATGTCAACCCTTTCCAGGTATGGAAAGGGATGTTAGAGTCTGGCACTGCTGCAGTTCAGGCAATAATTACCAACCTTCTCGCATTGGAAATAAGTTTCTCATTAAGCCTTTTCCCAATACTAGAAAATAGGAAGAATTTTCCTTAGGTACTACAGGGAAGAGATGGGGAGTCATGGACATGAGTGTGACATCTTGTCCTTCCATAGAACTGGGTGAGTCGCTAAAGATTTCAGTCAAGTTTCTGTTTTTCAGTTCATTTACCACTACCAATGCATAACATGTTCTACCAATAATATTTCTCGAATACATTTTTTGTAATTAATTTATTGAAATCTAACTTTTTGTTAGGGAACAAACCCACAGAAAACAGCAGGAAGCTGCACGCATTTTAAATTCTTTAATCACATTCAAACCATTTTTGGCATAGATAGAAAGAGGAGTCATGTAACAAAGATATAAGAATAGTGAGATATTTAAGAGGAAAAAGAGTTCTTGTTCATTCCTCAACACCAAAATATTCCTATTGTGCTATGCAATAGTCAAGGCTACTTAGGCTGAATGGACTTGATAAAGAACTTAACAGGAATTCTATATAAAACCAACATTACTTTTTCAAAAACACAATTACTATTTTTCTGCAGTAACAGGAGGATTGGATCTGGTTTGAAAGTAGCTCACCACCTTAAAGGGCAATGAAACAATAAGTATTTTGGACAGTGAAAGGGAGCTAACTATATAAATCCTGTTGTGGTAACATACTCTGTAGTGCACATTGTTTCATAAGTGATAGTCATCTGTTGTGTGCCATGTGAGGATTTATAACAAAAGATAATTTGTTTTTATACTTTAAACCTGTCACAAACAATGGAATTTATGGTGATGTAAATTTCATGAAGAATAATGTAAAAAAATAGATGTGATAAGAGAGAGGAGAGTAAGACTTGTAAAAACTGGTAGTGTGGATTTATAAAAATAATACTCGGTAAGATATCCAAAATTAATACCTTTTAAAATATGAGTTTAGCATTCATGCTTCATGACGTAAGTTACTTCTTAATGATTGGCAAGTTCCTGTGAGGAAGTTATTCAAAAACCACTTGTTGAAAGATTTCTCATACTCTGACATTTGATACTCTGACAAAAGCGAGAGTAGAGCATTAATCTGGCTCTAGATTCCTTTGTTTGTCAGCTTGGCAATGAGAGTTTTCAGGTTAACAGTTTTACAGTAGTTTGGGAAATAGGAAAGTGATAATTATGATAACCATTTTGAGGGGAAAAATTATGCAATTCATGGGTTTACTGTTCACTGTTCTTGTGTTACATGCAGGCTTACAGTTCCATAAAACTAGGACCCAAATGTCATGTTTTAAATACATTTAAAATGCTTTAAAAATACTTTAAAAAAAGTGTATATGTATATTGTGAAACTATATTGTGAGAATATAGAAGAAGTAATAATTTATAACATGTTTTTAACTTAGTCATAATTATCCTACTTTTAAATGTGTGGTTTTTTTTTCATTAGAATTAGAAAAATAAGGCACTCATCCATGAACTTAACTTAATTTTTTTTTTTTAAATGCATTTTGCAATTAACTTTTAGGATATTCTTCCTGCCTTTTTAAGTTAGTTTGAACAAATCATTCTTATCTGCCTCAGATTCCACTTGTCTGTGTACTGTGAAGCTCATTAGCTTTTATGAGACGTTAATGACTCGCTGTGTTGGGTTGACCCCAGCTGGCACCTGAGCCCCAACCTAGCAGGAGCAACAGGTACTTTAGAAGGAGTTTTATTGTTGAACATGTGTTCATGGTGTTACATGGCATGGAATGGCATGTTACATGGCATGGAATATACCTTTGGTTAGTTAGGGTCAGATGTCCTGGCTGTGTCACCTCCCAACCTGTTGCCCACCCTCAGCCTACTCACAGGGAGGGCAGAGTGAGAAACAAAGAAGGCCTTGATGCTGTGCAAACACTGCCCGGCAATAACTAAAACGTTGCTGGGTTATCAACATTTTTGTTCACAAATTTAAAATACAGTACTATATAGCCTGGTATGAAAAAAAATTCCATCCCAGCCAAACCCAGTATACTATGCGTACAGAAAGTGCTATAGAGTTGCTAAGTACTATTATTCCTATTTCTCTTAACTATTTGTCACATTGTGTGGTTGAAAATCGTGAAAATTTGGGATTAAAATCTTTATTATTTATTCATATGGAGTGAATAAAGAAACAATCCCAGATTTCACAGTTCTAGCATGTACTCCAGTTGGAGTGATATGCCCACAGGCTGCAGATTCCCACTTGCATTAACTGTAAAATAAATTACTGGAACTGTGAAGATTTCCTCTCGTCTTGCAGGCTTGAGCTGCACAGGATCCCAGTATGCACTTTGACAAATGCCTTTATATACTGCCTGATATTGTGCATGGTTTCACTACATAGAAGAGACATGAGGGTTGAGATTTTCATAAATATTAATCAGGGATTTATCAACAGTGGGAGGCTTCTGCATATCAATCTATATGAGAGGAAACTTTGCATTAAATATACCACCATCTATCTATAAATCATTTGGGAAAAGTGAAGGTACTCTCAAGTATCAACCCCAGGCTAACAGTACATAGGTGACAGATGCAACTTCATCATGTGATTATTGAATGGCTGTATTTTCTAATCCTTTTAGAATACTGAATGCTTTTGAAAAGTTCTAAGACTATGGTTGCTTTTGGGGTTGAGTTTGGCTATCCACAGAATAGAATGAAACATAGAGTAGTAGTGTGGACTTCTTTACTCAGATTTAATATGTTTGCTTTACTTTGAATGGAAAAAAAAATAATTAGGATGGTGAAAGCTCAGCCCATGCACTTTACTGATATGATTTACTGGGACCTCCAGCAAAACTCTCTTACTAATATCAATTTTGTGAAATGTCCCTATTACACTGGGCCTATAGACACCACTGGAGGACAACATTTTGTTACAGATCTGGTAAATCACCCTCTTTTATTACGAACAGCTTTTTTTTGGGTCACCCAATCTACTAACGTGAAATCCAAAACTGCCTTTAATCTTAGTGACTTGTAATACTATTTTCTGACAAGTTTGGTAAGTACTATTTTATTACAATTGCTCTTGCCTCCTCATCAGAAAGATGAAGGACAACCTGGCAATGAAAGCCAAGTCAATAATCTGATACTGGCATGCTGAGAAGGTTCTTAATACTGGACAGAAGGGAACTACAGAGAGATTGACCTGGTGGTCAGAAGGTAGTAATTAGGTGATTGGACAGTGGGCTAAAATTTATTTGTGACTGATCATTGCTGTGTGCAAGCAGGTAACTGTTCTGAAGCAGGTCTCTGTGATCTATCACTGTTCCTCTAACCTATCCACCATGATCTTCTACATTTAGATCAATGAACCTTGAACGAATGACCATCCCAGCCTTAGAACATATTTCTTCCCAAGTGAAATTATAGCTGTTGTAGTTGTACAGTTGTAACATCATACAAGCAATTCCCAAACTTCTGGAATTTGGAGACCAATGATTAATGTGTTGTCAAGGGGGATGTTTTTTTTGGAGATATGTGTGTGTTTGAAAGATCAGTAATTGTAAAAGTTATTAGTAACTCACATGTGAAATTCACAATTAATAAAGACCAGGCACAGTGTAAATTAATTTTAAAAAACGTCTTTTTTCTATACAGTGGATGTAAAAGTGGCATCTAAACCTCAGGCCTGTGGAAAGATGAATTCCTCTGCATGTAACTTTTTTTGGGGTGTGTGTGTATGAGCTAAAGTATTGCATCAAATCACAATTAATTTAATGAGATTGGAAACACTTGGCTGCTTCCTAAAGTCTCAGCATCAAATAATGAGTAGAATAACATTAAAATCTGCTGTACTTATGCAATTTTGATTGTATGAACAAAGCCAAAAAATGGTGTTTCATATATTCATAGACTAGAAGAGACCATGAGAACATCTCTGACTTTCTGTATATGCCATAGATTTTAAGCATTTCAAATAGTCATCCAGAGATCAGATAATGAATCTGGTATTTCTAAATTTACATCTGCTTGGATTTGCCCAAATCTTCCAAAAAAGAGCATAGACTTTACTTGGAGATTCCCACCAAAGAAAATTCATCATCTCTGTGGTAATTTGTTGCAATTATTTATCATCCCCATTCTTAGAAAAAAATACCTATTTCTAATTTAGATTTGTCTTGTTCAGTCTGCAATCATTACTATAATACCTCTGTGAAATTAAAGACAACATTACTAAACAGTATATCCTCTCTGTTCAGGTATATATATGTTGTAAATAAGTCATGTCTGAATTATATTTTTCATAAGCTAAATATATTGGACTCTCTCAGACTATTGCTTAAAATCATTGTCTCCATCCCTCAAATAATTTCAGATTTTTCCTTGCACCTAATTTTTTAATATTCCTTTTTAGAAGAGCAGAAATAAAACAACATAAGGCATTCCTAATTTGGTCTCCCCAGTACAGAACATGGATATGGGACTGCTGCATTATTCTTACTCACTTCTCTCTGTACAGTCCTCTTCAAGGAGTGTACAAAGACTTTTGGGTTTTTTGGCATTTGGTTTTGTTTTGGCTCAGATCTCATTTTGACCTCCATGTCTACTATGATCCCTAAATCCCTTCATAGTTGTTACTTTTCAGGATATTGTTCTATACACATCCTGCATTCCTCATTCACATGTAAAGTTGATTAATGTTACACTTGGCTATGTTTGAACACATTTTGCTTAAACGAGAAACTGACTAATATAATGACTTTCCTGTCATCATTTACAACCTTAGTGTCCTCAACACATATTTAAATTCAAATCTCCTGTGAAAATTTTGTGAAGTATCAGATATGGTACCAAGCAGAAGGAAAGCTTCCCTGCAAAATGATGATTCTGCATTGACAACTACTTTTTTATTGCAGAGAAATTATTTTTCCTTCAGGTATCAGGTTTTATTCCAAGAAAGGTGTGCTCTCCTGATGTTCAGTTACCTTCAGCAAGGTTTTCTAATAAAAAAATTAAATTGGGTTTGTCTGACAAAGTTCATTTCTCCATAAAGCCATATTGACTGCATTTTGTTCATGTTTTTCTTTAGTTGGTTCTCATTTTGTCTATTTTATTATTTCCTTGGGATATGCATCAAGCTATTCTGCTTAGCTGGGATACCTGGCTTTATCTTATAAATATTTCAACCATCTTCTTCTAGACTTTCCAAGTTTCCCTGTTATTCTGAGATTTATTAAAATGTTAAGAGCTAGTCAACGCTTTCAAAATTATCAGGAACAAATTATCTAACCTGACAGATATATGTTCCTATAAAAAAGCTGTTTATCATCTTCCTCAATTGCTGGTGGCCTGGAAAATACTTCCTCATCTTCAGGTAACAAATGTTTAATTTCTCATTCTTTGGATTTGTTTACTGTACTAGACATGGAATCCTTAGCTTTCTTTATCGGTTTTCTTCAGTTCCCCTTTTCCCTTCTGTATCTTCCAGAGCTTCCACTACTTAGTCCATCCTTATGCCTCTGCCTCACAATTCTCATAGACTAAGAAGCAGCCACACAAACCTCACAGGCACATGAACAAACAGATCTCTTTTTTGATTTGTTCAGCTTCTCAAAACCGCAGCCATACAGCTCTCACTGGCACAGGCAGACAAATAAATATATCAAACACACAGCTTGCCAAATCCTTTTACATACAAGAAGATTGGCAGCTTTGAAACTATTTTTTCCCTACTTCTTTTTCATCTGTATTATCGGACTCTTTGAATATTTACACTTTTGTCCAGCTTTACTGAATTAAAATTGGGGCATTGAAACGTTACAAGGAATACGACAGGCTGAGAAAGAATTGTGTGAATAGTATATAGTATAGTATAGTATAAATTACTTTTGGCAGCCATGCTTCTGGTGCTGGGGAAGGGCAGGTCCTTCGTGAAGGTTTACCGGCTTCCTACCTTGGATTTTCTTTTGGATTGATGGACCAAGACCAAAGGTATGTGTTTATGAACAAGGCCAAGTGCCGGGTCCTGCACTTGGGTCACAGCAAACCCCTGCAGCGCTACAGGCTTGGGGCAGAGCAGCTGGAGAGCTGCCTGGCAGAAAAGGACCTGGGGGTGTTGGCCGACTGTCGGCTAAACATGAGTCCAGGTGGCCAAGAAGGCCACCTGTGTCAGGAATAGTGTGACCAACAGGACCAGGGAAGTGATCATCCCCCTGTACTCGGCACTGGTGAGGGTCTACCTCAAATACTGTGTTCAGTTTTGGGCCTGTCACTACAAGAAATACACTGAGGTGCTCGAGCGTCTTCAGAAAAGGGCAATGAAGCTGGTGAGGGGTCTGGAGAACAAGTCTGATGAGGAAAGGCTGAGGGAACTGGGGTTGTTTGGCCTAGAGAAAAGGAGGCTGAGGGGAGACCTTGTCACTTTCTACAGCTACCTGAAAGGAGGTTGTAGAGAGGTGGGAGTTGGTCTCTTCTCCCAAGTCACAGGTGTTAGGACAAGAGGAAATGGCCTCAAGTTGCGGCAGGGGAGATGTTAGGAAAAACTTTTACAGTGAAAGGATTATCAAGCATTGGAACAGGATGCCAGGGAAGTGGTGGAATCATCATCCCTGCAGGTATTTAAAAGACAGGTAGACACGGTGCTTAGTGATATGGTTTAGTGTCAGGTTGATGGTTGGACTCGATAATTTGAAAGGTCCCTTGCAGCCTAGACAATTCTATGATTCTCTCCCACACAGGTCCAAAGTTCCGTCTAATTTTAATATTCACAATTTTTTTTTTTTACAAAGTGCTTTCCTACATTGTTTTTCAAAAGGATGTATTTTAGTTGTCTGTACTTGTACCATTTTTAGGACTTCAGTTGCAATGGTAGCCTATAGCATGGTCAGTTAGAAACTGTGTTGGGCCTTAGATAACATCTTTTCACCCAGACTTTTCCAATGGATCATGATATAGCCTTAGATAAGGCTCTGTTCTTCACTTGCTGTAGTATATGTGAAGTGCTTTGAAACCAGTACATAAAAACTGCTACTTAAATTCAGTGTCTTATTCTGCTCACACAACTGATCTTTTAGTATACTCACCTACAAAGACATTACCTTCTAAGCTTACATTATGTCTGTGTCCGACATAGTGTGTTTTTAAAGTTTGAACTAGAAAAAATTATAAAACAAAAAAAGTCTTTAGCAAGTTAGCATTACAAGAAAGTGGAATTATATTTTCCTAGAGAAATTGCTACTTACAGAAAGGACTGGAGGGCATATCTCAAAGTTGTGTTTTCAAATTCAGAAATGAGCAGGACACAATGGATAACATGGATACTTGTAATAATTTTAAGTCTAGAAGGCTGAGAAGATTTAAGAAAATGAGCAATCACAGTAAAAAAAAATGTATTAAACTACCCTTTGCATACTTTAAAAGTAAGATACATTGTAAACGGGTATTCAGGTATAGTTGATCAGAATATATAAGATTAGCTGCTGCAGTAGGAGATTATAAAATCAAGTATCTTTAGGGCTTCAGAGCAAGGGACAGTGTATCTCCTAAGTGCAACAAATACAACACCAGGATAAGGTTGTTGCAAGATGGTTTCTTTGGAGTTCAAGTAAAATCAATGACCAAAGCGGAAGCCACTATTTAAATTGCAAGACCAATCTATCCAAGATACTGTAAGCTTTTTACTTTTGACTTATGGACTGGGAACTAAATGTTACAAAAATATAGATAAATCTGCACAAGAAAGTAGAATGCTTTGGAAAGTTGTGGTTGAAATACTTCAGACATGATAGGCTAGCAGCTGTTTTGTGTTTTAAAATGTGTTTGTTAATTTGCTCTGGAGTAAGGATGTGATTAACCCTGAAGCTCTGGAGTCCCTTACTGTAGACAAATATCCTTATTTTAAATCTACCTGTGCTAGTGGGAAAGTTTATACGCGCATTTTGCTCTGGCTCCTAAACTATTGCATTTGTACCAACCAGGATAATCAGCAGACACTATATAAGCATTTAAATGATTCCACAATAACTAAATTCATCTTAGTGCCACACATTGGGGAATGCTTATGCAATCTTCTTAGCTGGCAGAATTTAGGGGATTTGTCTAGCAGAATGTACCACCAGGTAATGAGAAGCTGAAGGACAAAGCAGCGGCAGCATCCTCCCCTCTGGGGAAGCTCATTGTCGAGTGTGAGTCCTCCCACATGTTCAACTGATGTAAAACTAAGGGAAGTTATATATAACCTTATCCTTAAGGTAACTTGAGAGAATATATTCACTGTTTTGGTAATCAAGGGTTTTATGCAAACAAAGTTAACATAAGCTGAGTGTACCTGTAGTTCAAAAAATATCATGTTGGGGATAATATTTGAGAAGGAAAGGTTAATAACCTATATATTCCTCTTGAAAGCAATGACATTTGAGTGCACAAATATCACATAAATTGAACATTAACACTGCTTAATCAAGTAGTCATGAGTAAGGCAGGTTTCTTTGAATCAAACTGATTTAAATACTTAATTTTAATTGTGATTTAAATCAGCAAGTAAGAATTGCTGATTTAGATAATTGATGCTAATCAATTATGCTAATTTTCAAAATCACATCATTGTTTTTGTGTATGTTTAGGTCTATCTGAAAATAGATTCTCCCATGTATGCAGTTTCTCTTTCTAAAAATACCCCAATCTCTCTTGCTTGTACCAACCGTCTTGTTGCACAGGAGAATGTCCATTTTTTTCCACGTTTTTTCTCTGTGTTTTCTAACCTGCCACCTATACATGCTAAATATAAGCCATAGGATCAATTCCTGCTGAGTTCACCCCACAGTTCCCTCTGCAGGAGCATGGCTATCCTCCACTCAGCCCAGCAGTCTGCATGGAATTACATAACTATTAGAAATAGGGCTGAAGATTGGTTATACACAATAAACTTGTCAGGTCAAGAAATTTGGCTGAGTTTATATTGTGTATAACATTAACAACTTTCTGTATTTGTTTTTGTTGCTTTTATGTTTTCTGATTTTTTTAGTGCAATCTAGATATTTCATTTTTGTTTTACATTTGATATTAAACCAACAGTGATGACAATGTCTAGATCTCAGTCAATTGTCATCCAGAAAAAAGTGCTTTTAAGATGTACTGGGTGTTTTGTTTTGCAGGAGTAGAGATTAAGTAGCAGATATGTGTAAGTTTTTTTCCAGAATGTTGTGACCGTTCTTGGACATTTCACTGACTGTTTCTTTACATTGGAGGATGTTATGTAAAAGACAATCAATAAGCTAATTCTATTGTCCTTTTGTAACCACTGCTCATGTGTGTAACATTGTTCATTCAGTACTGAGGTATCCCATAACCATTTGAAATGTCAAAATACTGCTTGTTATTTAACCTCTTCCATTACAGGATCATTCTGTATATAATACACTACAAGTTTGTTTCTCATGACCAAAAAATGTTTACTACATAATAAAGGAATCAAGAATCAATAACTTTATGCCTGCCCAAAAAGATTAAGAAAAGGATGTTATAAGATGGCCAAGACAGCTAAAAAACAAATTCTGTCTGATGATCCTAGTCTTCCTCTATGACATAACAGCAGACCTCGTGAAAAGTAGTGATAATTTTCAAGTTATCTTGACATAACTTTTGTAAAGGGTCATTCACCCTTTTTGTGACCAAGACATTTTAATTCAGATTACTTATATTTATAAGTGACTGATTCATCAAAGACAAAAATTATTTTATAATCCGCTCAACTCGTAATCGTGAGCTGTCTGATTCACAATGGCATTCTTTGAGTGGGAGTTCAACCAAATGAAATCCAGAAGTCCCTTCCAATTGAAATAATTCTGTAGTTCTATGATCCTATGATACTGAAGCAGTATGCAAGGATTTTGGAAGGTGGGAGTAAAATTAAAATCAATATATCAATTATATCAATTCAGTAGGGGGTGCAAATATAGCTCACCCTGCCTTATATTAGAGGAACTGGCTGAACAATATCTTGAAACCTTTTTGCCTGTTACTTTGGTGGTTCACTGATAAGTCAATACATTGGTGTTGCAAAGTATAATGTGAAAATTTTGTGCTATTGTCAACTCAATTGTTGGAACATTCTGGCTGTCACTGTGCTTTATATGAACCAGGATGTGAAAGGTATTTTTAGATTATACATCAGCATGCAGCTTCAAGAATCAAAGATTCAGAGGAAAATGTTAAGGAATGTGCCAAAGGAAAACAGCTGCTTGGGAAAAGTGCTGTGAATGCTAACTTGACTGTACACAAAACTAATATACTTTCACATGATGCCATAATTAGAGCAGTGTTTTTTGCACATATAGTCAAATGATTGTACATTCAGAACTTATATGATAACATTAGAGAATAGTCATATAGTTTATATTTAAAATGTTATAAACATTCAGTTCTAGGATTTTAAAGTTTAGTCATATTATTCATATTCAGTGAAAATTCCTTGATGTATGGAAAAGCATAAAGGGTCATTTAAATTGTAGGAAATATGGGGCTTGAATAGTTGGGAAGCATAAACCTAAATCCTTTTACGATATTCATTTCTACTGAATTAAAATGAGGATGATTCAGATAATTATCTGAATAACAATGAGCACTGGGTTAACTTGATGTTCCCAAGAAAGTGGAAGAACTATATGAAATGAATTAAAATATCTGGGTTGTACTATCTATCGTTATTTAATCTTTTTCTTCTTCCTTGCTTTTGTAAAAGTTATAACTGAATAGATATGCTCAGTAATGTTTACCTTTCCCCTATGTCAGAAGGAAAAAACCACTTTTCTGATTAATCAGATAAATGATTTCCAGACATTTTATTTGATGCATTCTAAATTACAATTACAAGAACTCTAAAAATTAAGTACTATAATCTGCTTAGTATCTGAAACATCTGAAGCTGAGATATATAGCAATACAATGCTGGACATATTAACTCATCTGCTTTGCCTATAATGGCTTTCCTTATTTGTTCTTCATGTGCACAGTAGCTCAGACTTTCTTTGATTTTGTGCTTTTCCTTCCAGGTTTGGATTTATTCTTCATAAGGATGAACCTGTTCTGCAGAAAATTGATCTAGAAACTATGTCGTACATCAAGACAATTAGTTTAAAGGATTATAATTGCATTCCTCAGTCACTGGCTTATACACATCTTGGAGGATATTTTTTTATCTGCTGTAAGCCTGATACCACTGGGGCTGTCCTACCACAGCTTATAGTGGATAGCGTTACTGATTCTGTGATCGGATACAATGGCGACATAACAGGCACACCACATATCTCTCCAGATGGACACTACCTTGTCAGCATTGACGATGCTAAAGGTCTCATGAGGATCCAGTCCATAACAATGAGAGGAGAAATACAGGATGCATTTGACATTCACACTAATTTGCACATATCTGATGTAGCTTTTCAGCCATCCTTCACTGAAGCTCATCAATACAATGTCTACTGTAGCTCCAGCACACAAACTGATGTTCTCTTCGTGGAGCTCTCCTCTGGCAAGGTAAAGATGGTGAAGAGTCTGAAGGAGCCTGTCAAGGCAGGTGATTGGCCTTGGAACAGTAAGAACCGTCTTATAAAAGACAGTGGCCTTTTTGGTCAGTATCTCATGACCCCTTCCAAGGAATCTCTGTTTATCCTGGATGGACGGCTTAATAAGTTAAATTGTGAAATCACTGAAGTTGAGAGAGGCAACACAGTAGTTTGGGTTGGAGAAGCATAAGGATCTGTTACATATTTACCGAATTAATAGTTTTACAATATATTGCACTTAAATTACACCATTATTCAGATTTACACAATTTTCATTTTAAATTGGCAGACCCCTCTATACCTGTTATTTCTTTGACTTGAACAGAATTTGAATCAAAGTCCACATAAAAGTTACTAAAACAAAGGCTATTTGATAATGTTACCCCTTAGTAATTATTGGCTAAGACTGTGCTGTTTGACTGAAATTACCAAATATTGAAATTAATGATAAATATCATATATTATTTTAAAGGAAGTAGGAAAGAAAAAAAACAAACCCAAAAAGCTTCAGGGAATTTAATATACTTTTCCTTTGTAAATGGAAGACTTAAATATAATTCAAATTTTGGTTTGGTTTGCTTCAGACACAAAATAAGAGCTGTTGTACAACCTTTGACTCCTTAAACTGAAATGTTATGTCCTGTTCTGTCCAGTCCACTGTTAAATCTTTTTGTGCCTTGAAGCAAAAGTCTCACGTGAAAGATAAAGCATAGAAATTGTATAATTTATTCCCACTGTGGCTACAGGATTGCTTGTCACTGGAAAGAAACTTTTGGTATCAAATTTCTAATCTCAAGTTGTGGAACATACATGGAGAGAGAAAAAGGAGAAATTATATTTGCAGTGTTTTCCGATCACTGCAATTTGAGTAGTTTATTTTTATGGAGAGACTTAGTTGAGACAGCTGCTTGCAGAAGCTTAACCTTTTTTTTAGGAAAAAAATAGATGTTAGGTTTTTCAGCTATCACAGGGTTTCATCAGCAAGGAGTTTCAGTTCTAGTAAAGAGAAACATTGCACTTGTCCTTTCAGAATAAACCACATTCTAAAAACCTGGCATCACAAAGCTTCATTTATATAATCAAAGAAACTGTTATTTAAAAAGAAACATGCATTTTAAGAAACTGAAAATGCAAAGAACTGAAGTCTAGAGTAGGTAATGTTTTTGCTTATGCATTGTACCATTGATCCATATTTGTTGAACCATTTTTTAGCTCTCACCAGGTTTTCTATTTAATGCATCAAATTGGATTAGTGCAAAAAACAAACAACAAAAACTTTGTATTTTTTATAGTTTGTTTACTTAGAATTCTACTATTAGAAATGGTGAAACATGTAAATGGGAAAAATAAGATTCCCAGAAGTAGAATAACAAGTCAGTAGGATCAGAAAGCCAGCAGTAAACAACTATTCAGACATAGAGCAATGACTTAAAACTTTGGGAGTATTTTTATTTTTATTATGTTTTTGCTAAAGAATGCTTATAAGCTCTTAAACTGACCTCCATTTACTAAAGGTAATCAGAAAAAAAATATGGTTTTTTAAACAAAATTTTACTGCAATTTAGATTGTGTAAAATTGCTTAGAAATATGGAATTTTCTAGCACTGTAATCTTGTGTGCATTTAGCATCCTGCCCTGTGTGGTACAGTAGGTCTCTCTTTAGCTTGAGCAAACCTCCTGGTAGGTAGATTTAACTAAGATAAGAGTCTGCTTACATTTCTAGCTACTGAATCTGTTTCCCTTTTTAACAACTTTTTTCCATTGTGAACAAACAAGAATCATGTAAACCGTCTGTTACTCACTTATTTGCAGTAGTCTGTCTCATGCATTTTTCTTCTGTAATTTACACCACGTGAATGTTCTGTATGTAGAAAATGCTTGACAAAAGGAGAATAAACCCCATAAATTTTAAACAGTCCTGACTTTGGTGAATGCTCCCATGTAGCCACACTGAACTGGCATGTAACAAAGACTTTATTTAAAAGCAAGGTAGAAGGAAGTTTATATGCCTATTATTTTATATATATAAATAAATAGATGTATTTATATATATGAAATAATATACAGTGCAGAAAGAAAACTTTTTAGAATAACTTAACTAACTGGCTGCTACAAAGAAAAGCTAATCAATTAATCAATTAGGCACAGAGTAATTAGCGAATAGACAGATGTCTATTCTCATGCCTAGCCACTGGAGCCAAAATCCTCTAGTCTAGAAGCTATAGAAACATACAAGCTCAAAGCAAGAAGCATGGCACTCCAGTCGCACAGCTAACTGGGAGCTGCACACCTCCCTGTCCAGTCTGCTCAGTGCAGGTGGATTGTGCACTCACTTTGCCCTCTCCTTGCCTAACCATTAACATTACAGATAAGCATTGAATCCTGTCGTGACAGTGAGATTCCCTTGACACTGAAAGCTGTCCTGTTGTTATTCATGATCCCTTACAATCTCTGTCAAAGTCCAAGTCAGTTGTCAGTATTGGCAGTGTCTTACTCACTTGTGTTAGCAACATTTGGCAACTGGAGAAGCATTAAAACTAGGATAAACTATGTTGCTTGTTATATGAAATAGGAGACAAAAATCTTAGTAATATCACTGTAATTTGTATAGTATAGAAACTGTCCCAATCACTTTAGAATTCTTGTTTGAAACCAATTTCTCTATCCCCACCCTAAGAATATCTCTGACTCTAGCTAGAGCAATTTGGTAAAAGACTATTGGCAGTTCCCTGTATTTTGTTTAGGCAGTCCAATGTAATAGCTCAGAGACCATGGTTACTTTCTTTCCCATTGTTGTGGAACTGAAACAGGTTTCTGGTGTCCAGGAGTTGTTTGATCCCATTGAATAAGTCTTTACTGTTTCAAATTTCCGTTAATACAAACCCAGATGTAACAAGAGTTGGTTTTGAATCCTATCTTTCCTAATTGCTGTTGGAAGCAGAGGCAATAAATGCCTTCTCTTAATTTGTGATAAACACTCAGTATTTCTAACAAGCTGTTATAAACTTTCAAGATTTAGGATTTTCATACAGAAATACATTAAAGTAATGGAAGATGCAAAATGTACATGACAACGAAGATCTGTTACAGCTGCTGAAAGTTTCTACTATGTTCCTGTACACTAAGAAATTTCAGAAGCGCATATGAGGACAAGACAGAGTGCTCTTCACCAGGGACTGTGATGACAAGCTGCTTTTGCTAAGGTACTGAAAAAAATACTATTTCTGAGACGTGGAGAAAAGGCTCTGTCAGGCTACTTTTAAGAGTCACCAAAAGAAAGAAAAAAATGATGCCAAAAAAAAAGTTACTTTTCCCTTCAGTTTGGCAGTAGACATTTTTAATAGTCCCTGCTCAAAGGCATCTTTTAAACTACTATTCCATACTGATAAATACCTAGTTATTTGCTGCACTGCTATACGTACATCAATCAATACGTATAAGAGATTAAAACCAGAGATTTATTTTTTTGCAAGTTTCTCTTTTATAAATTAGTAGAGATTTTTATCTCAAAATATGATCTTGCAATTTTTCACTTTTTGCACGTGGTCCAGAGTATCATCATCTGTCTTCTTTTATATACTTTCTGACTGCTTGGTTTAAATATCAAATTGTGAAGAGACTGCTAGTTAAGCAACTGCATAAATTGGTAAACTGAGCTCAGAACAACCCTTCAGTGCATTTAATATATTTCCCTTAAATTATTTCAAACATCTAGACGTAATGGTGCCAAAGCATTCATAAGTCCAAAAATAAGATGTCTCCTACTCACACCATATCATTGAGTAAGGCTGTCTGTTAAATACAAGTTAAAGGGCATCTGAACAGTTAAGACTATCATAGTATTATTTAGATTTTAAATAGTGACTCATATGGAAGTTTTACCTTCTTTCAATTAACAGAATCATTGGAGCTTGAATATGGTATTTCTTTGTGTTGTTGAACAGCTATTTTGTTACACTGAGGGAGTGTCTGCATTTCAGTTTGGAATGAAATATTCTGGGAATATGGATTAAAGAATAACAAACTTGCAAATGATGAATGTTCTATTAAGAAAAGAACATAGCTATTACATTTTGCCTACTTCCCACAAGATACTCAGTTTGATTTCTGAAAGACCATCATCAGCTTTCATTTTTACCTAGTGAAAAACCAGTAACAGGATACTTTGCAGGATATTTGTAAATAAATTGATAGGTCTCAATTCTTAAAAAAAAAATAATAAGAATTACCAGTCATCTATACTCATTTTTTCCTCTTTTCATGGTATTTTGAAGTGAACAACTGTAATGCATTTCAAGAACTTCTGGAAAAATGAATCAATTAGCTGTTACAGGAACATGATGCCTAGTGAATATTACAAAAATTCAGAATTGCATTAACATTTTCACTTGCTCTCCTTATTTTGCCAATCATTCTCTCAAACAACCTTAGGGAAAACCAATACAGATGGATAAGCTTTGTAAAATATTTTATAGGTCAACAGATTCCAATTTTGTCTGATTTAACTTTATTGTGTAAATGTGTGGATTTGAACCAGGCTATGCTGTGTCCTGGACAAGTGCTCTCTGGCCTGACTAGGGTACAAAAAGGTGGAAGCTTTTGCCTGCTCTTCCTGCGTCTACATTTTAAAAGCAAAGAAAGGCTGCATCTTTGAAGGCTGTAAATGGTTATTTTCAGCTTTCCCAACTTGGATCCAAAACGGTGGGAGGCACCTTCCAGTTGTTTGCAGTAGCAAGCTGAAGTCATAGCGGGGTTCTACACCCTGTGTCAGCTCCACTAGCTACCTCTGGACCACCTTTTTCATCCTCTGCCTCTCCAAGCTCTAAGGCTGAGGTACTTCACATTTTCCATAGAGGACTCCGAACAATAAGCTCAAGAAAGCCACTTAGCAGCAATACCTAACCCTAAGGCACTTCTGACTCTAAATTAGCTCTAAGTACTCAAGCAGCATGTATCAACCAGTAGCAATGTGACTTGACAGTACTCTGTTTAGGTTGTGGCCAATTTCAAAGCTTTACTGAAAGAAATAAATCCAAGGTAAAGATTATTATGTATTAAGAGAAAACTAAATTAAAAAAAAAAGGTAAACACAAAAACCTTCCTTGCTTCCACAGGTAACCACAAAAATGCTTAAAACATGGATCAATATACAAAGAATAATTTTGTTACCTTTAAAACAGCTTTACAAAATATCAGACTTTATAGGACCGTTATCACAAATGTATTTTTCCACATTTATTTATAAAATCCTCCAAAACTTTACTAAGTTCTGTATTAAAACAGTAAAGGTTTCTAGCATAAATTTATTTGTGACTGTGCCATTTGTTGTGATATAATTCTTTGCCTTCAATAATTCTACTGCTTCTTTGATAGTATTTTCCAGACAATGTGTAAACAATTGTTGCAACTTCTCACCATTTTTTTGGTGAAGTTAGACAAATACTCGATCGTTGTGTTTGTTTTCATAGCTGTTACAGTTGAAGTTGTGCTTTGTCGAGTACAGGTGGCCTGACTGAAAGCATTAATCTGAACGAGGGGAAGAACTGGAACCTCAATTTCTATTTTTTTTTGCTGGCAGCTCTATGAGGGGAGCTGAGGTAAAGGGAAGACATCTTCAGTGAGGCCTAATAGCAGCAGCCAGCTAGTACCTATGGGGAGGTTATAATGATGGAGCCAGATTTTTCACGGCCGTGCATAGCAGGAGGACAAGGCACAAAGCATAAGTTGAATCACGTGTTTCAGACTGGATATAAGGAAAAGCTGTGAAGACAGCCAGGCATAGGAGTGGGTTGCCCAGAGAGACTGTGCAGTCTCTATCCTTGGAGATTTTCAACATCTGGATGGATTATGCCCATCTGACTGACTGAACTGGCTTTGATCGGGGTGTTGGTGTAGAGAACTGCCAAGGTCCCTGCAAACCTGAATTAACTCATGATCTGATGATTATGACTTGGGGATGGAAACAGTAGCAATCTTTATTTGTTTCAGCTGTTTAAGTTTCTGACTGAGCTTGCACAGCAGATATTTAAATGTGCATTTGGAAATGAAAAACCCAACTGTTAAGGTTGGGCTGAAATATGGCCTAAGCAAAACTCAAAAGGTAATATGTGTTATTGCTTGAAATCCTTAGCACTGAACATCTTATCTTAAACCAAAGATTTTGTCATTTAAAAATCTGGTATATGTTTCAGGAAATCCAAAACTGATAATAGAAATTGGACAGGATGCAGTATGTGAAGGTAAGTGCTCCTTTCTAAATATCTGAAGAATAGCTATAGCAGATGAAAGGGGTACTTGAGAACACTACTGTAAATAAGGTCTCTCAACGCTCTGAAACAGCGTATGTCCAAATGGGAACATAACCACTTATACAACTCTTCAAGTAAAACTGTTTTTGGCATTCCACCGAGACCTAATAGGTAAATTCATAATATGGTTCACCAGTAGAATAAAGATTTGTTAACTTGCTAATCGATTTGAGATGGAAGAGCTCCTGTCATATCTATAGTCATCTCTCCAAGGGAAACACTTAAACATGGAAAGTGTCCTGTTCACCTCTAATCAGTTTGTATTCTCTGTTTTGGTTTTCACTTTAAGCAGGCCCTAAGGTAACCTACTGATGACTTTTGTTTCAATGTTAGGGTGGCAAAGAGAAAAAGACTTCACTGAGAGGTTCAAATTAACAATTTATTTGGACTTCACTCACAGGTCCGATACTCCACTATTGCAGATTTGATGGGTACAACGGAGAACACACTATTGCAATTTAAAAAGCAATTCAAAAGAATACACTGTTACAAGTGATCCCGAAAAGTACCGAAACAAACCACAAGCACGCTAGGTATTAATATCTTAAAAGAGTGAACTAATCACAATCTTAAGTCATGCCAAGTACCGAATGTATGTTTCTTAATCGCTTACCCTCTCTCTCAGGTAAGGCTACTAAATCCCTGGGCCGTTAGCCTGGGCAGCATCCTGGACAAGGGGGGAACAATCTGCTACAGGGCAGCTGTGTTGCTGGAGGACTCCTCACTTCATTTTTCTCCCCAAACCTTACGGTTTATATTTCCTGATCCGATGGGTGTGCCGGATCATGCCTGAGTCGGCTGCACTATCTGGAATGTTTATCTCTGGTGGTGTGATGGTCCCTTCGTTTGTGTTGCTGATTTTGTGATGTCTAGTGCACAAAGTCGCCGAATAGTGGTGGGGTGGGCATTTTGTTTGCCAAGCGACTATTTCAGGCTTCACTCGGGTTCTGGTTCTTATGCTGATGCGGTGTTGCGACAACCCCGGGCTGAGCCGCTTCCACAGCTCCTCTCGTGTCATCTCTGCATTGACGAGGATGTGTGCGGGACGCTGAGCTGAATGAAAGTGGAGGAAGCGGCCACACCGCCACCTTCCCTCAGGCCGCGCGTGGGGCGGCAGCGGCGGGTGCCGCGGCTGGACGTTTGAACTGGACGGAGGCGGAGAGGGGCCGCCCGGAGACGCAGAAGCCGAGGGAGGGCGGAGAGGCCCGAAAGGAGTCGGGAATCTCGCGCGGGAGCCGGGAGGCGGACGTGGCTGGGGGCGGGGCCGGGCGAGCCGCGGCACCTTTAAAAGCGGCCGTAGCCGCAGCGGAGCGCGTGGCGGGCGCGCGCGTGTGAGCGCGAGGGCAGGAGCATCAGCGCGCAGAGCGTGAGGGAAGCGGCCGTTAGCGGTGGGTCCCCTCCCGCCGCCAGGCAAGAACACGGCCCCACCACCTGCGACGTGCATCGCAAGGAGGAATGTGGGCGCTCAGACTGAGCTCCCGCGAAAACACCTGGCTGTGCAGGCCCCCGGCAGCACAGGCTGAATGCCTCAGCCTGGCGCTGGTTCCCAAGGGAGCCAGAGACAGCGCCTGTGTGCGGTGCGGTCAGATAAACTACCTGCTCAGGCAGGGGGTTGAACTGAAGGAAGAGGTAGAAAGACTTAGAAGCACCAGAGACACTGAAAGTGAAATAGATTGGTGGAGCCATACCCTGAGGCGTAGGCATGGAGTAGAGGCTCCACAGGAGTGGATGATCTCCTTTCCGCCTCTCACCAGGCAGAAGAGAGGGAGTTAAGGGACAACGGGGAATGGAGGCAGGTCCCTCCTCTGAGGGGCAAGCAAACCCCCTCTGAACCCCCCTCACCTTCCCAGTTGCACTTGCAAAATAGCCATGAGGCCTTGGAAATCAAGGGCCAGGTAAATGAGGATGGAGATGAAGATCCTTGCAGTGAGTTGCCCAGAGCTGGCCACTCACCCCCACACCTTAGGACAAAGGAAAAAAGGTAGGTAATTGTGGTGGGTGACTCCCTTCTGTGGGGAACAGAAGGCCCCATTTTGCAGACCGGATCCATCCCACAGAGAAGTCAGCTGCCTCCCTGGGCCTAGGATTAAGGATATACAGAAAAGTCTCCCTACCCTGGTCTGGCCCTCAGATTGCTATCCATTACTAGTATTTCAAGTAGGCAGCGAGGAGGTAGCTACCAGTAGTTCAAGGACAATGAAGAGAGGCTTTAGGGCCCTTGGGTGGCTGGTTAAGGGATCAGGAGCACAAGTTGTGTTCTCCTCTATCCCACCACTTGCAGGAATTGGTGAGGGGATAAACAGGAAGAGCCAGCAGAATAACTCCTGGCTCCGAGCCTGGTGTAATTGCCAGGACTTTGGTTTCTTTGATCATGGAATGATCTACAGGACACCAGGCCTGCTGGCAACTGGTGGGGCAAGCCTTACCCAAAGGGGAAGAAGAATACTGGGGCAAGAATTAGCAGGGCTCGTTGAAAGGGCTTTAAACTAGGTTTGATGGGGGATGGGGATGAAACCAGGATTGCCAAAGAGGAGCTGGGAGCAGTGCTGATGCTGGTGGGTAAAAGCACTAACAAGGTCTTGCGGCCTGTTGTCTCAGTAGAGGTGGGGGATGGTAACCCATGTGGTAGTGATGACATCAGGGATAGTGATAGGTTGGCAACCACAGAAAGGTCTGAGCATGGTCGGGGGGGTATTGGGGCTCGCCCCATAAAAGTGGCAGGAAAATTAGCCCAGCTAAAGTGCAGCTACACAAATGCATGCAGTATGGGCAACAAACAGGAGGAGCTGGAGGCCATTGTACAGCAGGAAAACTGTGATATAGTTGCCATCACAGTAACGTGGTGTTGGGGACAGAGTGATCAGCTTCACTAGTTAGAGTGAAGTGGTGAAATATTTATTAAGGTGAAACAGTGATTTAACAAAATCAGTAGTAAGTGCGATAAAACCAGTAGTAAATGCAATAGTGTTTTACGAGATTCGATGTCAGGGTACACTCTATCATTTACTGCGTAGACGACAGGGTCAGACAAGCTGTCAGGGAGATCCTCCCGTTGAGTCACGAGGTTCAGAAAGGACCCCCTTGCTTTCTAAACTCCTTCTCGGAGAGGAGTCTGGGTGCAGCTGGACCCAGTCCTAGTCCCAGACTTGGTCAATGGTTTATGTCTAAAGGATTATATATGCGCAATCAATCCTTTACTTATCTAAGATTTCAAAGTTTAGCATGCTATTAGTCGCTTACCAAGAATCTGTTGCGGCAAGGAATCTCTCAACCTTGAGGAGTAGAACCTCCTCACAAAAGGGGAGATCCTGGCGTGCAGCCTGCTGCCATGCAGGAGAGCTCAAAGGGCTCTTGGGCTGTCCACTATTTATACAGTAAGATAATTGACCTATAGTCATATTCTCATGGGAACAAAATATCTAGGTCCCCACTCCAGACAGTATTTTGACTATGTTGCCAGCCATCCCCCAAAGTCCAGGTGCAAGTTATCACAACTGATGTTGTGATGGCCATGGTGGCCAAGGCCCGAGCAGGAGCTCCTCCCTTACAAGGAAGGACTGAGAGAGCTGGGGCTCTTTAGCCTGGAGAAGAGAAGGCTGAGGGGAGACCTTATCTACATTTACAAGTATCTAAAGGGTGGGCTGAAGGAGGAGGGAGCCAGACTCTTTTCAGAGATTTCCAGCGATAGGACGAGGGGCAAAGTCCGTAAGCTGGAACATAGGAAATTCCATTCAAATATGAGGAAAAACTTCTTTATGGTGAGGGTGACAGAGCCCTGGAACAGGCTGCCCAGGGAGGTCGTGGAGTCCCCTTCTCTGGAGATTTTCAAGACCTGCCTTGATGCAGTCGTGAGTAATGTACTCTAGGCAATCCTGGTTTAGCAGGGGAGTTGGAATAGATGATCTCTAGAGGTCCCTTCCAACTCTGACAATTCCATAAATGACAACTCCCTGCATTTCACCTTTTATGCTTAGAAACCAGTTTGACCAGGTGGTCCCATTCAGTTAGCAACAAAAACGTAGAACATGTAGGAAGAAAAATAGGACTTATTTAAATTATATTTTGCTGTAACGACCCATAAGTATATTTTCTGTGAATACAGTTGTCAAGATGGGCAAAAGCATATGCTTAAGTCTGCATCTCAAAAATCCTGATTTCAGCCAAACTTGGAAAAAGACAAGACAGAACATACTGGGTGAGAGAGAGGAAAAAGTAATTCAGAACATGAATTTCTGCTAATTAGAGAGATGTGAGATGGAGTCCGGCAGTCAAGAATCTTTGCATTTGTACCACATTGACAATGTGTCATTGTCACCAACCTCCACAAAGTGGAGGAAGACTCAGAGGAGAAGGGCAAAAATAATGAGATCAGGGAAGAATGTAAAGAATGACCACCAATTATTGTAAAGAAAGCTGTGCACCTTTAGGGGGACTGGAGAGTAACCTTTGTTTTAGATGTATGACTGTACCAGTGAGTTATCGGGTTCTATAAACAGCTTTCTCTGAGATAATTAGTGGAGAATAATGTCTTTCCGAGCTAGCCAAAGCAGGAAAGGGCCGGGGGGGGAGGCAGAAAGTATATATGTAGCTCAACCTAGCATTGTTTGAAAACTGGCCAGCTAATAAACTGAACTTTGGAGAGAGCAGTGGACTTGACCTGGCTTCAGCCCTCATATTCCTTCCCAGTGACTGGGCACAGCCAGCATCAGGGTGGTTAGCTTATAGAGACTGGTAATGGGAATCATATTTGCACAGTGATTCAACTGCATACTGCAATTGGTATACTGTGCTTGTGCTGTGATTTCAGTATACTGCTGTATCACTCTACTGAATCAAAATTCCATGCAATTATGGCAGTGAGAAAATTTGGTATTAAACTTTAAATCCTTTTTATGTTGAATGTCTAAAAGAGCCTAGTTAGAGGGTATTGGAAACGACATTCACCCACTACCACTCCAGTCTATATAACACTGGAATGAAAAAAATTTTCAGCACTTACAGTACTTCATGGGATAACAGTAAGAATAAAATTTGGAAGAAACAGGCATAACTTAGTTATGTTGGTATTAGGAGTTCTTTCATAGTCAGTGAGCATTACGTTATGCAGAATACAATAAAGGCAACAATGTGGTGAGCTATTTTATTCTTATATTGGGGAAGGATGAGATATGATGGGTTCGTATTCTAAGAGTTAAACTGGTGTCATATACCTGCAAGGCAGACATGTTTACATTCCTTGGCACAGGTAATTGAAATCAGGTTCCAGATTGTTTAGGGGTTTTTGCGTTTTGGGGTTTTTTTTTAGTAGTGACATGGAAAAAGTCTTCAGAGAAAGTACTAACAAGTCTATGTGTTCATAAAAAAATCTGTTGACATCAGTTTTATAAAAATTCATAACCAGGAGTTAAAAATACATATTTCACTTTAATGTCTCCTATCTGTCACCTCTTAATGGGTTAAATGCCGTTTGGTGCACCACTACTTTAAAAATGATTTTAAATTGTCTTCAGTGAGCTATCTTTCACAAAGTATGACAAATTCAGATACTGGTAAAAGACTGAAAGATACTGAAATTGCCTTTTTCTATTTAGAAGTAATGCATGAAAAATTGCTTCTTCTAGCTTATGAATATTAAAATAGTTCTTATTTTAAGCTAATAGATGAAAAAATAGCTTCTTGTTATTAGTCATGATGTTAATGTTCTTATTTTTAATCTTCCTGAGGTAGTGTGTCCTTTATCTTTCCACAAGGATGGACAATAGTTCACTCATTTTGCGATACTTCTTTTTATATTTTTTTCTAGTAATGAAAACTTAGCTATATGCCTTCCTTTTAATTAAATGTGTATTAAACCTGTGGCAAAAAAAATAATGTGTTTGCCTGACACTATTTTTCAGTGCTTTCCATTTATGTGTTTCAAGAGAAAATACAAACCATGATTCACCATTCCACAGCAACTCCCTGGAGTCTTCCACAAGAAGATGCCCTTCCCCCAACTGGCCCTCCACATGTTTTCACTCACAAACAAAATTTACTACAGTTTTTCATCATATTATAATAATGAAGGATATTCTTTTAGATCTGTGAAATCACATCACAAGTTTAAAAAAAGGATTTTTCCCCCCAGCATCCTGTGCAAGGTGTGTAATGCCACTTATTAATGTGGCACTCTCTTTAAGAGATAATATAAACTCTAAACATAATTATGAAAAAAAAACCCCACAAATAATAATCAGCATTCTTTTTTCATCTCAGCAGACCTATGCTAAAACATTGTTAATGATGCAGCCATACACTGTGAGGAAGTAGAAGTAACAGCATATTTATATTGAGGATTGCATAAGGAAAAAATATTGCATAAATGAGAAGGGAAGTGGAGCTACATCTCCACGTTATTGCAAAATTAGTTTTGAAGTGTCTTAATTAAAATTTTAAATAAATAGCCATTTCCTTTATGATTACTGTAAAGATTAACTAACAAGATATGCTTGTAAACTGTACTTGGATGCTCTTTCCAAATAGAAAGTTTTCTCCAATACTTTGAGAATAGAATCACATAATTTACACTGTTCAGGCTGGACTGCCAGACCTGCATATCCTCTCCTCCACTATTTGGTGGCTTCTGACCCCTTTGTATTTCCAGTTAAGTGGACTTCTGGGGTGGCATTCCTGCTATCTTGTCCTCTTTTCCCCTGTAAGCTTAAACACAGCGTTCACCACTGCTATGGTAGCAAGTGAACATCTTTCCCACTAGTTTAGCAAGACCATTCCAGTTGTATCTGATGCCTAGAGCAATTTTGGCTGAAATGACTAACGGTCTTCTCTCACAAAACACTGCTTTTACTTTGCTTGCTTTGTTAAGCTACATTTACCTTGGCTAACCTCAGTTTTGTGATGAAGAGATATTTTCCTACTTCTTTTTTAAAAACCCAAATAAGACATCTTTCATTCAGCTCACTTAAGGGTGGTGTTGGCCTCATTTTTTTGCATTTCTTTGTTTACTCTGGGGGAGAATGGGTATGTTGTAGAGTTAGTCTTTTATATGCCCTAGCAGCTGTACTTTGTGTGTACTAAGGAGGAAAGCCATGAAAGAGAGGCATCACCACGTCGGTTAAGATCTGTGTAGCAGGAAGCAAAAGCAATAAAAACTACAGTACTTTCAGCTCATGTTTATCTCCTGCTGCTCCTGTTTCACATGCTGGGGATGCCAACAATTACAGGGAGACAGAGTAACAGGATGTTGTTTGGGGCAGTATGACTGTGGCTGGGAGCAAGCAGGTAGAATAATAACTTCAGTTCAGCACAAGAAACCAGTGTTTCTGGGCTCGGTAACTGGTGAAGACAAATGTCGGTTCCAGATTTCAAACCGAACATCTCAGAAAACCCTCCAAAACACAGGGTGTAACGGAATTTCAATCAATGCCAGGGCACTGCTGTCTTGGGCTGAGCAAGTTTTCTCAGAGGAACTAAAACTCCTTAATGTTGCTTTACTTTTTCATTATTATTTTATTTTTCATTATCACTTTTATCATTAATACTGGTTTTGGCACCCATATCCTATTGTTCTGTAACAGAAATGTTGCTACTTTTATCATCTAGGCTACGCACTGATAGAAGAAATTTTTGTGTCCCTATTTTTAATGCCTGTCCTCGTTCTCTTTACTGATACAAGTAATTATGCATAAGACAGTAAAGCTGTGATGTTCTAAGGGTAGAAGCAAGGTCTCCTGGGGGGAATAAATTGTTTATTAACTATTTGCCATAATGTGGAAAAAAATAGAAAAGTTTGTATATAAATGAAGCCCCTTTTCAAGAAAACCTAAACATCTGATGAGTTTTATCTAAAAAATGAAGGGCTTATTTGATCAACACACATACATTAGCGTATCTAACAACCTACCTGGTATTCCATTGGTTATGTGTCTGGTTTGCTAAACATTTTACATGTGCCAAGGAATTAATATCCTCAGTTCAACAAATTTGAATATTCTTTAAGGATTTTGTTAATACCTTAATACTGCTGTTGCTATATCATCTAGAGTTTTATCATTGGGTCTATACCTTCTTTTTTTTTTCTAATCAGAAAACTTATTTTTAAGATCTAGTAAACCCTATTTTATTTAGGGGTTTATTTACTGACTGTAGATTTTCATTGAGATTGATCATGATTTACACATCTCACAGACAGGTGTTAATTTAGTCATATGTAAAATTACAGAATTAAATTTCCCTGTTGTGCCTCCAAACATACTTCCATTTGAATGACAGTCTCTTGGGGAGTTGAGGGCACTGTATTCCCACTTTTATTGTTTGATATCAATATAATTTCAAACCAATCTTCAAGAATCTTACTTTTTTTCCTGACACATAGACCTAAAATAAAGGAGGAAAATAGAAAACTGTTTTCCTCTTCTTATTCTAAGCTTCAGTAATTCCACAGCTCTAGTGTTCAGGTAGTGGTGTGTTGTTGGTCATCTCTTCTCTTGTTGTGCAAGGCAATTTATGGTTTGTTTTTTTTGATTGTAACTCTCAGATTTCTATTAGTATTTGTATTATTATATGTACCTAAGAACCAGTAAGTTTGTAGGACGAGCACAATTTTATAATATTCCTTTTCACATTGACCAGAACAACTGTGAAATCTTTCATTTAGTTAAAAACATTTCATTTCATCAGAATAAAAAGTCTTTGTAATATCTGAAGTCAGGACTTCACAGAGTTCAATTGCATTTTACCTAAAATATGGCTCTCCATTTCTCTAGCTATTGAGTAACAAAGTATATTTGCATCAACATACTCTAGCACCAGACAATGAACGGGGAGGATGATACCAATGTTGTGATTGGTGATGGTCACCAAAAGTTTATCAACAACAAAAGTAAACTAGAAAAGTAGTGAAATATTTTAAAATATTTATTCATTTGATCTACTTATGTTAGAATGGCATCAAGCCCAAAATAAGAAGATCCTGCAGAATTAGACCCCACTTTGCCTGACAGAAAGAGCCTACTCTCTGCTGGCACTTGGGTCTGAAATAAATCCTCAAATTGCTTAGCACTGTTAAAATATAGTCAGATCTTGATATGCCCAGAAACAGACACGTTTTTTCTTCCAGAAAATATGTTGGAGGAATCTGACATGCACAGGAGAATTTAGGGGCCCAAGTTCTGGAGGTAGGTAAGCACAGGTTTTGTGGATCTAAATTTTTACTCAGGCATTTTATATGTTTTGTAGGTCTAACACTTTAGACAGTCAGGCACCCAGTGAAATTCACAACACATGAATGGAAGTTTTGTGAGAAAACATAAGCGTTTTAAGCACTAAAATCTCTTGTGCCTCACCAACCCAGTCAGAAATGAACTTTTTTAAAGAAAATGTGTACAACTTCTAGCCAATATAGTCTATATGTTGCTACTATGAACACAAACTAAGCAAATGTTTTCTCCTGCTTATAGGACATACATAGTGCTTCTCAAGGCAGGTCGAGCAAATCCTGACACATAAGGTTTAAATCACTGAATGAAAAAGTAGTGGGAGAAATAGCCACATACCAGAAAAATGGTTCACTTTGTTTCCCTTTTTTAAGCAATAGAAATAAGTGACGATATGAAATAGTTGAGAGAGGTCTGCACTTGCAACAGCAGCCACTTGGTTTTCACACTCTTGCAGATTATTAGCAAATGCTAGACTTGCCAAGAATTGCTCCTCTGCTGCACAGAGTAACTATTGTGGCTTGCCTCCTATTTCCGCAAAAACATGCAAACAGGAAAAAAATGGGCCTTTTTCAATTTGTTGCATTTATACTGTCAGACTCCAGTTAAAAAATCGGTATGACTAGGACAAAAACCCCCAAACTTTAATCACCTTACTGGAAGCCATAGTCACAATAGTGGCAATGTGCTCTCTGCTAGCATTGCTTTGTTTTATAAAAACAGAAAGATTTTTTTTTTTTTTCTCCGTAATATTCTCTAATGCTAATACCTGAACTGGAGCAGTATTTGGCTGTATGCCATATCAGGTTTTTATGATGAGCAGAAGCATTTTGAGACATTCTGAGGCAAACACCTTTATCGCGTCACCCCACAAGAGCTCAGTGGGATCCACTGGCTTATGCAGCATAAGATGGCAAATTGTCTCTGAATTTGGCAGCATCTTTTCTCACAGTCTCTGGCAAGATACTACTTGCGGGTAAGATGCATCAGCATGATCTCTCCAGTTGCTCCTGCTTTTCCTTCCTTCTTAACATACAATGACTAAAGCAATGAGGGATTAAAAAAAATGTGGTACTGCTTCCTGGGAAGCAAAGATCTCATGAACATTTAACCTTGGTTAGTGTACTTATGCTTGGACTCGATCTTAGAGGTCTTTTCCAACCTAAATGATTCTATATTCTTAAACAAGAGTTTGGACTCGCAATGGGAGACTATAGACCCCTGTGTAAGTAGTGCCATGACTGTGTACTCGTTCTGTTAAAATTGGCTTTCTAGCCTAGGTATAACACCATTGGTGCAGAGCTTGTCAAGCACATAGAGGGCCCCTGGGGCGAGGTCCACCTTCACAGAAAGACCTGAGACTCAGTCATCCAGCTGGAGAGTCAACAAAATTCTTCCCACTCAGATGCAAAAGTCCTGGGATCTTCTTGCAGAGGACAACAGACTGCTGGCAGGATGTCTACCTGTATGAGGATCACCTGAACAAGTTGAGGGCAGAGATACGGGTCCTCAGTGGACTGTCACAGCATGAGTTGGGTAGGGGTATAGATCCTCCTGCATTTCAAAGGAGCGTGACACTGCAACGTTTTAAAATCTAACAGTGCAGCAGAGTGGTTGCAAGGTTTGTCTTGAGCAATAATATTTCACCTCTGAGTCTATTGATGGTTTTGGTGCCCAAAGTCAAGCAGTGCAGCCTTCCAGCTGCAAAAAGAGGAAATATGGATCTTCTCACCTTGTAGAGGGTACGAGAAACAAGTAGAGGGTAGTGACATACTGTTTTCTGGACTGCTGCAGCACATCAGGCCCCGAGGGCATCAACAGGCTGTGCAACCCCCTCCCTCTGCCCGCAAAAGCTGCCTGTGCTCAGAGCATCCCCTGCTACTGCACAGCTGCATAACCTTGGGTCAGACTGCTGTGAAACCAGCTAAGTGATGAGAAACAGCTGTAAGAAGCCCCCTTAGGGCCCTCCCTCAGCCTGGGAACAGTACTTAAGCTCAGACCCTTGCATGACCTGTGCTGTCTTGTCCTTGGCTGATCCTGACCCTTCCAGCTTGGCTTCCTGGCTTGACTTTGGACTTACCTTGTTACAGCAGTCTTGCCTGGGAATCTATGGACAGCTGCCTGACCCGGCTTATTGTTCCAGGTTCCTCTCTTCTTGTTTGGGAACTATGAGACTGAGTGCTTGCTGGTGACGTTGCAGCCTGCCATTCACCTTTTGCTACTGGCTTGCCACCCCCCAGAGAGCTGCTGGCTCCTGCTGCTCCCTGGCACACTGCTTTAAGAGCTGGTGTGGGGGTTTGACCCTTGAAGGTGTCATGGCTACAGCTGCAGAACAGACTTATCCAATGAATCACTTGATTGAGCTTTTCATGGAAAAAAGATGACTGTTTCAAAGCCTAAAAATTAACGCTTGCTTGTAAGATATACTTTCCTATTGTTCTAGCAGTTTTGAACTTTTCTATATTGAGCATACAGATTAGAAACAAATTGAGTTTTTTACATGAGGTTTCATTTATACCTTGTACAATGGCATTAGCATCTCAATATATCTGCTGGAAATAATATATTTTAATACACTGTTTACCTTTTCTACAGCTATCTCCATATCAGTGACTTGAGGGTAGCCTATGTTCAACTAGTATTCCTCTGCCTTTCTAGCTTCACTCAAAGTCCTGAACCATTGGTATTGGGTTTCTAAGCACCACACATAAATTGTATGTTGTTAAAATTCATACTGTTTCTATTGATCCAGTGATTGTACTGTCCATGTCTTTTCTATACAAATCCCTAATCAAGAGTTCTGCTGGATTCAGCTTTTTAGGAAAAATACGTGAAAGGATTGCTACTTTCTTGACCCAGATTGCACTGTCATGAGCGAAACATTAAAAGCTCTTCACTGTTATCAAAGCTGAGGTAGCCTTGCACAAAAGCAGAACTTGGACCTTTCAGGATGGGGGAACTTTAAAGTCAAAACCGATGTAGGTTAGCTGCCTCCACAGCAAGACTATACTTTAACTGGTGTTTCTAGGATTATGGTTTTAGACTTTATTAAAATGCACTTTGTTAACATGTTTGGGGGTTTTAGGTCTTAAAGAATAAAATTTCATTTTTCTTGTGTGAAGTTGTGTGAGGTAATCAGCTGCAGCCAGGCCGGGAACAAAGTCAGGACAGCCTGGATAAACTCTGTATTACCATCTTCTCTGCTCTCTGGACTGTCTTGCTGAAGAAGAAACTGAATGCTGGAATACTTTCTCTCTTTCTTTAAATTGATGTAGCGCCATTTTTTGCTTTCAGATCTGTTGAAGTTTAGTAACTGCAATCACTGAAATGAATTTCAATGAAGTATATACAAAGGGACTTTCCTGCAACTGAGCTTTTTTACATTATCGTTCAAACTTCACAAGAGACTTTGCCTGAATGACTGATGCACGTACAATTGAAATTGCTTGAGAAAGGTAAGTTGTGTTTCTTGAAATATCAATTTTTCCTTTTTTTTTTTTCTCTAGTCTTCACCAATCCATTTTGCCTGGAATTTATCATCTCCATAGAAAATCATGTTCTAAGAGTGATAATTCATAACAATATTTAAGAAGAGGCATGTTATTTGATGTACCAGGTGGTACAATAATTCCTTTAGGCCCATATGTAGAATTAAAACACTTTTTTTGCACTATAAACTTGCACAATGCTGCGTGTGATCAGAATGTGACTTTCTAATATAATTTGCTTTTTGATTGGACGCATCAAACATGACATGCATTTAATAGCATCCTAGCTTCCAAATTCATATTCAGTCTATATGGAAATCCCTGCTGTATCATAGCAAGTCCAGACTTTTTTTTTTTATTTCCACTTAACCATGAACACAGAGATGACTTATTGCTTAGAAAGAATAAAATTTATCCATTGTTTCCACAATGTTTTGAAAAAGGTACACTCTAATAAACAACACGGCCATCTAGTGGTGAAATTGTAACCTGGCCTTTTTGTGTGGCTGAACATTTCAACTCTTGGGGGCACCACAAGATGCACCTTGTGGATGTGTGGCTCCTCTGTTGGTCTCATCTCCCAAGTAAGGAACAATAGGACAAGAGAAAATGCCTAAAGTTGCTCCAGAGAAGCTTTAGGTTGGATAATAGGAAAAATCTTCACCAACAATGCTTTTCTTCACCAAAAGGGTTATCAAGCATTGAAACAGTCTGTCCAGGGAAGTGGTTGAGTCACCATCCCTGGGCTGCCTGTTTCAAAGACATGTAGATGTCATGCTTAGGAACATGCTTTAATGATGGACTTGGCAGTTCTAGGTAAACGGTTGGACTTGGTGAGTTCAAAGGTCTTTTCCAACCTAAAGAATTCCACGATTCTATGATTAGGGTCTTGGGTGTGACAATTTTGAAAGCAAATCCCATATCTAAGTTTCTAGTACAGTGATACATATATTCAGGGAAAATTCATCTGAGTACGTTTCAGGCACAAAAAGTGTTAGCAAATGTGAGTAGGGTTTTTGTTTGTGGTTTTTTGTTTGTGTTTTTGTTTGTGGTTTTTGTTTGTTTTATGATCTCTTATTCAGATCCTTCAAGTTTTCATTGCATCCTAGACCCTGTTCAGTTATTTCCCTCTTTCCAAACTGTAATCACCAAGCAGTCAAATTCTGTGACTGCATAATCTACTAAATCAATTTGCTCCTTCACGAGCTCTGCCTGACCATTATTGTCGTATTTCCTCTACCTGTACATCAATATTTATGACCTTTGCTATGACTAGTAAAAGGCCACAGGTTTTGTATTGACCTGATAGTGCAGGTCTCAGGACTTGTCTGGGCCTCCCTTGGCCCAAGCTGCTTTTAGATGCTTTTAATAATTTTCTGCTGGTCTAGTGATTAATGCCTAGCTTTTTTAAAGTTAGGTCCTGTGAGCAGCCTTTACTGTCAAGGTGTGACGGAGCAAGTTATTTATTCATTGTCTAAGGAGCAATTGTCTCTTATGGCAAATAAAGTTGAGGGAGGCTATGGTGCAGCTTTCAAACTTCAATTTGGAAGCAGAGAAAGAAGGAGAATGTGACAAGAAAGCATGTAAAAATAGCCCCATATTGAGGCAGATGGGATCCTGAACACACACCTGAAGTGAAGCCGTAATTGGAAATAACTCAGGATGCTGACAGCCTGCTGCAACGCTGTTTCCCCGCACACCTCTCTGCTTGATGAGGTTGGTGCCATCAACCCTGTGACCCAAGAGACATGTGAACGGTGAACATAACACCAAAGAAAAGCAGTCGGTATTAGTGAGTGGTGAATAACAATTTTAATGAAATGACCAGTAACGCTTTGCAGTATTAATTTGGACTATGAGTTAGTATTACTGAAGCTAGACTAATTGGTTGTATTTTAGACTGTTAAGGTTATTAATAGGTTAAAGATGAATTCTTGGCTCCATAGGTAACATCATGTTCTTTTTTGGCTGTAATAGTTCTTTTGAGTGTAACATACCCATAACAGGCACTATCACCTCTACACCAGAACTGAGATGACCTATTTCACCTTTCAGCCTTTCAATTCATTTCGTCTTTTCACAATTCCTGAAACCCCAACTAGTCTGCAAGACCTGCCCGTACTAACTTCCACCTATTGAATAGTTGGAATTTATTATATAACACATTCATACTAAAAGAGGAAAGACTGGAAGAACATTCTAGACTGTAAAGCACTTATTGCTGTTGGTTTATAAAATCCCTGGAATAAAAATTATGTCTTTTACAAGATCTGTAATGCAAGTTCTCTCTCATTTGGTATAATTTTTCATCATAAGCATCATTTACAACTTCTATCAATTGTAGACATAAGTGACAGCACTAAAAAATCAAGTACTGACTTACCTGAATTTTATCTTGGGTTGACATAATTTTATGGGCCCCAACTATACCATCTGGGGTTTAAAATGACTAGGATGTTAAAAAATCTTTTTGAAAAATCTCATCCTTTGTGTGAAATGCAATGTTTGTTATAAATTCCACAGATGTATACAGGTGGTTTATTGTATCTTGTCTCCAGCTCTTTAACTGTTCCAGTATTTGAAAATATATGAAATAAATACATAAATGAAATTAATCTTTCAAAAAATGAAATATCTAGTTTCCATGATGACAAAAAAAAAAGTTAAAGAATATTTATTTTTAAGAATGGGATAAGAATTTGGGATACAAAAGGTTGTCCCATCGTTATGCAGAGTACCAGAAGTCAGAAAGCCAGTATGTGTAGCTTTTGTGCATATTAATAAGTTTTCCTAGATGCATGAAAATATCTGCTGTTGGGTTCCTAGGGCAAGTATTATGAATTCAATGCAGTATTTCAAGAAGGATCCATTAACATGCGATTTGTCATACACAGTAAACTCTTCCTTCTGGAAATGCTTTGCCAGAACTTTGCATTTCCAACTGCTGTTATAATGAATAATGTGTCATCTTTTTTTTTTTTTCTTTTTTTTTTTCCCCTCAAACAGTAGATATTGTCAGGTTTTGCTGTTTCTGAAAATTTTTGCCTTTCAGGACTTCCCAATAATAGATGGATTACGTTTTACTCTGAATCTCTAAAAAAGAGCAGGCTATGCGGATAGTTCACACAAGATATTAGGATTTTTTTGCCTTCACACTTTCATATTACTATCTTATACTTTTCCATTCTGTTCACCTTCAAAATTCCAGGAAAGAGGTGGTTAAAAAAAATCCCAAACCCTTTTTACTGACTAGCAACCAGGTTTCTAAGACTTGATGGAAAGCAAATGACTGCTGACTCACAATAATGAAGCTACATACAAAAAGTTTCAGTCTCTGAACCCACTGATGTTAAACATCAAAGATTTGGTTCTAGGTTCATGCTTCATGCTGGAGAACTGTCACAACTGTAGCACAACTACAAAGAGTGTAGTAGTTCTCAAGAATTTTCATTACAGTAATTATCTACCTACTTACTTTTTGGTCTTGTCTCTGAAACAGAAGAGGGGCAGAGGGCAGGGAGGGGATGGAAGGTGAGGGAAACAGTCCTGGATCTCTTTGTGCTGCTGAAGATGAAATTGTGACTATATTCTGGATTTTCAAATATCTCTCAGTATCGTGTGCAAAAAATTGGCAACTACAAATTTGTATGAGAAAAACAATCAGCCATTTTCTAGAAAAAATTGTATTGTTAATACAACAAAATACTTTTTTCCTCTAAATTTATCTCACTCTTGCATAGGGTTAGAAATTTCCTCAAAACCCCACACTGATCTGTAACTTAAAATGATGTAGCCAGAGCCCCAGAATCCAATCCAACTCAAGTTAGCTGCCTCACACCTTATGTTCCAGATAACATAGTCCAAGTCCCTTAAAAGTCACCTTTTCTGGAGAGGAAAAAACCCAAACAAACAAACCTGGTCTTTGTCAGAATCATAGTTACACAGCAGGAGAGTTGCATGACAAATGAACTTTTAAGTGTCCTTCAACATAAGGACACGAGAAACCAGGATTATTCTCTTCTTCTACTGTTTGCTGAGGTGAATTTTCTTACTAATACAGTATTAGCAGCTACTACCTGTTAGAGAAAAACATCTATTCAAGCTTGAAAGCAAATTTATTTGTACAAGTGACAAGTGGGTGATCTGTTTAGGAGAAGCTGTCTGAGTTCTCAAAAACACTTTAGGACCTGTGGATTGTCAAAGAGAAGAGCTAAGTCAAGGCATTCAGATGATGAAACATGCTACAGATGCTAGCTGTAAGGACAACCTGCAAATCTGTCTCTCAAATTATTCCTTTAGATAAAAGTAAATATACACATGTATATGTATAAGAGCAACATTTGTTTCTCCATCTGTCTTTCAGAGGCTTCTGTTCCACCAGCAATTTTCTGGAGTACTATCTTTAAAAAAAAATTATCCCAAAACATCATGAAGCGTGACTTGCCTAAGAAATGCTCAAGTAGTTTACCAAGCTGGTTAATCCTACTTTTGTGAAACCGATACTTTTTAATTTCAGAAACAAAAGGCTTTTTATGGTAAATGCAAAAAAGGTTCCTTTCTGTTCTGATTCAGATGTTGAGTATTACTTTTGGGTCAAATCCTCAGATCAGTTTGTGAAACAGCATAGAGAATGAGCATCCCTGTTTTTACAATAGCTTTTAAAAGTAATACTCTAGATTGAATCTCTAACCCAGGAAACCCCTAAATTCTTATCAGAAGATGGAAAAGATTGTTCTCTACTTTCCCTCTCTCTTATATATTTCTTAAACAATGACTACTGGCATTAAAGCAATGCAGGGGCTCAGATGAATCTTTGCTATGAGTCTGTAAAAGTTTTTACAGCTACTAGAATACAAGATCAACTGGCTTTAGTCTTTTAACATTAGTTTGGACAGTTTAAACTATGATGCCATGTATGACTTTTGTGGTATCAGCAATAAAAATATCATATCCATATGCTTCCAAGGTCATGCTGTATTAAAGAATATTCAAATTTGAATTTTCACTAAGAAGGTTTTTTTGAGCAAAGTATTTGCTAATCTTTACTCGCTGTCTTTTAACAGTGCAGTAGGGAGGGGAAGTATCGTACCTGCTTTCTCACGAGACCTCACTAATTCTTAGGCTCTCACCTAAAAATTTTTTCAAGCAAAAAGGCTCACGTTGCAGCCTCATTCAATATGATTGAAATACCAACAGAACCTTTGTAATGACAACAAAAAAACAGAGTAAAGGCTTACTCTCCACTACTGACTCCTATTATTTAGAAAAAGCCTTATTGCCCTGTTGGGATATCAATGAGATGCTTCATAAATTTCCATAATGATTCCCCTACTCAACATTATGATTAGCAGTGCCAGTTGTTAAGGGTATTTTTTTCCTTTAAGGCTAATGCAAATGCTTTGCTCCTAAGGAGTAATTTCTCAATTACGTTCCTAGAGCAGGGCACAGCTAAAAAATATTTTCACCCACAGACAGTTTTCAAGATCTGATATTTTTTAGAAGACACACTACCAAAAGGCATTTTACTAAACCATTTAAGAAAACTCTCTCTAGTCCAGCCTCAGGTGTTTGCACTTGCAGTTTGAGAGCAGTCGTTTTTATCTTTGATTCAGGTGTGCATTCTGACCACCAAGCCAGTGAGTCCTTCCCTTTTGGCCAGTTGAATATTGAGTGTAACAGCTGCAAAGGTGGTAAATGAGCAATTATGACACGGACTGTCTGAAAAAACAGATTATAGCTCTACTCAGAAGTAAGAAAAAACAAATATTTGGACTGCAATCTTCTGTAGCTAATTGGAAATCCTTCTTTCATCTTTGTTGAGTTTTAAACTGTTATCTAGAACCAAGAAACATTTGTTATGCTGAAACCAATTAATTTTCCTTGAATATTTGATTCTTAAAAGATGGAAATTTTTTTTATATTCACATTTTTTCTTAATTATAGCCATTTTCTAACAGACACAGTACTTTTGTACTGCTAAAGAGTTCACCTGTTACTGACAAACATGACTATATTTATGTCCATTATTTTTAAGGATTACACTGAAAATTAATTTGTTTTATCTTTGTTTTCTCTTGGTAGAACAAAAAAATTTTAAAGAAACCCTTAAAGGGATGTAAGAATGTGCTGGGGCTACAAAGTAGTCAGGACTTTGAGATTAATCTGCCTACACTTGAAGTTTATTAAAGCCAAACTGGCATTCATTAAAACACCAGTGGTAATAATGGATGTCTTTTAACAGAAAACTTCAAACAAGGTATAAGCAAATACGGACTTATTTTCTACTCAAAACTCCACCCTGCTTTCCCTTTTTCCTCTGTTTATTAATTCTGATACTTACTTTGCAAATGTCCTCATCCACACCTGTGATGCGTGATGGTGGTGGGTGGCTGTGACTGTCCAGCTGAAGCTGTTTAGATGCATTTAGAAAGGAAGACGACTCCTTTCTCTTCAGGAGAGAATCTTGTTCCACAGAAACAAGATTTTTGTTTAATCCCCAAAAGTAAACTACACCATAGGTGAATTCTCTGCCCCAGAAGCAGATTGACTGCTGTTCTTCTGATTAGCTATTGCATGAAAAACAACATATGCAACTATAGGAAAGTTAAGAAGACTGTTTCTCTCATGGTGGGATGCTAAGGTAATTGTATGATAAATCTCATATCTTTTCTTTTAAAAGAAAATCTAATCATTTTGCTAGAACTAAAAATTTCAAGTGTCTTTAAAATGTATAGTGAGGTCTGTAATGATGAATAGGCCTTTATATGTGTTTCATATGAGTTGCTGACTTTAATGACATAAGATACTTGTATTAGTTCTGAAAAGATGATAGAGATGAGGTAGCATGAAGTGAGGGTAGGTAGTGTTTGCATTAACCTTTTTCCTTAAAGGTTGTGTGCCTCCTGGAAATTCTGAGATTGTTTGTTTTGTTTTGCCTAACTCAAACTGCAAAGTGGCAGTGAAGTGTGTCCTGAACAGGTTGTGGTTAGCAGTTTTTCTGCTTCTGAGTGCTCTGTCTCAAACAGTGCAGTAACCTCTTAAAAATTAGAACAGTCACTCTATTGGCAGCTTCGTGTTTCAGGGTAGAGACTCTGAGTAGAGTGGGCAATCTCTGTGCAAGAAATGTAAGGTGAAATAAATGAATAATGGAGAAAAAAAATGACAGCTATGAAATTGTTTGGTGTGCTGCTAATCCAGGCTTGTCAAAAATTGGATGATTTGGAGGTACTAGATGTTATTTTTGTGTAGCAGAGACTGTAGAAGTGGAGTTGGATGAATGCTTTTTCATAGAGGACAGAACATAATTATCTGGCTTGTAATAGCCAAGTAGATATCTGAGAAACTGAAAGCACTGAAAAGGTTTATTTTCTCTATTTCTCTAAATGTTTATATCAATTTGTTGATAGATTATATTGCTTGGTTAAATTCAGCTCTTTCTGTTAGAATACTAATTCTAACTTTTTTTTTTGTTTGTTTGCAATGTTATCTGAGAATGCTTGGTATAGTGGTAGTCCACTCAAAAGCTCCAAGTAGATATTCCGTAAACCACTTTTCAACTATCAGTTAACAGTCATGCGCCTAGACATAATGTACTGTCTACTGTTCCACAGGAAAAAAAAATAAAATTGTTTAATCTCCAAGAACAGACTACTCTACAGGTCTTTTAAGATTGCTAACAGAGATGTCTCCTTTGAGGGTACATCTATTGGGATACTTGCTAAATGCCTTGGATGGGCAAAACCAGCATATGCTAGTATGGGGCGTGCTGCTAGTATGGTTCAGCCAAAGCTGTGGGCAATTTAGAGATACAAATAAGATGAAAGAGAGTGAAATCTCCAAAGATGAAAATATGCCTGTTGGTAAAACAGATGTCTGTGAAGTGGCACGTGATCATGGAGGTGATTTTTTTCAGGGAACTGGGGAGCTCTACATAGAGGTATGAGGAGCTGTTGGTGTCATAGTCTTTAATAAACTGTGTCCTGACATTATCTGCAATTAAATAAAAAGATTAAAGGTTTACAGTGTAAAGAATAAGCAAGATGCCTATGAATATATTCTGTGAAAAATGAAGGAAAAAAGGTGTTGGTTTCTTTTTTAAAAGGATATAAATAAAGGAATAAAGAAAGAATGGACAAAACTGCATTACTTAAGTTGTAGAAATCAAAATAAAACACACAATTCTTTAAAAAAAAATGAGGAAAGACATAAAGCTATTATAAAGTGAGAACTGGGATTAAGATCAGAAGTAATCTGGATCAAACCCAAGCAACTGATATTTTTTGTATTAACACATACACTGATGTGGGAAAAAAAAAACAAACCTCATGCTTACTGGGAAATGAATTGGAAATTTTTCGATGTTACTTGTTAAGAAAGGTGTTTCTAGTAGAAAAAAGACAGTCTTAGGACCATCTTCTAAGTCACTGATGAGACTTCTTATGTATACAACTCGTGAATTGAACTTGAAAGCTGAACAATCCTGAAGAAAGACAGCCAGCATAATAATAAAATTGAAAGCTTATATTGTGTGCTGAAATAAAAATAAATAAATTGTTTGGTGTAACAGTTGAAGGGGAATGTGGCTTCTCCTAAAGTCCAAGATGGAAAGTTAGTAGTGGTTAAGCTAGCGGTTGTATAGTCTTCACAAACACATTTAGGCTCAACACTGGAAGCTGGTGGAGAAGGCTGTGAAATGACTTTGTAAATGGAGTGATGTGGGCACACATCTTAAATACTTTAAACTGCGGTGGGATCTTTATGTGAAGGGATTATGAAATCTGTTGCATCTGATGAATTGTTTTGAAGGATCATAAATGTAACATGATAGGAGAAAGGCAGATGCTCACTGTAGTATTTTGGAGGCTATTCACACTCCTTAAGATCTAAAGTTAAACCAGGTTTTTCATTATTGTCATCTGACTTGTGAACTCGTTCCATTCTTTAAGTGGAAAAGTGCCCATTTCCTCCCTTATTTTTTTATATATTTTCTCCTCCCCTACACTTTCCTTCTAGCCATGGTCGAGGAAAGAATGAAATAAGTGAATTCATTTCATTGTGCTTCTATCTTTGAAATTCTCTGAATAGGACAGATTGAAATACGTCCTACTGAAAACACTTAGGTTTTTGTACTAGGAGTCATCTCTCCTTACAGAATGTTGATATTCTTCTTTTTGTGAGAAGAGGCTGCAGCATTTCCTGTTTCTGAAGAATCTATTTCAATTTCACAGATGAGATGCATAATTCCAAAAGATTTTTGCATCACTCTTCAGTATGTTCTGAGCATTCTTTAAAATTCCAATTAAAGCTGTGTCCCTTAACAGCAGGAGGCCAAAAGTAGTCATAAAACTGCTTTTCAAACTACGGGGAGGTGGGGGGTGGAATCAAATATGAAAGTAAATCGCAGGACCGCAATATATATGAGAAGCACTCTAGCTCCTGTGTAAGAAAGAGGGTCACGGATGACAATATTACTTATGTAAAGCATGCAGCTTGGACCAGTATCTTTTCATTAAAAAACTTCAGGCGATGTCATGATAATGTTTACAAGCATCGCATATTGTACTATTATATTTGAAATATTTTTTAGGTATAATTCATCTGATAAGTGAGACTTGGATAAGACAGTGTTTGTTTAAAAATACATAACGTAAAATATATTTAAAACAATTTTACAACATAAGTGGGGAAGAGCTTGAGGTTTCTGAGCCTATTTTTTAAAAATAAAACCTCCCATGGATAAGGTTGTGGAATAAAATGCATTCACTGACTGAAAGTGAAATGAATAACGAGTCAAGGAGATGTGTTCATTGTCAGAGATTTCAGTCTTCGTGTGTGTGGTATTTATTTTACTTTTTTTTTTTTTTTTTTTTAATTTGCAATACCAGCTAAGCATGGTTGTGATCTAGCTGGTGGGATCTTGAATGAGCTGAGATATTCTGCATGGTGGTGGCTGCATATTTAAACTCTGGGACGGGAGTTCAGAAACCTGGTTCCAATGTAAATACCTAACTTTGAGTGACTCGATCTTCAAATGGATCTTGTACCGACAGACAATACTGAAGGGGCTTGCAGTGATTTAAGCTGGTTGATACACCTGCTATTACAGCACAGATGGATCTTTCTTAAGCATGTTTTTTTATGGTAGTTATGTTTAAATATTACTGAATGCTTCCCTACAAAAAAACCAAATTGGAACAGGAAAGGAGGTGGTAAGATTGAAAGGTTAATGTGTGTTTATGTTCATTCTTTTTACACAGTGAAAACTTAATTGCGTAAACTTAGACTTAAATGTATGCAGCTTAGGATAGGCATGCTTAAAAACTCTAAGGAGGTTTTTGTTCCTTAAATGTACATGAAGAATACGTTGAACACCAGAGTAACTTATATTTTGTAGTGTCTAATTAATGCTGATTCCCAATAGAGGCTGCCGCTATTTCATAAAATAGTGGTTGCCAAATGTCTTCTACAGTAAGAGCCAGCCTGCCCGCTTTTCAAAATTGAAACCAAGGAACCACCACTGAGTAATTCAGTGAGCGATCATCAGCAAAACGGGGTGCGCAGACTTTTTACTTCCCAATCATTGAGTGTGTACTTGCATGGAAAGACTTCTGTCAGACAAGTGCGAAGTCAGGAAAGCTATTTTGTTGGACTGTATTGGTTTTTGCAAAAATTGTTATGGTTTGAGGAGGCTGAATGTGCAAAGAGAGGAGCATGGTGAAGTCAGTCAGTTAAAGGCATTTACTTGGTATATAAGAAACTGGTTCCGTCTGAATTATTTTTTTTTTTTTCCAAGCATGTGCTCCTGAGCGCTCAGCACAGCAAATGGGTGCTCAAAGCCTTTGTGTTGATGGCAACCTGGCCTATTACTGTTTTTCTCTCTTGTGTCTTTTCCTGAGAAGTTCGAAGATATCATTTTTGTTCTAATGTGAGATGAAAACTTTTATGTTTTCTCATGATACTATACTCCTGTTCTCCAGGCAGCCCTGGAGGACGATGAATGATAGGTATCTCAAAACCTTCAGAATAATCCACAATGTTTCTGACAGCTCTGACAAACAAAATAATATTAGCTGAGTCCCAAAGGACAGGTTAGTAAACCAGGTGGTCCCCTACTGTGAACCTATTTATCATTTTCATTGTTTTCAAGATTATGAAATGGACAATTCCAGAGGGCTAGGCTTCTGCTTCTGCAAAATAGAATCTCCAGAATTAAGGCAACTCCAGTTGCCTTGTACACAAAGGTAAACATCAGTGTCATGTCTGAACAGTTCTAAATTTAAGTTAAAGATATGTAGTTTAAAAAAAATTAAAAGAATTCTTCCAAACCCTCAGACCAGTCACTGGAAATTTTTTTATTTTTTCCTGGCTCCAGGTTTATGTTGATCACCTTTTAATGAAATAACCAAGCTTTCATTCAATTCAAGAACTGTTGCATTCCACTAGTTTTATTCTTTCCAACTTCTTTTAGCTATTACTAATTATTTATTCGGTTGCTATCACTAGTGGGTCAAATTCTTCTCAGCTAAGGTTTTGACTTTTGTTTTGCTTGATGAGAGTAAAGAATTTAATACATAAAATAACACCCTTTCATCTGAATATATATATATAATATATGCAAGGGAGAATGATTTAGATCAATGGATTAGCAGAGATTAGCACATTTATTTGCAATATTTTATCACTTCTGCTGCAGAAACAATGAAAGGAAATTCAAGGCTAAATGAACCTATTGTAGAAAAAAAATCCAAAACAAAGAAAAAAAACAAACCCCGAATCCTCTCGGGCCCCAAAAATCTGTTACGCTTAAGCAGAATACCACCACACATACACATATAGAAAACGTATAATGATTTATAAAAGCACTTGTCTTTTCAATTTTATCTAGTTATTCAAGCTCTAAAATATTAACAGGTATTTTCCTTTTAGTACATAAACTGTCTCTGAAGCTGTATCGCAGTTTAACAGTAAAGTATGCCTTGGCTGAAAAAGAGGGTAAGGAAATGCTTGCATGCCAGATGTTATCACAAATGCCATCCTTGGACTATTTGTAAACTTAGCAATAACAACATGAGACTGATGAGCAGTATCTAATTTTTTTTTTTCTATGGAACTGTATCATTTTCCTTCTGACTAAGTTTTATATGACTAATTGAGAGTCGCTAATGCATATTTAACTCTTCTCAGCCACTGGGGAGTTAGGCAAGCTTCCTTATGTAAATAAACCCTCTTTAATGAAGTAGAAGCCCTTATTTAAAAAAATCATGTGTATTATATACGTGGTTCATAAAAATTCCATTAAGGTGAATTTTTGGGAGGAAAGAGAGAGTGGTTACAATTTTCTAAGAGCCTGTTTAGGTTTTACAAATATAATTGTGAAGTAATTATAACCTGACTGCAGTTACTGAGCATATTTCATAGTACAATATCATTGTATAATGATATTGAATTATTTTAATGAACAAGACACATTGATGTTGTAGATATGAATAAAATTGGAAGTTTAACATAGACGGTATCCACTAGGGGATCATAAGTATCGTTCAGTGTAAAAAAGGCTCCTCCGCTCTGCCCTATTTTCATTATTCTGCCTTTGAACCCCGGCATCAGAACCACCTTCCTTTTAGTTGAGTAAGAACAGATGTCTCTCCCATTGGAGCCTGTCTCTCTTATCCAGCCAGAAGGCTCACTTTTAAGTTACATGAGGCAAGAGGTAGTCTCTCTCCCTATGAAGTTAAGTGAGCTGTCAATCTCAGCCCCTGCTGACTGAGAAGCAGGGAACCGAGATCACAATGGAACAAGAAAGCTGTACTTCTGATATGCTCGGATGTCAGGAAGAGATTCATTAGAACTAAAATGCCATTTTTAAAAGCACTGCCTTCAGTGCAGCAGTTGCTTTTGCTCTCTGCTAGCCTCGTGCTTTCACTCCTTGGGGTAGCCAGACCGCATATCCAACGGCAAAAAGGATTTAGTCTTCGTATGTAGACCAGAGAGACCTTGTGAGGATAAGTCATCATAATTGTTGGAACAATAAATCTGCTGCATTGCTGTACCTAAGTGAGGTTAGAATTAGTGCATTGATGCTCTTTGGTACCTCAGTCTTGGTGGCTTTTAATAGGTTTGCTTGAGCACAAGTGTTTCTCATAGCTTTCAGTGTTTGTTAACAAAATTAGCGGTACAATGAAGGAAGGCTTTTCTCCTCTTGATTTCCTTTACACAGTTCAAATACCCCATTAAAATCGTAATCTTTTAAATTGTGTTCACACCATCAAAAAAACCCACCAATAACAGAGTATATATGTTGTATTTAAGAACTTAAAGAGCACACGTAAACTGCATTTTTAGTATCCCTTTACTTCTAAAGGGTTTGTAGAAGGATAGATTTCCATACTGAGACTTAATAATAAAACTGACTTTCCTTCATGCCAAAATAAAGCAGGCACAGCACAGAGAAGAGCATATTTTAGTTTTGTGCCCATGACACAATATTTCCTACTAGGCAGTTATGGTTTTAGCAATGAAGCTTTGATGTGCCTTTTAATCCTATTATGAAGTGGCTAATTCTTTCTATTTAAGGAATAGTAATTTAAGTCACAGTCATATAATGTGTATTTTGGACTCTACTTTCCCATGTCCCACTCTGTAAAATTAAGATAATAGTCTTCCACAGAGGTGGCATAAAAATAATTACATTATTGGTTGTGAAGCTACTCCACCTTTGCAATGGGTATTTATGAATATCTAAAATGGATTTAAAAGTTGTGTGGCAAACTCCAAACTTTTCACTGGAGTTTTGCATGCCTTGTATCTGAGAAGAATTTGGAGACTGCAAATAGTAACCTTGCCTCTGCATACCAGGAAATTGCTGGTACTGCTATATATGTAGTTGCAAAACAGGAATACATCAAATAACCTTATGATTGTGTCTAAACACAAAGAGTCCTTAGTTTCTTTGTAGTGCAAGAGTGGAACAAGCTTGCAGCAGTTTTGGGGACAGCATCTTGGGAAAAGCAGGAGCATGAGAAACTGTTTGCTGCCAGGCTGAAGTTATTCAAACACTGCTGTCTTTGCTGGAGTTCTGAAAGGAGTGTTACACCTGCGAATTGTAAAATTCACTGCTGATGTTGCCATCAAGACACCTGCTCAGGCATACAAATAATTGTGAATAGATCAACCTTGGGAATTTAGTATTCTCTGCTGTTATCCACTTATTTCTTTCCCAATGAATTAATTGCAACACCTGGAATCAATTCTTTCCCAGCCACTGGTAAATTACAACAATATCTCTTTCCCCAGAGTTTTGTACTTTTACATGTAAGTACTGTATTCAATATATTTTTATTTTTTTATACTGTGATTATGATTTCAACAAAACCTACTAGGTACTCTTTGCCACAAAAAAAAAAATAATCATTCAGTACATTTTGCAACCTGAAGGAACATGGTAAAAACTCCAGGAAGAAGAAGTATCAGTCTAACAGTTTGAGGGCTTTTCACTAGTTAATGTCACACACTACCAGAGTTCTCTTCCTATACTTATGTCTAACACTCATCTTTTGCTGTAGACAATCTAAAATGTTTTACAGAGACAACTGCTTGACTTTATCACAATAATCCTTTACTTTAAGGATTACAACTGGGATAGAGTATGGCTTCTTTTATCTGGAACAGACACTGGATGTCACAGTACTATGAGAACAAACTATTGCAGAAATCAGAGTTCTTCCCTTAGGCTGATATTCCTCAGGATATTTGTGTATATTGGCAGGTCTTATTTACATTCTGCTTTCACACAGGTGGTTTTTTTTTAAATCTAGAATTCTCTGTTGATGTGATAAACCTTATACTTAACTTCATAGTAATTTGTTTTAATTTGAAATTATTCTTACTCCAGTGTTGATTTGAAACACAGATCATACTCAAGTGAGTTTCTTAAAGATGGATAAGTTTTAATGCTGTCAATTCAGACCTATAATAGTGTAAGCAAGCAATGTTAAATTACAACTCAGTAAGGCAGGGTATTTTGTGCTCTTGCACAAAAAGCTATTAAATTCAGTAGTTAGTACTGTTTCACAGAGCCTTTTTTTCCCTGTTCTTTCCTGCTTGCTTTCATTAAACTGAAGTAATAACATCTTTGTGTTGAGAATTACCTGTAAGTAAAAACGGAGAGGGAATTCTGAAAGTGACTGTTTTTAAAAAGGTGATGTCAGGTGTACAGGATTTTCAGACTATGCTGAGTGCCTGCCTTCTAGAAACTGCCCTTTAAGTGATTTCAGGCTGGGAACTGAAAATCGGTAGCAGTGCTTGAAACTGTAGGCATGGTAATATAAAATGATGTTTTATTTCACTCGGACCTGAATGCTGTCAGGAGCAAGTTGCCGACATTCGCCTCCTGCTGTTTTCTGGCTCTGTCTTATATGGGGGCAGCTCTTGGTCTCATCTCACAGAAGCCACCCTTGCAGGTACCCACAGTCATAACCTTGCCACATAAACACAGGACAAATATTAATTAATAACTTATATTGAGCAGTATGAGGCTTTTCTCTATCTGCTTTCTATTGTGACGCTTTCCTTGAGGAGCACTAAAAAGTGAACTGCCAAATACCTGTGTGACCTGGTGTTTGATATTCACACTTTAAAACAGAAAATTTTTCAAAAGATATTTGTCTTGCGTTTTCCTGGTTCACAGAAACTGTTTAATAATTCCTATAAATTAGTTGTGATGCTGGAAAATATGTGAAGAGAAAGGAACTGTTTTGATTAAACACCAAATCTCCTGTAACCTTAGTAAGTAAGATATACCTAGTTAAATATAAGTTGTAGGTTTTCCTTTGGCTATAATAATGCCCTTTTAAGAATGTGATTGTATTCAACTTAGGCTTGACTTAAGAACTCATAACAATTAAATTTACTAACTTGGTGATGTAATGATATATAACAGCTTCTTGGGTCATGCTTTGTCTTACATGTTACAGATTTCATAAATTAAATTTTTAGCTAGGAAAGTAGATGCATTTAATGATTTTTAGTGTTTATTAAAAATATTTTATAGCAGAAGGAAGAAATTATATGAAGTTTTGAAATGTTTATTAAAGTTTATTAAAGAAAAGTTTATTAAAGTAAACCAACAATGAAATTTTGAAAAATAATGTACTACTTCCTGTTAAAATAGAAGTGCTTTAAATCAAAGAGTATGTTCTTAATATTGCAGTCACACATAAGCACCTATTAGAAAAACAGCACATTATTACCAATTACTCAGGAATAATAGAAGATTTACAAAGCTTTTAGGTATGGTAGCAGAAAGTTTCATCAACTATGACAGTTAGAGATTGCTGAAAATACTTGCAAATTGGAAACTGCGGGTCACACCAGATATTTCACTGATAGTTTTGGAGACTTACAATAGACTTGCTTCTTTCAAATAATGTTTTTATAGCATATGCATCAATTCCTGCTCCAGTTAGGAGTGATAACCTTTATTTGATTTGTTGAGTCTATTAGAGTGGATATGCTATTTCACTGAATATTGTCATGGATGCCCATGCAGTTGCACTGCAGCATGAGGCAGTCCTTTGCAGTGCTGCAGACAGCTCATACCATGACAGTTTGGCATGTACTTTCTTTTATTGATTGGTACTATTCCCTGGGATTTACTTCACCACTCCAATGAGCTTGCTGAGCAGATATTTATAAATCTCTGAAGCAGGCTCTGACAGTAGAGAATTGCTGAAAATTATCTTTTTCATTAATCATTAGAGATTTTAATTCTTTATTATGGGAGATACGGTCAAGTCTTATTCTTACATGAAGCCCCTTGTTTATTTTCAGTTTAGGAATGCCAAAACTTGAATTCTCCTTTGCACATATTGCCACAGCATCTTTATGATACAAAGCTTTAGGTTTATATATGTTTCTCTGAAACTCTGAGGTGAAGAACAGCTTTGAGGTGTGGAGTAAAAGAAACACTTCCTTTTTTATTTCATCACCTTTGTGTCTAAACCTTCCAGCAAAGGTTATTGCTGCAGTTTAGGTACTGACTTACACATCATGCAACTGCTGTTTGACCAAGGGATGAACTCAGGTCTTCTGTTTGGCACAGAGTGAGGGTTACCAGTAGCAGCACAGAACTACTTAAAAAGCAAGCCAGTCATCCTTTTATAATTTTGAATTTTGGCTAAGAATACATTAATAAAGTACTTCATTTGACTCTAGTGGCAAAAAAAGTGTTTAAACAAAAGACTCTTTATTACCCAAGAATTGTGGATTTCTTGACATGTGTAAAGGACCCTAAGAAATTATGCTTGTTTGGCTCATGTTTTAGGTATGACTGTCAAATAAAATATTTGCAGGCCCCTGAATAGTTCCACTCTACAGGCTATATCCTCTTCTGGTGACAGCATATGACTAAACAACGACTTTTAATTGCTGTTATGGGATCTCCACAAATCGCAGTGATGAATGACAGTAAACATATTCTCCACAGAAATTCTAAACATACCATAACTTATTATTGATGATGACAGCAACAGCAAAAGATGTAAGACTAATTGAAAATAAGATTTCCCAGGACTGGGCATCACTTACTCTACCCAGCTTTCCATGAGAAAGGACAAGATAACAATATTTTTTTGATCAGAGTTCTCCACTCATTTTAGGTGAAAGCTCCATCTCCTCTTGTTATCTTAACATGAGCTAAAGACATGATGCTCTTGGAGTTTTAGCCTGGCAGATGTGAGCATGTGGAAGAAACTGTACATTTAAAATTGGAGTTGGGAGCTTGACAAGTAAATACAGAATAGCTTAACCAGATATACTGATTACTGGCTTGCTTCAAATGGTGTCAGTCACCACCCCATGCTATTCCTACTTACTGATAGTTTTGCTGGTGCTGTGCAGGAGAGCATCAAAAGGCGCCACACACCTCTGCCTCAAGGTGGGTTCTCACACTGTAAGAAAGTGAAAGCAATACATCTTGGAAAACAAAGTTGAAGAGAGCAAAAAATAATTACTTGGAATATTGCAGCATATGAGTTCATTTAGAATCTTTTTCAGTACACTCTCAAAAATAGATTTCAATGCACTTAGCTCCTTTTAAAGCAACATCATAACGGGTAATGTGACCAGGCTATTTTACTTAAAATACTATTAAATAGAAAGAATCCTCTGGCTTTAGTAACCTGACTCTTAGTTCATGGATTTTTGCCAATTAGTAAGAAATGAAGTTAATGAAAAACAATTCTATATTAATAAGTAAGGTTTTTTGGATTTTTGTTTGTGTTTTTTTTGTACAAAGTTAATGCTTTCAGATATTTTTCAGACCTCCACAAAAGCCAAATACAGTACACTTGAAATGAAATTGTATTCTTCCTGGATGAAAGGAAGAAAACACAACTTGTAAAATCGTCAGTTTTTGAAACTATGTGATTCTTCATGGAATACTGTCTTTTTAATGACTAACATGAACAAGAACATAATTTTCAAGAAGCAGCTACAGAAAACAATCCTACCCATCAGATATCATAATGTATTATAAGCTTTGGAAAAACCCTTGTAGGATTTATAAAGTACAACTGATGAAATAAATTTGCAGGTTTGCACATTTTGTAGATTTGATGAAAGGCTCTACTAGGTAAGCTAAATCCTCCTGGGCTGGTTGCAGAGGTTACTGTACCTAGAGTAGCAGAAGCAGCTGTGTCTTATAGTTAACACACTGTATAATACCCTAATCTACTAAGCTTTATCTTTTAGGTTTACTTCCTTGGGTGTTCAACAAAACACCTAATTCTTCTTACAGATTTTTGTCTGTTTGCTAAGTCTTTACAGTTGTCAATACTTTGCAATACTGATATGCACATATGACTTGTGCTTTCTCTAGGACTGTTTATTTGGGGGTTTATTCAGCAACTGTACTGGAACTTGTTACTTTAGCAGAAGAGCAAATGAAACTGTAGTATAAGCCTGGTGGAAAACCAAAGGGTTTCTAGTTTTGCTCAAAGCTACTATTCAAACTACTCAGTAGGCTTCTAGGTCTAAGACCACGAACCGCGTGTGTTTATAATCACTGATGAGCGATGCCTGCAGTCCTTTAGGTCTATATTTTTAAAGGGTCTGCTAAAAGTTAACTGTTTCACTTTTAAGACAACCCCTTGAGTATTCTTTGTGAAAGTATAGGGGTCATTTTGGAGATCAAGACTTTATTCCTTCAGTTTTAATTAGTTCTGCAACATCAAAGCAGGAAGAGCAGCTGGGCAAAACAGAGAGATCTGCTGGGTAAACAGCTTAATGGCTAGTAAAGTGGCAAAAGAAATTATTACCATAGAAATAAATTCATGCTAGCATGAAATAAACTTATGAGACCAGTCCCATAAGATATATTTTAAATTCAACAAAAATTATTGTTGAGGATGTTTAGGAATGTGACAACTGTCTACCAGAAATAAAGCAATTCTGTGCCTTATCTTGTAAAAGCAGTCCTTACAGGACTGTCATGCTGTTTCCACTACTTAAGAGCAAATTCTCCTGTCTCAGCCTAATTCTAGGAGCAATCATAACAGGTGCCAAGTAGAATACAGAGAATGGATCCTCTGAAATCTTGTATAGGACTATAATTCTCTTCATGAGTTTTTTTTTCTGTTGGCTACTATATAAGCACTGCTCAGGGAGTACTTTTAACTTTCTGTGATCAGAGCAAGCTGTTTCACTGTGTTTGTTGAAAGAGACTTTCTTCTTTAGCAATCCATTTCTTTTGGTGCTGATGTTAATACTACAGTTACTGAGAAATCATTCCACATCGCTGACTTCTATCATGTTCTGAAAACAACTGCCTTTTGACCGTGGATTTTTCTGAGCTCTTAATTTACCGTTCTTCGGTTTCTGAACCTTTTGAGAGCTGTTTGTTTTTTGAGATCCAAATAGTTTCACTGTGGTCTCTGTCAAGCATGGCAGCTTTCCTAATAATTACAAAGTTTGTTTTGACTGCTATTATGCTTTAAGCTGACATTTTTTTTCAGAACTATCTATCATGGCCCCAAATGTTGTATTCTTTTAATAGTGGTAGGCCCATTACTATATATAGACAGCTGGGATCTTTTTATTTTGTTACCTGCATCACTTCACACTCAGGTTAGTTTTTATCTGCCAGTTTATAATCCAGTCAGTTTCATAAAGTCTTTTGCGGTTCTTTGCAGTCATCCTTCAACTCTTCTTTTTCAAACAATGTAATTTCATCAGCAACTTCATTGTTTTTTCCCTTTTCCAGACCATTTATGTATTTGTAGTGTTGAACAGCATGTAACCCAGCACACATGAAACCCTCTTCGCAGCCATTCTCTGCTATGGAAATTTACCTTATCCAGTCTTTCAACAAGTTGTGTACGACCGTCCTTTTATCCCATGACTACTTACCTTGTTTAAGAAGCTTTGGCAAGTAATCTTCTTGAAAGCCTTGTAGCTGACAGTATCGGTCAGATCTCCCTTATCCTTGAACTTGTTAACTATTGTAAATGCTGCTTCCCAAGCCTAATGGTGCTCTTTCACTTCTGAAAATCCAGTCTGACTCTATCTGATATCATACTGAACAATGGGGGGTTTTATGTGTTTTGGGGTTGTTTGGGGTTTTTTTTGTGGTTGTTGTTTTTTTTTGGTTTTTTGTCCTCTTCTTGTAGATTCTGCTACTTTTCCCAGTGCAGGTGGCAATCTCTCAGGCTTTTTATTTTCTGGGGTTTTATATGGAAGCCTTTTTTAAAAAATGTAATTCCACTTTTTGCCAAACAGATTGCATACAATTAAAACTTATCTGTTGTCATGGTTTGGGCTTGACCGGCCACTGAAATGAACGACACGTACTCCCTCCTACTTCTCCATTCAGGGAGAGAAGGATGAGAGAGAAAGAGACTTATTTAAAGAGTTTAAAAAGAAAATAATGTACTTTAATGAAATATTATTAATAAAATAATAAAAAGAGAATATGATAATATCAAAAAAGAAAATAAAGGAATATACACCAAAACCAGTATCAAGATCCAAGGATGATGATCATGTCACTGGCCACACTGGGAAAGTCCCAATCTAGGCTTGGCAATGGATGGGAACTGGGTGCCAGATCTGGATTCAGGAATGCACAGATTGAGATAAAAGGCAGACGAACAGAGTCCTCCTTGGGTGTCAGCTATTGAAGAAAGAGGGCTGGCCCTTTGATCCCTCAGCTTTTATACAGAGCATGAGGCAGATGGGATGGAATAACCTGCTGATCAGGTTTGGGTCACCTGTCCTGTCTGCTCCTCCCCTCAGGAGGCTATGCTTTTCTGCTTCCAACCCTCCAATGGGCAAGTAACAAAGTGAGCTGACTTTGGTTGTTATAGCAATAAGTATAAGCAGGAGGCTCTCTGCATACCATCCCTTGGTATTGACTACAAATATCAGGCCTTCTCTCTGCTGGAAGTGGATACTGTCTGAAAAATACCATTAATTTCAGAGAGTTCAGTTAGTTAGAAGAGGTCTAGCTGAAAAGTAAATTTACTGAAAAGAAAATTGGTTCTCTTTTACCTCAAATCAGGACATCTGTGTGAACACCTGGCTACCTGGGTTTGGCAGGTACTGTTTTGGCAGCATGAAGCTTAGCATGTTGAGCACTGGTAGTACTGGGATAAGCACTGACATAGTTACACTGTTACAGGAATCACCTTTGTGCTTTTGAAACTGGCTCATATATCCAGATGAACGAACCGTGGTTGCAGCTTGACCGCAATGTAGAAATACCTGGGAGATTCCCTGAAGTGGAGATTTGAACTTTATCTTCAAGTGCTTAGAGAAATACTCCAACTACAAGGCAAATGTCAGGGAGAAACAATTCCTCATGCTGCTGTCTTTGTGGGGCGCACCTGGTTTAAGAATATTTGAAGGATGCTTAGAATCACATCTAGATAATCTGATGATAAAGCAATGCTTTCTGATAATACCGATTAAGAATTTCATATCGTATGCCGGTTCAGAAAGGGAGTAATACCTTAGTTGGAATCTAAGCAATGAAAGAGTTGTTCTTTCAGTATTAGGCACCAGCTGAAAATGTTGATTTGTTTGTTTACATAGTAGACTTCATGGGTTAAGATCTTAGATTTATTTTCAAAAGGTATGAAGTATATTCCTATTTTTAGAGTATCATGAAAATACATTTAAAATTCACACTACTTTGTATAAAGGAAGCTACATAGATGCCAAAGAAGGATTAATTAGATATTTGTTTGCAGGATGGTCACTATTTCATCAACAACATGAAGAATGTGCCCACATGATGTACATTAGGTTTTTTTTTTCCTTCTGTTTGGTGGTCATATATAATTGTTCAGCCCAATATTGATTATCTATGCTGCAAGTCTTCCTTTGGATGACAAAGTAGAGAGCTGGGGAAGCTGAGAAGACAGGCTGGTCTGACAATCAGCAGTGAATAAAATATTTTTATGTGAAATGCCCCATGTACTCTTGTGAATGTCAGTGCGGAAGAACTTGATCTTTGTATTTCATTCATGAGACAGAACGCCCTTAGCATATCAAATGAAACAATTGGATTTGCTTCCAGATAAAAGGAAAAAGTTGGTAAAGATGCTAAACAGCAAGTCACGGTTTTGTATAAGCTGATTATCAGTAAAGTGCACTTCTTCTGTTCTCTTTACATGTGTTAGTCTTGCTGAAAGATAACGTAATACTTTATTTTCTCATGTTATCTTAGGCTAGTGAAAACCCAGATTTTGTTAGCTCAGAACTTCTACCATCAAAGACTAGAAAACATATATAAAAAATAAAAGTATAGCTTCCTGCATGATTAGTATGACAAGTTTTTTGTTATGAGATAAGTGACCACTTAAAAGTTGACATTGTGCTTATTGGCATGCAACAAAGATCTTATTAGGGTGTGATGCATGTTATGCTGGGATCTTATCCATCAAGGTTTCTTATCTGCTCTGAAGAAGCATGACCTGAGGTGATCTCCAACTAGATTAACAAACGAGGTTAAAGCAGGCAGTGATGTAAACATGACTGTGGAAAGGAGGCAACAAAATAAACATAATGCAAATAGAATCTTCTCATCAGCATATAACTCAGTTCAGGTCCTCTGGTTAAAAGAAAATGAAGCTGTTTATGTGACTGTATAGTCACTAGACAGGAGGAACTTTTAAGCTTCTTATGAATCATCTCTGACTAGACCTGAGGAACTTTTAAGCTTCTTATGAATCATCTCTGATGTCTCATCCACAGACATAAAAACTAAAATATGAAACTTGTTTCTGCAGTGGTTAGAACTGAAATGAATTCAAGATACTACTGTCTTGATTTAAGATAACTAGGTTAAACTATACATATGTATTAGCTGTTGTGTTACAGAAATAGTAGAGAAGTTAAGAGGGTTTAATGCTGAGAGCTTATTCACTTAAAGATAGAAAAGTGCATAGAGGGGAGAAAAAAAAGAGCTAAACTTCAAAGCTCATAGGACAAAAAGAGTTCCCAAATTAACTTTCCTGTTTTTCATTTAAATGTGGGTATTTAGGAAGAGGAGGTTTTAGGAAGAGATACAATCACAATACTATGGAGTCAGTATAGATCTGCACTTAGAGGAGTTCGCTGTCTTCTCTGGGGAGAAAATACGGTTTTAACATGGTACAGTGGAAGTTTAGGGCTGAAGATTTTAACACTAGCAATATGGCTAGGGTGTTTATGAATATTTTTTTTTTCTTAATTTCAAAGATAATACTGTATTTCCTTTTACCTCTTTCTGCAGCTCCACTGTTGTGGGTTTCTTTGTCGGTAATTTTCAGTGATTTTCAATTTCTACTATGTGTTTCTTGTATCTTATTATTCACTTTACTACCGTTTGATATCAGTCAACTCTTTGAGTCTAGCAGCAAACATCAAAGCTAAACTCTGAGAAAAAGCTGGGATTCAGATTTGGTTTAAGTAATAATTCAGTCTTAGTAAATCGTAGTTATTATTTCTGTTTTTATATACTTTGCATGAGTTGAGTTAAGAACTTAATTATGATCATACCTCCTGTGAGTGTACTGGTAGAATTTAAGCAACTTTAGGAAAAATGTAGAGGACATAGGTTTCAGCTTGAAGAATATGGTCTTTGTGGAGAACTTTGAAAAGTTTTGCACAAATACTTAGATTTTAGGGAAATGAGATATAAATAGAACAATATTATTATTAATTATTATTCTTATTATTAATACTGTCAACAATATTATTCCTAGTCCTGAGAGAAAATCCTGTGTTAGAATATACTTGTTCTTTAGAAAGGTGCCATTAGTGAGTCACACAGCCCTTTCTGCCTCTCTCTAAAAGTAATGCACTTCAATGATTGGAGTCGGGGTGTTGGGGAGAGATGGGAACAAGTGGGAAACAAGGTTTTTCTTCATATGCATTAGTTGCCAATCAAAAAAAAAAGGTGTTTTAGGTAATGATTGAATAAATAGAACATTAAAATAATGGTGTCTGAAGTTCAAAACAGTTGTTTGAAACTCAACGTTTTTGGTACTATTTTTCTTTAAGAAATACAACTATTTTTAACCTTAATTAGTTCAACAATTCTACTATTACCTGTTTGTAAAGTATAGACATATTTGCCCCCTTTCTGATCTTGTAGAAAGACTCATATAACCTCTTTTTTGACCACATATTCATATCCGGTATTTTGGTCGCACAGGTCTTAAATTCCCTGATAGCTGATTTAATTTCATTGTATTATTATATACACTTGCAATATTAGTTGATCTAACTATGTTTTTGTTGTGCTTTTTTTTTTAAAAAAAAACAAAAACCCTCTTGATATGAACATTGATATTCGTATGCCACCAAAACACATACTGTGGTGCAGTGTTTTGCCTGTTGATATCAAAATGCCTTCTTGGATCATTAACTGCAGTTTCCTACTGACGTAAAGCATCAGATTACAATATCTTTCTTACTTATCTCTAAATTAATGTTTTGCCCTCTGTGAGATAATGAGATTTCTCTTACGCCAGTCTGGACCTCTGTCATCTTTTGTTTTTCACTTTGACAATGACTTCCATTTTCCAAAGAGAGGGTCTTTGTGATCTTTTATAGGTAATCATACCGAGATACTCACAGTAAAAATGTGGATTCGGCAATGCTGCTTTGTTCATCCTATGCTGCACTGTGCTGTTAAGGATAAGATATCTCCAAAGGGTTTTATCACTAAAACCTTGAAGGATGTTTGGCAGATCAAATCATGTTACACACTTTTCAATTAAATAGTCCTGCTTAAGTTGTGTGATAAGTAGCGTGTGCAAATTACTCTTGAGTATTTCTGCTCAATGATGCCTTGAACACCTCCTGGTTTTCCTCCCATTGTGACATGTTATCATATCACTTTTACCACCTGGGGAAACTTGAAGACCAAAACTAGAACTTTAATAGGATTTTGGGTTTGGCATTTGCATTTAATTAAAATGATCAGCTGAAGCCCAAGAGTTCTTCTGTATGAAGGCATTTCCATGCTTCAGTGGAATGAATCTTCCTTAGAAACACATGTTCTGTGGTGTAACTATTTACATCCTCTGGGGTTTGTAATGCTGCTTTACTATCCTGCATCCTGCTTTGAGGTCAAAGAAAATGCCCACTTCGTAGTGGCTGCAGGCAACACTAAAGATTATCTTTCTTCAAAAGGTGCTTTGTGTCCAAAAGACTTTAGCTAGCAAGATTATGGGAGCAGTTGTATACAAGTTTATGGAGAAAAGCTGAGGGAAGGGAAAACTTTATCTTTTTTCTATAGTAATTTGGAAAATACTTTGTTAACAGACAACCAAGGCTGAAGAAATCTGAGAGATGTAACTGAACTGATTAGCAGACAATTGTATATTTTGCTTGCCACACAGCTGCTGCAGTATCAAATTTGAGTATGACCACTTCAGTAAGACCCTTTGTCCTTCAATATCTTAATTTCCTCACCTGATGAAGTAGGATAATCAAGTCTCTTTGTGTTTTCAAGTATTCTACATTTTAGTGCTGGGAAGCACTTGAATTACTTCCAAATAGTAGTAGCAGGAAAAAACAAAATACGTGGAGTATGAAAGAACATAAGGACAAAAACTGATGTCATTATTTGTGTTCCAACACTCTATTTTAAGGAAATTTTAAAAATGATATCTCAAGTGAAAAATTCAAGTTAAGGAACAGAATGTTACTACCTCTCTTTTTTCCTTTTCCATTCCCAATACATTTCTTCTGACTGGTAGCTTGCTATTACACTTCTATTTTATTTATTTATTTTTAATTCATTAGGGGAATAGACTGAGTTTTATATATCCCAGTGGATATTTAATTGCATTGTTGCTCTGTTCTTCCTCCCCTCCTGCACCCTTCCCCCTCCACAAATGTCTAATTGAACCTCTTCTTGTTTCTTTTTACCTGAAGTTTTTCAAAAAATATATGTTCATTATGTAGTTTGTTAGAACTGTACACTCAGCTGACCACAAATTTCATAAATGTCAGGTTGTGTTTTCCATGTATTGTATTTGTGTTTTGTGTGCGTAAGCAACTGCTTTTGCTTTCAGTTTGTACTCATTTTTGATGATAGTGTTTCACTGGAAATTAACTACTTCATATTTTCAGCATAAAAACATGTGACCTATGAGACCATAGTTCAATTTAAATTTCCACTGTTGTTCAAGGCCATTATTTTCATGGTACCTAACTCATTACATATACACTTACTGATTGTCCACCTCCCCCATATTTTCATTATATATACTGAAATTTTACCTCCTCTATTTTTTACACAGCTTCTCTCTGCTAAATGTAATATCAGTAAGCTGGACTTGTGTATAAGGAGAGTAAACAGGTATAATGGCATAGAAAAACATCTCAAGGCCTGTAATGGAAGGGAAAGAATTAGATGAACAACAAAAGGTGGAATTTAAAGAAATTGAGGAAAATCACGAGAGACACAAATCTGTCAGTGCCAAATGATTTAGAAATGTAGGATCATGTTACAATTGGCAGCCTACTGTTTCTCTATTTCACCTCTTTCCTCAGTTGCCTCAAAATGTGGGCTAGTTACTTAGAGCCCCTGTCAGGCTTTAAATTCTGAGAAGACTTTTGGTCGAATATCTTTCTCTCTTTCATTTTGAAAATGGTATATTTTAAAAAAAATATTCCTTGGGAAATGATGATTTCATGGGAAAAAATTACTAATAACAAGGCAGTCTAGAACTATAGATTGTGTCCAGTCACCTGGTATACAAGAAAACATCTAGTACGTATGTATAGTGTTTCCTGACAATCCTGGTTTTCTATAAAGAATGGTTCTGTATGACCTGAAGATTGAAAGTCAACAAATACTTTCTAACATCACATAAAAGACTTCAGGGCTTTTTTTTCCTACTGAAGGCCTTAAGTCACAAATAAAGAAGAAGATGAGTTGTTTCATGATTGTATTTACAGCTTGCACATGTGCTTATTTCCTTTTTTTTTTTTTTTGCTTTTCCATCTTTTTTCTCATTCGTCAATTTATCTGTGACCACACTGGCTTGAATGGTGCTACATAATACTACAATGTTAATTATCTTAACAAAAGCTACTTGGATTTAGAACATTTATTTAAATTAGTGAAACAGAGAAATGATCATGTTCTTTACTATAAGTTAATGTTACTGTGCTTTCTTCAGACAGTTCAGGTGATTTACACTTGGTGAAACTCTGGGTCTGAATTTTTTAAAATTTTTTTTAGCCTGAACCTCAGTGCTTTTTTCACTTAGATGTAGTAGATGTGAAAAGCAGCATATTATCTTATCTACAGTCTATGCACTGTTTGAATAGTTGCAAGAATTTTGATGTAAATCCCCCACCCATCAGCATCTGATAACCAGACAGAACAAAGCTGTGGGAGGAAAGGAATAAAACTTAAATACAGTAAAGTCAGTTGGAAGTAGAGAATTTTGGACAGGCAAGAGCAAAAAGTAATAATTTTGTTTAAGAACAAGAACTGCCTCTTTTATACAGAAATAATTACCACACATGCTGATTTGTTGTTTGATGTTATTTTTTTTAAAAAAAAATTACATTAAAAAAGATATTTATAACAGCATATAGATAAATATCCACATAAAAAATAGAGTGACATTCTAAGTTTTACCCAAGTGTCCTCAACTATTCACAGCAGCCCATCTTCATGCTGTAGATTTGTTGTTTGTTATGTAGCATTCTCTTCGCTGCTATAAACAGAGGTGTTTTATTCATGAATATGGATCTTATTGGTCAAACATACCACATGCAGTTACTGCTCCAAAGAGATTACCACTGACATGTAAAATAAGAAATAGTTTATAGGTATAGACAACAGGGCTATGGGGAAATGATGACATACATTATTCAATATCATAGTCAGTGCTCTGTGTGTACCAACAGCTTACTATAGTACGTTTAGGTAAGTGAATATTTCAATAAAAATGAGGCCTTAAAATTCTTCTTTAACTCCCTGTGCTGTATACTGCAAGTTCATCCCTATAACCTCTTTCAGAACCGAACAGGGCTGTTAGAATCATCTGGATGAAACTCTTCCTCTTTTCTAGTAAGATTTAAAGACGGAAATAATCATGTTCCACTTGTTGCAAAAAGCACTGCTCAGAAAGAATAAAAATAGCCTTTTTTGTGGTTTTCTTCACAAACTAGGAAATGTTGCTTGGAAGAACTGCTGCTATTTGACACTAAAATGTTCTTTACTGAAGTTCTTTTGGGTGGTTCCACAACCCCTTCTGTGATTGCAAAGATGTTGCCCTGCACAGATCCATAAGAAAACCCACAAGGCTGCAACTTGTTATGCTCAAAAGTATTGTTTAAACATTAGTAGATATTTCAGAATCAGGTGTGTGTTGGCTTGTTTGGTTTTTGGTTTGTTTTTCGGTTTTTTTTTTTTGGCGGAGGGCAGGGGGAGCGGTGAGAGGGGGGCTGTTTTCTTTTTTTAAAAAGTGTTTAGAGAAGGGAGATAGCATTCTGACACTGATCTTAGCATTACATCGCACATGCTCACGTTCAGTGAGAATGAAGATTTACTTCCTTTAGGAATCCAATGTCCCTTAAACAGGGGAGCAGGCAGTTGGGATATCTTTCAGAAGGAAAATATATGCTGAAATAAAATCTTCCTATTGCTTTGAGAAATGGAGATACTCACTTAAGCAGTGTTCCTGTAGCATGTGTCACCTATGGAAAGAAAATTTACAACTCCTCTCTGGAAGCTTCAACAAGATATCACTACTATTAAATAACAAATAGAAAAATGCAGGCTCAAATCTACTTGATTCTGTTGCAGTAAAGCGGATTTAAAAAAAGAAATACAAGATAGTAGAACTCCTCTGTGCAGCTGGGTGTTAACACTTGAATACTGTGAAATTGCAAGCACTGTGGAAATGACAAATTTCTAAATTTGACCCCATAAAATATACAACACTCCAGAAAATCTGAGATGAGCAGCAAATTTTATTGCCTCTGTATGTTATCATTGATAATCTAGGCATATTCCATAGATGCAACAAAAAAGAAAATGTTTGCAACATAAAACTGAGACAGTGATTAATAATGAAATCTTGGTAGATTCTACATGTAAGGTATTTATTTGTTTCAATATTACTTTCTAACATTAATGGCAAAACTGTGGGTATATATAGCAATCCATATATAAAGGCACACACACATAGATATCTTTATATGTCCTTATTTTGTCCAGCTAAAGGAACTACTATTTCCATTCATCAGCGAAAAAAGTATCCAATTTGAATTGTAAGAGCAAATGATAATTAACTGAATGTTCACTAAACTGCTTTTGTCTTGTAAGGGAAGTTAAAAGAACTGATTTCTGTTATTACATACGTTTTATAGTCCCTTTGATAACTGTTTTGATGGTCCTCAGCTTGTTTGAAATAAATAGCGGTTTATGGTGTAAAATTTTGAGGATAAAAAAAAAAACAGGAGAGGGACAGAACAAGATGCAATGCTCATAGCTCAGAATGAAAATAAGGTTGGTTCTCTAGGAGTATACTACAAAGACCTTTCAAAAATATTAGTAAAACTTGGTTTCCTCTTCGTAGATAGACTCCAGAGTTTTAAGCAGCTGAGATTCACATCTACCAGAACAATTAGGTCCTAACATTGTACGTTATCTGTGTTCCTATACTAGAAGATTTATTCACTTTATGACCTGTCAATGACTTATTGAAACAAAAACATGCTTTGTTTTTTGTCTCATGAAGAGCATTCAAGAGTTGTAATACTTTTTGGGGGTTTGTTTTTTTTTTTTGTACAAAGTTCTAGATTCTGTGTTAGAATATGTTTTATTTCTTTTCTAATTCAGGTCATGGGGTACAGGGATGAATACAGTATGATAACAGTATGATAGTGAGTTAAAATTTCTATGCACCTTGATATTGAAAGGCTCACATAAAAAGAGGGTATCCTTTCTACTTATATGACAATCTAAACTTCAAGGGAAATAGCTGAAGATAAAAGCCATAAATCTCATTAAAATTAATCTGTGTGAGAGTAAGCAAGAAAAGCAAGAGAAGCTATATGGGTGGGTGAAAACAATCAACAGTAGGAATGTGGATAATAGAGATAAGGGATGTAAAACTGGTGAAATTGTTGAATCGTTAGATGTTTAATAATCACTAAACCTCTGATAGTCTTACTGTTGCTTATTTTGATAATGTTTAAACATAATCTACAGACTTTAACTTGAAAGGAAAACAAGAAATACCTTGACAACTTCTTTGGTGATTGTCCTGATATCAGCTGGGAAAGAGTTAATTTTCCTTCTAGTGATGGCTGCAAAAAGGCTGTCAGTAATGCATATTGATGTAGTTGTTGCTAGGTGATGTTTATACTTTCAAGGGCTCTTTTCATCTTCCCATAGAAGCTGAGAAGGAGCACAGGCAGAACAACGGATGGCCAATGGAATATTCCATACCATAGATGTCATGCTCAGTGTATAAATGGGGGTTGGCTGTGGGAGGGGAGTCCATGATCACTGCTCAGGAAGGTGCCAATTCACTGGTGATAAATAGTGAGAGTGACTTAAGTCTCTATTTTCTGTTATTGTTCTGTTAAACTGTGTTTACCTCAACCCATGAGGTTTTTTCCTTTTCCTTTCCCCTCCTTTTCTCCCTCTTCTCCCTGCCCTCCTAGGGAAAAGGAGAACTGTGCAAGCAGCTGCATGGTCCTAGCTACCAGCTGTGGTTAAATCACAACAGTAGATTATAATTTTGTTCTATGCTGGGGAACGTTGGGAATAGGAGAGCTTTGATATATATGATGAGCACTTCATTGATGCATGTAGAATATTAATTTTGCAAATCCTCTGAGTAGTCAGTGGCAATGGGCCCCACCCATTGTGGGGAGATACAGAATTGCTTTATGATGCAAAAAGATTGATTCCATTTCAATAACAGGGGCTGAGATTGCACTGCTAAATTTTGCAGTGGAATTACTGCAGAATCTCCTTTACTTTCATTTTGCAGTGGAAATATTTTTTTCTGCTCCTTCATAGAACCATCCTATTGGTTTGGGTGATAACTCTGTGTAAGATGCTCACTGTCCTTTCTCTCTTTAGTAAAAGGAAGCGGACAACTGGTGCTTCCATAGGAGCAGATTAGTCCTGGACCTTCCCTATAAGCTTTACCAGTGCTGAGCCTTCCCCACCAATGCCTAGCACACCTTCACCCCATTTCTTCCCTATGATAGCAGCACAGGATTCAGCTCATGAAATGTAGTGATCTTGGAGAGAGGACCAGAATTCTAACCATGGAAAGCTTTAGCGATCGCTATAGCACTTAGTGATACCAGAAAAAACAGATGAAGAAGGACCAGTAAGGTCCAGGTCCCTTTACTAAAACTGTCCCATTACCCAAACACCGTAAAAAAACTAATCCCCTCTTCAAAAGGCTGCTGTCCATGGAGTGGTGAAATGTTACAAAAAGGTAATTTTTTTTTTTTTTTTTAAGAAAAACAGCAAATTATTTTTCTGTTCTAGTCAGTAAATGATTAGCTCCTATTGCTCTTTTGAAGAACAAATCTACCTCAGATTGCACAGAATGCTGAAGAACAGAGAACCCTAGTGTGATGCAAATTGAGCAAACAGCTGCTGAATGTTGAATTCTAACAATACTTTAAACAGCTGCTTTCTTCTGGGAGATTAATATTAAAAACTACAAGTAGAATAAAACTTGAAAAGACTTGACTATTGAAAATTTTTAGGCATTTTGAGATTACTTAGAAATACTGAATAACTAGTAATTTTTTTAAAGGCCTATACTCAAAATTCGTGATGGTTTTCAAAATAGTGCAAGACCATTGTGACTTTTGTCACTAGAGGACATGTAAAGGACATTCTTAAATAATATGGGGGGTTTTTTTGGAATTTTCCAGGAACATAAAAAGTTGATAATTTTATTATTGAGATTTAATTATTAGCTTATTAATTTACTTATGTTGATGGGAGCATGAAGAGGGAAACTAATGGTGGGTGCTTAAAGATATTTAAAGATAGCAAAGTTAAGTGACACAGCAATAGTTCCCAATAACTGGTTGCTGAAAGATTCAGGCATTCAGGGTGACAGCAAAGGGAAGGGTTCTGTAAAGATTTTTTTTTTTTTTTTTCCACAGAATATTACAGAAAGCTTTGAACATTGAGTGGAAATGACCTGTCTATTGCCTCAATAGTTAAAATACTGTTATGATAACAGAATACATGTGGAAATAGTACGTGTGGTTCACAAATTGCAAGTGCTAAGGCAGTGTAATATAAGAGAAACTTATAAGAGAAACTGTGAGATATAATGAATATTCAATACATACTGGCTGTAAACTTACAAAAGTCAAAAGTCACTTTACATTTAAAATAATATAAAATTGTCCAGTGAAAAATGTTCTCAGGACTGAAAACTGTGTATTAGTAATTACTTAAAAAGACCTAGGAGTGGCTAGAGTACACTTGCACAGAAGTTGGCTTTGGAAGTTTCTATACAGTTTCTTGTATATTTAAATCCTAGCTGCTTCATTTGAAATATCCCATATTAAAAGAAATATTCTGAAATATTTTATTTAAAAAATTAAATTTAGGGGAAAAAACCACCAAAGTTTTTCATAATAAGGAGAAATCAGATTTTCAGACAGTTCAGTTGACACACTTGTAATTGTCTGTATACAGTGAGTGAGCTGAAAAACATCTTACAAAAGTTAAACTATTCAGAGTTAAGTTAAGTGTACTCTGAAGTGATTATAATCCTTCTTCCCTCAATGAACTCCATAAATAGTAATGAATGGGGAGTTAATCAGAGGGTCTTCTAGCTGCTGATGTCAATTCTTTGTGGATTGATTTCATTTATAAAAGAATTTAAACAAAATTGGGGGGGCTGGGAGAGAGGAGAGGAGCAACAGTCCTTAGAAGGAACTTTTCCTGCTTTAAACAACAAATCATTAGTATATTTGACACAAAGCTTAGTGGCAGGAAAAACATTGCTTATCTAAGGGAAAAATAATGATGCAGAAATTTATGAAATAAAATATTGGACAGTTAAAGCTGGTTCTTAAACCATATCTAATAAAATCTTCGATGTCTGTGCAGGCACTACAGCTTCTCATATTCATAGTTGTTTGAAATTTAGTTTAGATGTGTTTAGTTGGTGATTTTTTTGTAGAGAAGCATAAAATTATACCTTAATGTTAAGTCATATCTCTGTTCCCAGGGGTAGTGTGGACCTTTTAAATATATATTTTCATTGGAAGAAGAAATTTGTTAGTTAAATTGCTTGAAGTTCATATGGGGATGAAACTTTAAATGCTTTCAGATACAGGTATTTTAGTTACATTAGTTCTTGAAACTGTCTATTAAGACCAAATCTTTAGTCTTTCATTCTACTTATCTACACCAATGTTGATTTAATGATCTGGAAAGAGTACAAGGAACCATACAGAACCTGAAAAAAATTGAGAATTTTTCAGTAATGAGAGTTACTTGTGTAGTACTTCAGAGAGTCTCGGCCCTTCCTGATGTGGTCTAGTAGGTAGGACATATTTAACACGATTTTCACAGTGTCCTGGACATAAATCTTGCTACCACGATGTTCTGTGGTAGAATAGTATTTCTAGTGGTATTTGCTTCTTTATAACATTGCAAGTCAGGCAAGGAAAGAGACAGACTGTTTTCTTTGAGTGACAGTTCCCACAATGCCCAGTATTACTCTATTCAAGTAAAATATAAGCTCTTTTAAGGCTTCCATTAAACATCCTTCACAGACTAATCCTATTTGTTGTTTACTAATTACTTCTTTTAGAACACTAGATTTAAGAACAGCTCTATCTGTTTTTTTCACAATGGTCTGCATTTCTTCACTTTCCTCTATAACTCCTGTCCCATTCCTCTTTTACCATGCATCAGATCTGCTCCGTGCAGGCAGAAACCCAGTAAAATACAATGGCTATAAAAATGTGTTAAACCCACCTTTAACAGTACTAACAAAAAACCCAAGAAAGTTGGGGATGTTATGAATAAAAATGAATTGGTAATTTTAATTCATGGACAGTTTATACCCTAAGGTAATTCTTAATTGCATTGTAATTCTTTGGAACCCTCCATCCCTAATTACATTTTAAGTTTATGTTCTGTGTAGAATAACTTGCTAAGCTGGTAACATGTAAATAGTTTAAATTCATGACTGTACTCTTGCCTTTCACACAAGTATGTAGGAGCTGGATCTAAACAGTGAAATCACTCTGCTGACCTCACTGGAATTCAGGTGAACATCTGGATTTGTAACTGGGATAGATTTCAACATATTTAATCTAAAAAATAGTTTTGCCGTCAGTAATTACTTTAGTAAGACATGAGCAAAAAAGTGCTTGGATTTTTCACTTTACGTAACATTACAGAGTCTTGCAGATTACACACAAGGACAAACTGGATCATGAAAGCTCTAAATTATTTCTTTTCTTATTTTTTTGGTAGTTCTTGTAAACAATTGGTTGTTCTCACAGGAAAAAATCAGCATAATTTTGTTCCCTAGTTCATCAGCAGAAAAATTGACAGTTAAAACACAGAGCTGAATTATTCTTATTCCCTAAAGACTATAGGTCAGGATAGAATGGGAACTAAACATTCATACATTTATTTCAGTGCTTCCTAAAATGAAAGAAGTGGCCTGTGCGATAGAGTAGCTGTAATCATTACATGACTGCAAATGCTTTTTCTCTGCCTGGAGCATTCTAGTGTCCACTGACAGACTTCTTTAATCCTCTAGTTTGCTGACTTTTCTCTCAAATTCCCAGAGCAAAATCCATTCCAGTATTAGGTTATCTGAGGCTACTTCAATTTCCATATTATCTCCTGGTAAGTTCAGTACCTGTAACACCCCTCAGCTATCCACTTCACATTGTGACATATAAAAATACCTGCTGTCCTTCCTTTTCTTCTCCCTTTTTGAAAGCCTATCTTTGAATCAGTAGCAAGATAAAAACGTTCTGAACTTCTTGTTTGATGTTCTTATTTCTTCTTCATCGAATGCAGTTTTCTATCAGAACAGCACATTTATCTTTCCCTTGTATGTTTGAACAACACCCTCTTACAGGGGTATGGTAAAAAATGAAAAACTGAAATATGAAACGTGGTTTGAGTGACAGGGAGGGCCACATAATTTGCTTGTTTCCTATCTCTTGTCACAAGCAGCATTTCTTATACAGAGGATATGTAATGACACAACAGCAATCTTTACAATCCTTCAACGCATCCCAGGTAAAGTAAGCCAAAACATAGCATGAAAGGTCAAAAGAAAAGAGAAAAAAATAATCAGAAGTTAAGCAGGTATCTTCTTGAATTCCAACACCAGGTCTCAGTTAAGTCTTTCAGAGGTTTCCTGCAAGCTACTCAGGGGTGGTAACCTCTCTCTGATATCTCGCCTTGTCTACCATGGCCAACTGTGAGGGAACTCAGGTCATCAGGACTGTGTATTTTGGCAGATTGTAATGGCCAGTCTTGGTCTTAATATCAATAGATCTCTCGGGTGCAGTCTGTATGCTCCAGGTAACTTTGTATGTTTTTTTTTTTTTAAACCATGTGAACGCAGAGAATGCAATCAGGTTATAAACAGTGCAAAATTACAAAGCAATTGCTTTTTGACAAATGTGCACAATTGATGAGACTAAGATAGCTACTGCTGAAGCATTAATATGTTTGCCATCCCCATGACCCCAAAGGTGTCTTTTCTGCCCAAGATTTTGTTGGTCATATGTGGGAGGGTCAGTCTCTATTTTTCTTTGGAAGGGGCTGATCTTTGTTGTTGCTGAGTTGCCATCTTCAAATTGCTTGGATTTTCTTTAAAATTGTATGCCTTTGCATATTGGTGTTTTCCTCTTTAATCCCCGAGTTTAGCTTTGACTGCAGTTTGGCTTTCCTACCCAGCTTGGCTCTAGTTTATGTATTTTGTCACAACATAGCCTAGGTTTGAAAACATGAAAATTTCTGTGTAACTGTGTCCCCTCAAAACTGTACCTTGGAGTGGAGAAAGTTCAGCTCTGGAAGGGAGACTCACACAGCCATTTCACTTGCAGCTTTTTGGGACAATGGGAAGGCAGCAGATGAAGGTTGTTTTCTGTTTCATAATGTTTGCAGAGCTAGAAAAAGCATGAGGCTCAGTAGCATTAGTGCAGAGGTATAATAAAAGTGGTTACCATCAAATTAACATATTGCTGCTCTCTCTCCTATTTCCGTCACAGAAATAGAAAAGAACAGGCAAGATGCTTCCCATTTTTGATGAAGGCAGAGATAATGTAGATAGTAAAGGCAACATATGTTGAAGCAGGAGCACAGGATAGATCATAATGGTGGAAAGCAAGACAGAAGAAGCAGCAGTTCAAATGTATATGCAGATATAGCTGTTAGTAAGCTCCATCTTGTGATGTATTAGTATGTATAACCTGTATAACCTTAGTTTGGCATCAGGAAGTAGAAGTCAAAGATGTATTTAAGCATGGAGTAAAGAGAAGGGAGATAAGGAAAACAACTATACTTTTAGTGTGTAAGAAAATAAAGAGGAAAAAGCAAATGAAAAGATAAGTTGCATAGTAAAAAACATGAACTCAATATAGAAATGTTTTGAAGACAGAGAAGGAAAACAGAATAAAGGACGTGTTAGGAATAGCAACCTAATATACGGAAGAAATAACTTTATTTTTAAATACTTGTATCAATAAGCATCAGAATTTCCTGAACAGATACAAGTATGTGGGTCTATTGTCCCATATCTATATGGGTCTATTCCCTTTGAATTAAAAAAAAATTAAAATAATAATGCTTGGATCAAGTTCTAAACACTTAATAAAACAGATGGTTTTTCTCTGATTTTCACTTATTCAAGTAGTTAGTCTTTGTCAATCACTGCTGTCCAGTTGCCTGTCTTAAAGTTGCAATATGTTTCCATCGTACATGTAACAGGACTGCCATGTTGCCTACTTAACATCACATTTCGCTAAAAAGTCACAGAAATTCTTATCAGCTGCATATAAATTAATATAAATTGAGGACACCATTTTTCAAACAAGTGTTAAAATCTTTTTTCTTTTGTAATCAGAAAGTGAAATATACTCTCAAGAGATCTCATAAAAGAAGAAATATTAGCAAGTGTCATGGCTGATACTGCTTCTATATTGTCATACCATTGTAGGCTAATTGAATGTGTGGCACATACTTATGGTTATGTGCAGGATGTCGTAGAAGTGGTGTGTGAATGTTATTGTTGCAGCACAGATTTGTAACTCATTCATCCAGAGAATCCCGCAATCACTAACACATGGCATAGCCAACAGCAGATTTTCACTTTCATGAGGAAGGCTCATAGCCAAATGTTAGAACTATTTCTTCAAGTACGCTTCTCCATATTATACATACTGTCATCCGTATCATAGTCAGAAACTCCTGTCTCTGTTGATTGAACATCCCTGGTAGTTCTTCTAAGTTCTCCAATATTACAACCAACTGCCTAAAAATTATACAGGCAAAAGGTGTCCAGCAGTAAAGAACCGACTGTAGGATTTGGCATTAAGTAATGAATGTTCTGTATTGAAGAAGACTTCTGGACATATGCATTTGAATAAAAGTCTTTTCAAGTGATTAATGTTATTAGAGGGCATATCTAAAAGGCAACAGCACCAGTAATCTATTTGCTATTAATTTCTATACAATTTATAAAATTATTGCCCTCCTGGAATATTACCCACTTCTTCATGTAATCATAAAAATTTATGATGTATACCTTTCAATTGCTTGTGTAGGGGGAAAAAAAAAAGAATAACATTAAAATGAGATTTGTGAAGAGAGTAGCAGCCACATATTAATTTTAATGATCTTTTTATTTTCAAAGAAGGCTATGTGGTATTGAGGCAAAGAACATGTGGTCTGTCATCTAGTTTTACATTCTTGTTATCTGCTTAATGAATGAACCACAGCAACTATATCATCCAAAGGTATACTGTACAAAAAAAAAGACAAGACCTTTCAGACAATATTAATTCCTTATAGGTGAATTTTGTTATTTCAATGAAAAAAATCTTCTTGGTTTTTGGTTGTGTTTTGTTGTTGTTACTGGTTTTTGTGGGTTTTGTGTGTGGTTTGTGGTTTGATATTTTTTATTTATTTTTTTGTACGGTTTTCTAGGGGGTTTTTTGGGTGTGTGTGATTTGTTTGTTTTTTTTGTTTTTGTGGAAGGACAACTATATACTGATAATCTGCACAAAAATAGTATTTTTAAGAAGCAAAATGTAGAATGTAGTAGTATTTTTCCTATGGTAGGTTATCCTTCAAGTGTTCTGGACTTCTGGGAAGACAAATGAAAATAATAAAATATGGATAGTGTTAACGTACGTTTAGTGACTATAGGTGGATAACATGATAGAATTATTCAACCCATTTTTAAGTGAATTTGCCCGAAGGTCTTCCTGGAAAGACCTCTTCAGCAATTCTTGTACCTCACAAAATTATTTTAGTTTCAAAACCAGAAAAAGGTGAGGAACATTTAAGTCTTAAGTTATTTCTCTGTGCTTCTCAGCTCAGTTTTTATTTTTCAGTCCTACATAGCCAAATTTCCTGCAGCTTTTAAATGGTGAATTAATTAAACCTACCTCTTGCTTTACTGGATGAGTTTCCAGAATAGTAGTATACAAGTATACTTTTATTGATAGTGGTACCGGTATACTGGTACTCCTGTCTGTTGGAAATTCTATCAATAATCTTGTTTTGTTTTCCATATCACTGTACTGTACTACTTCCTTTAAAACAACCCAAAATACTGAAGATAAATTTCCTAATAGGAATGGTAAGAAGATTGTTAACAATAAAAGTTACTGCTACAATTCTTAAGAATAATACAGAACTGAAGAATATTCCAGCATATCAACTCAGCTCTCTAACCTGTTGTATAGATATTTCATATAATAGCTAATATATGATTCCAAATTACTTCATCAGGTATGTTTGAAAATGCAAGGTTTTATTAATATTGTGTTTGTAATTAATTACTTTAACATAGTTTCTTGAAAAATCAAGGAACACAATGGACTTCAAATTTCACAGAAGACCCTGATGCAGAATTAAGAAAGACTATAGCAAAATGGGGTTCAGCTTGAGATTTTGACCCATGGATGCCTTGTGCACACTGTTATTTTTCTTTCTTGCACAAGTAAGAATTTAAGAAAGAGACTATCTGTAAAAATGAGTAGGACTTGGCTTTTGTATTTATAGCAGATTTTCTGTAAAGAAGGCAAATATTAAGGAATACTTAAAACAAAAATCTATGTGGAAAAGACTTTGCATTCACATTAAAATAAAATGTGGAGGATTTTGCTGGAGCCAGTGCCTGGTTTCTGGAACAACTAGGGTTTATAATTTCTGGGTAAACTACAAACACAGTAATCCAGAAGTTTTGTGCATCTTCAGTGATTTAGCAGTCTCGACTGCACTGTTACTACACAAATTTTCTATCGATACTTACTGTGTAAGAATAACTTTGAAAATTCAGGTAATAACTGCTTGCAGCCTGCTAAGAGCTAGGGTGAAAACACCGATAACAGACAGAGGGTTCACATAAACTATGCAAGTTGATGTATTACTGTTAAGAAAGGATAAAAAAAATAGAACTTTTCAAAACTAAAAATAGATCTTCATAAAGCATAGCATGTGGCAGCTCCAAGTCTTCCGATACAGATCATTTAGCATACTTCAGTGATATACCAATAGCTTTCAACCTCAGCAATCATCTTTTCAGACATGAGTTATAAAACAAATGAGTATTTTTCATGAGGGACCTGTGTGAATAGATTGACATCTCTGGTAAGGATTAGCTTATCTTTTTCAGTAACTAAGTGAAATAAAATGAAAAATTCAAAGCCATAGGGTCTCTTGGGATCCAGTACAGTGTAGAACTCTTTCTTTACTTTTTTTTTTATGAGCTCTCTACCTTTCCTACTATACATAATGAATTATTTTTTTCAATTCAGATAAAATAGATAGATATATATGAGTAAAAACTGAAACTGGCATTTGGGATGTGTGAAGTGTTAGTAATAATAATAAGTAATTAAAAAACCTGTTAATTAAATTAATGTTTCTGGAAGCAATTAGATATTAAGTGTTTCTTTTAAAAATAGTTTTGCTTTTAGAGACTTTAATTGTAGAACAATGTATATTTTTTTTCTTGCTTTTTAAAATTTTGTTGGAAGCTAATTGGGTTCATTGGCATGACTTGTTCATTTCTTTGTCTAAATAACTGATGATAGCTCTAATTTGTGTGTTCTGTGGCAACTGTATTGTTTAGAACTAGTTGAAAAAATAACTGGAAAAATACTGATTTATGTTTTAAAGATGAAAAAAATATTTAATTTTGTACTTCATGCAGTTAATGGAAATACTTTTAATTTATATCAAACTCTCTAATTGATTATCAATACTTTACTGGAAAGAATTAGTAGAAGGGTGAAGAATTCTGATTATTTTTTTTAACATCTTTTCAGAAAACTTGGTGTTTTGAAACAGCAAAATTGCATACAGTGTTGAAAGCTCTTTAGAGGTTAGAGAGGGAATATGTGTGCTTTCTGTAGCAGTGAAAACAAGTGGCTGAATTTATGTGGCTGTGAGATTATAAATATGGAAGTACTCAGGAGCCAAGGGAATTTTGGCCATCTCCTTAAGACTGACTTGTGCACTGTATCCTGCAACATCATCCTATGTAGGGACTACTATAGCTACAGAATTCCCTCCCCCTCCCTGTCCATCTCCCCGGTGTTAGCCCCTCTCATTGTAATCCCCATTCATTTGTGAATGAAGTAACAATGCTGTTATTTCCTACACCTTCGCGCTTCATACCTATTAACCACTAGATCTTGAAGGTTCTCTTCCTACCAGCTCTAGTAATTGGAGTTTTTAATCTGTTCTAATCATGTCAAAAGAATATAAAGCTACCAGGCTCAAAGATCCAGTTCAGTTTTTAATATTGAAGTGTAACAGCTATCACAGCAAATAAAAAAGTAAACTATTCTTCTTTATTGTAAGAAATTGGTCTGACTTCCAACTGCAGAAATAAGTCTAGGAAGAAAATGAGAAAAACATGGAACCATCAATTGGCTGTAAATTACTAGATATTGAAGAATTACAGGCAACTAATGTGCTTTTTGAAAGTGTTTGTGAGAGACAATAATAGAGAATCATACTGCAACTACCCCCCCACCCAACCTATTTAAATTAATTCTATTTCACTCATAGAACTATTTCACTTCATCGTATGTATTTAAATCGCAAAAAGCAAGAGTAAATGTCTGGAGCTGAGTAACATAGTAAAGAACTATCTGTACTGGTGCTGCAGCACTGTAGTCTGGGAAGTCATGCAGCATCCTTTCCCGCCTGTTGAAGTGTTAGTTCTCTCAGTTTTAATACACCATTTGCGAGATGGCTCCAGAAATTGCTGAACTCGTATCAGTCAATCCTTCCAGTTACTCCTATACTCTGAAACATACAGAAATTCATTTCACTTTCTTAAACTATACTATAGTTTTAACCCCCAAAATAATCTTTCTTAATTTTGTTTCATCTTAACTTTGCTCCATCAGCTTGTTATTATGTTTCTTATCACTTGTTTCTATTACTTACTATAATTTCAAATCAAATTTAATTTGGGGCAAACTCTTGCAGAGCAATCTTTCTGAAATTGAAGTTATGGTCTTTCATTGACGGCTAGAGATAGTCAGATCAATGGATTTAGTTCTCATGTTTGTATTTAAAGACAACCTATGGAAAAGCAGCCTACTTGGCAGCCTGCAACTAACAGTGTTACCCAGGGGTCAGTACTGGGTCTGGTCTTGTTCAACATATTCATCAATGACCTGGATGAGGAGGCAGAGTGTACCCCCAGCAAGTTTGCTGATGCCACAAGATGGGGAGGGGTGGCTGACACCCCAGAAGGCTGTACTGCCATACAGCGAGACCTGGACAGGCTGGATAGTCAGGCAGAGATGAACCTGATGAAATTCAACAAGGGCAAGTCTAGGGTGCTGCACCTGGGGGAGGAATAATGCCCTGCTGGAAAGCAGCTTGGCAGAGAGGGACCTGGGAGTCCTGGTGGACAAGTTGACCATGAGGTAGCAATGTGCCCTTGTGGAAAAAATTCTTTCCTTTGAGGGTGACAGAGCACTGGAACAGGCTGCCCAGAGAGAGGGTGGAGTCTCCTTCTCTGGAGATACTCAAAACCCACCTGGATGAGTTCTGTGCACTCTAGATGAACCTTCTTTGGGAGGGAGGTTGGACTAGATGATCTCCAAAGGTCCCTTCCAACGCCTACCATTCTGTGATTCTGTAACTTCCGTAAGATTATTTTACCTTTATGTTGAGTATTAGCCTTGCTCAAGTTAACAATCATCACTTTTTTCCAACAAAGGCAGTGCAGTAAAGCTGATCAGCATAAATTAGTCTTCAATAAATTGTTCTCATAACTGAGTTGTTCTCATAACTGAATTGTGTTTGTTTACATGAGAACTACAGGGTTTTCTTCGTTCAGTTATTGCATTGAAGGTTTTGTTTAATATAAATCTGGTTTCTGAAGTGGCATTGTAACAAAACAAGTATTTGCTCAAGTGGGGATAGGAATGATATCATTCACTGTGCAGATTACTCTAAATAACGAATAACAACTAAATATAATGAAGTGGAACTCACTTCGAATCACTAACAATGAAGAAGAATTACATTATGTTATGGAAAACGTAAGTTAACAGTGTGCTTTGACCAGTTACAATGCTTACTTTCCAAGTATACCAAACAGGACAAATTTAAGCATTTTCTTTTCATAATTTCTGCAAAAGGATGTATTTGTAACAAATGTATTTTCAATTCAGTTCTGCTTAGTTGGTAACATAAATAAAAGTTTCGGCACGTTTGGGACTGCCGTCAGTTTTTGCTTCATTGAAGATACAGACCCAATTACTCTTATCTCTAGAAAAGACTGCTTTTATAGGTCAGGATTGAAGTGCAGTGGTGCAGCACAAGGCAGAGTTAGTAACAGAATAATAAAAGGTTTTTGTCTCTAGAATTTCATTAGCAAAAAAGGATTATTGTGGAATTCTTAAAGTTTCTGCATCAAATAGGTTAACACAGAAATTAGGAAAACAAACAAAATGTTTTCTAACAAATACTTAGTATCTTGGGAACTCCTTTTCCTAGGCTTTTCCTGTTCGTGTCTTGAAATTGGTCACACTGGTTCAAGGAGAGGTTTCAATGTCTCATATGGTTAGCACATAATTTAAGCTAAAAATCTGCCTTTTTTTTGTTTTTTAGGGGAAAAATATATTTTATATTCTTTTAGCTTGTATGTTCTGCTCCATTTTTCTGGTGCCCTTAAGTAATTAAAACTCATTTTTAGATAGCGTTAAAGCTAAATTATGTTAGTAATTATAGTACAATGATAAAACCCCGGGCTATTGATCCTGATGATATTTGTACTTATCTTTTATTCAGTGCACTGTTTGAAAATTATTTATTATTGCTTCAGGCTATAGTTAGTAAAATGAAAGTTCTGAACCTAAAATTTCCATTAAAACCCTTTGGTGAGCTACAAGTCTGTCATCTGTCTCTGCCTTGAGACCACAATTGTGCATGTGAATGAATGTAGCTGAAAGGGCATTTGACCCCACTTTTAACAGATAGGTGGGGTACAAGAATTTATTTTTCTCGTGCAGTTTATGTGTAAACAAAAGTTGGTACTTCAAGAGAAAAAAAGTTACTTAGTCACTGACAGTTCCTGTAACTTTATTTGTGCTAGACAAGGGAAACTGGAATACACATTGGTAATTTGGATGAGTTGTTGGTCTTCTTGCTATGGCATATGTTTAACTTGCCTCATCAAAACTGTTCCATATTTTGACTTGGCAGTAAAGGGTTTATTCTCAAACGTGTTCCCAATTATAGCATTTTACTGTCTAGGTAAAGGAAAAACATGCTCAAGAAGTCTGTATTTAGAAAAAGAAGTAACTGAATACATTTTTGGATAAATGGAAATTAATAGGCAAGTTGGAACAGTTTTTACCAAGAGGGAATTTCAAGTGCCAGTAAAGCTGAAATATTTTTTCAACTGTGTGTGAGAGAGAGGAGAGGGAGAGAAGGATAAGCGAAACACTGGAAATACTTGGTAGAGATTAGATCTAGGATTTGGTTGAACCCAAAATCTAGATGTTCTCATTCCTTATTTTGCTCAGATAATAAACCTGGATGTTACATTTCCCAGAGGAAGAAATAAAAGTGTTGCAACTAGAGAACAGTCAACAACAGAAAACTTCAGTAAAAATAACTAGAGTAAAAAAGTGTACAAATGATTATTTGCAGAGTACAAGACAAAGGGAATATAAAAAATAAAATAAATTAAAAAGTCATGACTAATATGTTCAAATATTAAAATGGACTGTATTCAGAAAACAGGAAAGATTTCTGAGGCCTCATACTTCAAAGAGGTTGTTGCTCTCAGGGAGATGCTGGAACTGCTCCTCCAGAATGGCTTCTTATGGCTGAAATAACACAGTGCTTCTGGGGTCTGGGGCTTCGCTTGCTGTTGTGATTCAGGAAAAAAAAACATTGCAGTTACTGTACTGCTGTTAGTTATTGACACTGCGTGACTACGTGACACAAAATATAGATCTTTGTCTTCAAGTAGGAAGAGTAAGATCAGAAAAAGGGTAAGTAGGTTGTAGTTGCACAGAGGTGCAAACACAGGCAGTTATTCAGTATAATTGAAAAGTGTCAAGTTCCAATTAAGGTTACTCCAGAAATCTTCAGTTTCTGAAGGCCCCATGAGTAAATGGTTTCAAATGACTTAAGGCTTTAATTCCACTTTAGCTAGAGAAGGGAGTCTTAGAGCGGATCCAGAGGATTTGCCTAGAGAATCTAGAGACAATTCATAAAAGCTGAGGCACTTAGCTGAGGCTTTTTTTTGGTCTTAAAAGTGCCATGATTAAAATAAATAAATAAGATCTAGTGATGTGTTTCCTTTTATCTAAGCTTGTGCATCTATAGTTCAGCTACCTCGATTAGGCTTGCCATGCAGGCTTCAGGTAAGAAGTTGTAAGAGAGGGGTCCAAGCCAGAAGGCAATCCATTCCGCCTGAGGTCAGTGGCAGTAATTTTCCTCTGAAAGTGAGGTTTAGGCTCCTGTAGTCTTGCACACGGATCTCTTGATCAGCTGAACCCCTTCTAAGTGAATATTTTGCAGTATTAAGCTGCTGGTTATTTAAGAGGATTATCATGTATTTGTGGATACTCATTTAAGTATTTCTATGCTAATCTTGATTTTTCTGAAGTAATTTAAAATAAATTATTTTTGATGACTCGTAAAATTAGTTGACAGGTTTACAAAGACTTGCATCTTGAAAACGGCTGTGTAATTAACAGCTTTGTTATCACAGTTTTAATCAGATGTTCAAAATTTGTCACTTTGAGAAATTAATAAAAGAATATTTTTATAAAAAGGAATCTGTGAATAGATTAAAAAAATCAACCTTGACTTCTGTTTTTCCTCTGATTATTACACTAAATAACAACCAAATACATTGATGATCAAAGTATTTAGATTGTTAATTCTTTATACATATAAATTAGAAATAGTTCTTACTGCTTGCTATATCTTACAACAAAATGTTGTAACTAAAATGGTTGCTTATGTTTCTCAGTCTCAACTGGAATGTAAGCTGACCAAATCAGTCTTCAGTATGAAATATTGTCCAAAAATACTGCTATTAGAGTTTACCCATTTTCTGCTAAGTAGGTTTGACACAGAAGGCAGTTGCAATCAACAAAATAAAATGAGTGCTATGTTCAAAATTGAATGAGTGTTAATATCTTTGTTATAGACTCATTTGCAAAAGTATCACAGCTTTGTTCGCAGAATAATAATATGCCATAGACAAAGTTACTTTAAATATTACTTTTGAAAACAAAAATTTGCAATACTACTTTTGTAAAACATTTCCTTTTTATTTAGAAGGGAAAAACATCATCTACATTGCTCTTTTTCCCTAGTTTTTATTTTTTAAAAAAGTGTGTTCCTGGTTTAATTTGCCATTCTGATTCAGTTTTGCTGTAGATGCATTTAAGTAGAGCTGAAGAATTTTATGAGAAGGGAGGAAAGAATATCCCCATGCTTTCATTGTAGTCTTCAACGTGGTACTTGGAGCTAATGCCTGTTCATTTCCTCTATGAAGATTATGTTCTAATTTGACTTTGCACTGTATTTTGCATGAGAACAATGGGTAGTATTTTCTTTTCTTTTGAGGGGTGTAGGGACAGTGTGCACAGAAAAAAAATAGCTTAAGAAACAGTGAAATTGGGATTCCCCACAGTGATGGTCACTGAGACTATTCCCTTTGCCTATCTGGTCAATGGAAGAAACAGTAGCTTGAACTTACCTCTTTCTGCTGGAGCTTTTTAAACTTCTCACATGTTGAGAGCTTTAGAAAGAAGAAAATAACACGAATCTAAGTTTTAAATGTTTAAAACATTCACCAGAAAATGTTTGCTCTTTTCAAACATCACTTTGTTTTTTTGAACTTACATTCTTCTGCCACTGAGTTCCAGACAAATATTACAGTTTATATCTGAAGGAGTTTTATAGTCATATCCAAGGTCTCAATGTTGGTATGCTATCCATTACATGGATGTCACAGAAACTGCAACAGTAACAAAGAATGAATACAATTAAATAGTAGGTGAATGTGATTTAGATTTTTTTTTTTTTTGCTGTTTACATTTAAATTAAAATTAATGACTTGTATTTCTTTTTGTGACAAGCTAGATGATATACTCTAATAGCTGTTTCTGAGAGCTGTGTTAGGCATGAGTAGAATTAAATAAATCCAGGAACTGTAACAAAGCCTGATGGGAACAATGTATTATTACCTTACCAGTATACTGTTCCTAGGGCTAGCCTTTGGCTTATATTTATCTACTTTAAGAGACATTTGATTAGTTGCTCTTTCATGTTATAGGAGTTAGTTTGGTTATTACAAAATAACAACAATGCCCATAGCTATTTTATTAATTTCATTATTTATTATCAGTTTTGACAAGAAAAGTTAATGAAAACTAGATGGCTGGAGAATACACTGTGGAGTAAGCTTTTTTTTTTGTTCGACAAAAGTTCTTCTTCATATCCAGATACAGCAATTTGTTTTGATGTACTTCCTACCTATAGGGAAGAACTAAACAAATAAAGTAGTTTTTAAGCAAATCGTGCATTGAAAAGGGCAGTGGTTCCTCCTTAGGAAACACTAAAGTTGTTTATAGCAGGAAAAAGGGAAAAGTTTTGAAATGGCATCAGATAACAAATTAAATGTGGCCCAGGAACTTCATTACTTTCTTTTAATTATTTTGACACAGTGTTTATATTAAGGATTTAATACAAAATATCAAATAATATTTGCATAGGTATAGCATAGGTTTGGGCTTATCTATATACAAATAGAGTATATCTTACTTGGTGAAAATCCTTAAAATGGAGAAGGGAAATCTAATGGTTCAGATCTAATTTGGGAGGCTATCTTGATGCTAATACTATTTTATGGTTTGAAAAATTAGAGATAGGTGATAATTTAACCAGGATACTTGAGGTTTAGCTGATATATAGGGTTTTTTTGCTTGTGTGTGGAGGTTGGGGTTTTTTATTTTTATAGCAGAGATGAAAAAGTTTGCAAGCAAGGTGTTTCAAATACTACTGGTGTGTGTGAAGAGCCTGGGAAAATGAAATGCCTAATCAGCAAAAATGCATTCTAGTGTAATAGGACATACAATTCATTAGAAGAGAGTCAAAATCTGTAGGTTTTAAATTTCTTATAGATTCAGGAGTACATTTACATAACATTTGTTTTTTATGCATTTAATTGGTGTAACGTTATAATTGGTGTAACAGAGCTCAGAACGTGAATTTTGTATCACTAATTTTACAGCAAAGAAATTCTTTCATTCCCCAGAACTATCCTATGTTTTTCACCCGGGTCTCAGTTGAAGAAATCAAGAAAAACACTTAAATGAGTGAAAACTCAAACTGTGTTAGTGTGCTGTTGTTGTGCTTTCTTTGCTTTTGGGTTTTTTTTGGAAGTACGACAGCAAGCATTGGGACATATCTCCTGTTTCAACAACCTGCAATCTTCTTTCAGTTGCCTGATCCCTGAAAGAGGCCTAGCTGGAAAAGTAAAATTACTGAACAGAAAATTAGTTCTGTTTTACCTCAAACCAGGACAACTCCCCAGCCACTCATTCCTGTATTACCACCATGCTTCAGTCCCTGTTGACCGTCCTCCACAAACTTCCCCTGCTGTTATCCTAGCTCCTTCCTAGTAGCATGCCTGCTGTTGCATCTGCACTTACAGTGACTTGGTGCTGTGATATCAGTCACCTTGTTTTAGATATGTGACACCTGCATAGGTTGCCCTTTGAAACTCTGCAATTTCAGAAATCATATATAAAATGTAGGAAGTAGCAAATCAAAAAGTAGCATTCTTCCTTTACTGAAAGGGAGGTGGCTCGTGTTGGTGTTGAAGTATTGGCATTTGTCAGGTATTGCATCCTTAACTGGAGAGGATAATGCTGGAGTGATTCTCTCTTTGCTCTCCCTTGGTTCTCATTCTCATAAGGACTCCGACTCCCCTGTGTATTTTCTTGTTATCTCTTTTGTGTTATCTTCATATCGGCCTGTCTCAAATGTGTTGGATATGGTCTTGTTCTCATTTGTATCCTATAAAGCTACTTCTACCCAATTCTAAAGACTACATTCATTTAATGAACAGTTAGTAACCTTCTTGGCTTGTGTTTTCACCCTTAGAGATTTCTGTTAGCATCCTGGAGTTCTATTAGAAGGGATTTCTGCTGAACTAGTATTATTCTTGTCATTCTGAATGCCCAGTGAATAACATCCCATGTTCACTTTCGGGGCGGTAACACTGGGTCTTTTTAAACATTTTTGTCACCCTTTTGCTTCCTCCCTCTCCCTTCTGTCCCCCATCATCAAATTTTATTTGATTTGGAAGTCAATCTGGTAGTAAGAAGTGATCTTAAGGATGTCTCCAAAATAGGGTTTAGAATCAGTACATCAGGAGTGTCATAGTAATGCTATTTCCCACAAGTTACTTGCCTGTACCCCAGAGAATCACAGTCATGCAAAAGAACCTGTAAAATATGGAAGCACTAATTCACTGGTATGCTAGGGCATAGACAAAGTGGGAATATGGTCTTTGTGTGACTGACTTAGAGGATTTACTCTACTCTTTAGTCATTTCCATGGGTATGCAATATATACACCTTGATTATTAAAAGCAATATTATCTCCTTTATTATTTTGTTGTACATTATTGAACGGTTTTCAGTTGCAGCTAATGAGAGAAGGTAATCAATAGTTCTCAGAAAACTTGAAATTGATTCATACTAGGCTCTTTCTATAGTAATTTATTTTTTGAATTATGATAAAATCCATGACAAGTAGCAAAAAAGCATTTGCAGAATTAAATTCCTGTATTAGCATAACTGTAACAAGAATTAAACAGTGACTGCAGAAGCATAGCCACAAAATGATAGCAGTATCCTGGATATTTTTTTCTCCTCTCCACTGAATATATCTGTTAAAGGTAGTTGCATTTTGATAGAGAACAATAATTGCTTACACTTTGCTCTACCAGTGATGCCCTGTATGAACACTAATCAGTCTCACTGAAACTTATTGTGCTCTGCCTGATCTCAAACAGAGAGAATGAAATACTCATTAGATGTGCATTAACTACATTGTTCAATACATAACTGTCAGGAAGAAGTAGGCAAAGAGGTAGCAATCATGTTTTCCTACATCTCATTGTTAAAATGGCTTAAAAAGGAAATAGAAAATAAATTTCCAAGAAACCCTTGGATTTTATCTGAGCTACGCTGCATGAATCGATTCTGATGACACTGCTATAACGCATGTGATTTTTAAAAGTAGTTCCTTGCCATGATACGAACATTACAATGCAATGTTAATAAACTAGGGAATCATTCTCTTATTATTTGAAACCAGTCTAATAATAATCTTTATTTCATTAGATCGGCTACTACATGGATTAACTACATGGTTAGGACTAACTACATCGTTAAGCATATCAAAGATTAACAACAGCTGAAACAGCTTTCAGAATCTCCTGTTTTCTTCTGGTCATCAAGATAAACAATCATGCAATTTAACATGATGATAAACCATAGGTGAGCGTGATTATCATGTTTAATGATCCACAGTTTGCTTTTTTCCTTAGTGTATAAACCAGAGTCTGGGAAAACTAGTGCTGTTGCTTTCCTTGGGCTGTGATCTGTCTGCTCTGGCAGACCTCTGGGAACTGACAGCTGCTTGGAGGTGCCTGTTGCTTCACCAGGTCTGCTCTGGGTATATGTGTGTCAGTGAAACAAGCTGCATTTTGATTAGTGGGAATCTCTCTGTATATATTTTTTTTTCTCTTTTTGTCACTGGGAACTTTAGTGATAAAGTTGCAATATCTTCCAACAGTTTTCAGATGTCAGAAAACAGACGCTGACATCAATTCAGGGGATTTACCATTTACACTACATGGCCATGTCACTATAGAGAACGTTGTGTTGTCAGGTACATCAAACTCGGGTAAAGTTTCCTTAATATTTTACCCAGGACCACTGGAAATAATTAGGTATCCTTTTTTCCTGCCCTGGTGGTGATGGTGCAATACACAGTTAATATAATGATATATTGGAGCTTTACAGTGCTTGCTAACTCCAAGCAGTGGAATTTAACGTGAGCAGTGGTAGCTTAGCTTCCTGAATGTTAAGACTTCTCATATACAGGAAGAATAAGGAAATATCACATCCAAGGGGAAGTGTGATACCTTCATTAGTAAGAAAAGGTGAGGAGAAAAAAAAAGTCTTGAAATTAAAGATGTTCTTGGGGAGCAGGAGTCTGTATTGACAAATGACAGCATATATTTATGACACCAAAAAGAACAGTTAGTAGGATGATCTTTGGCATGACAAATAGTTCCGACATTGGAAAATAAACGTATTCATGTCATGGCGTACATGCTGATTTAGATTGCTCCTTTGTAAGAAACCTATAGAAGTTATATTGTGAAAAATGTAGCACACTTGATTAACAGTTTTGGGTTTTTTTGTACCTTTCATTCTGTAATAATTTAAAATGTGAAATAAAAAATTAAGTCAGGGATTCCTAGGCTATGTTCTAGTTGAGTGGATTTAATTAACAGTTGTTATTGTAGTAAAGTAATGTCAGAGGTCTGTGAAACATAACTGTAAGGAATTTGCAACAGTTGTCTGTTTACTGCAGAGTCTTCCAATCACTCAGCAACAATATACAAGCGGTTATCTTCCCAAAATCTGGGAAATGCTTAATCCTGGCTTTCAAGGTCATTAAGAAATGCCACAATTTGCTGAACTTGCAGGTGTATTTCCATTAAGAAAAACAATTGTAAGAAGGGAGGATATCAGTTGCATACAAGCTAAGCAAATGGAATGAACAATAAACCTGTCAAAAACATGTTCTTTCAATATATATACAGAATTTCTGTAAGGAGTAGAGATTTAGCAAAATTGTACACATAGATGCCTGTGTTTTCTAACTCACTCAAAACTTCCCTTCAGAGAGTAGTAGGCCCCCTGCCATAACCATTTAGCAGAGAAAGAGAAGAAATTTGTCTGCCTTAAGTGTTGAATTACCCAAAGCAATGAGGTTTTCTGTACTGCCTATGAGCATCGTAGCAGTAAGCAATGAGGATGAATGTACAGCAGCAGCTGCTTTTGCCTCTGTGCTGCCTTGCTGTAGCTCAGTCTGACTCCTTACCCGCCTTTTACAAGTTGGTAGCAATTAGACTTTTAAGAGCAGATGAGTGACAGCATCCTGCTCCTGTCATCCCTAAGACTTTATTCCTCTGTGTGGTGGAGCTACAGTGGTGTGTCTCCAAGGGAGTTTGCCGCTGCTCTGAGCACCTGTCACCAAATGCCTTCAGTTGCATGCTCCTGTGGACACAGCTGAAAAAGTTGAGAGATGTACTCCACCATTCTCAACATTTTGACAGAAATCATATATACTTCTGTTGTTTAAGTCATAGCATTGTTATATGTCTTAATGAAATTGGCAATAGGACAATTTATTTATACACAATGCGCCTTCTGTAATCGGGAACCTTTCAGTACTTATTTATCTGTTGTTTGGGGGTTTGTTTTAGAATGCTTCCCTATTTTGGCTATATTAACAAAGTAGGTTTTTGCCTTTGCATTCCTCCAGAAGAATTTGAGACAGAAGGTCCAGAATGATGTATTTTGATTATCCTGTTGTGTTACATGTATACGCACAGATTTATCTTTCATCTCTGGGTAAGAGGTGAAAAATTTTTTTAAAAATCAGTTGAGGTCTTTCATGAAACTAAATTTTCTTGGTCATCTTTACCTCTCTACATTTCAAGTAAAACTGTAGAAAATTGTGTAATCATGCTGCTTACAGGAAACAGAGAGGAAAAAACACCTTTTCTTTTAGTAGATTTCTGTAATTCCGGTGCCTAATTGAAATAGGGGAACCAAGAAATAAATGCTCCCATCATGTTGAAGATACTGCTCTAGGGGATGTGGTGTCTGAATAAGCTGTTTCAAGTTTTCAGCAAGTGAGATTTCTGTGAAATGGTTATGGTCACGGCTACAGTTCAGTTCTCTCATTTAAGACCATAATGCAAGATATGGTCAAAAATCTTCAGACAAGAAAAAAATATACACTATTCCATTCTGTGAAAAAATAAAAGTAGCAGCACAGAGATATTCTTTTGCCTGGGATGAATAACACTTGCTCTGGATACCAGCAGCTTTCAATTTGTGGCAATGACCTCTTTTCTTAGTTCCAGGACTGCTCAAATGTTCTAAGCAGCCCTGCCTTCTCTGCACCCCCAAGGGGTAACACAGCCTTAGGCTTTCCCTGGAGTCTATTTCAAATCAGTTTTTGCACTGAGTATGCACAAGACAGCTGCTAAGTTAAGTACGTTTCCGTGATTTCTCCCAAGCAACTAAATTGTAAGCTAGTTAAACGCCTTCAACTAGAACCATTATGAACAGTCTTCTCAGACCTCAGATGTCTGCAAAAATAAAAAACAAATAACAAACAAAACCCCCAAACACCCAATCAAAAACCCCCCAAATCCAAGAATATAATCCAAGTCTTGCTGGATAGATACCATTATGTTGTATCTATTATGTGTACATTATGTGTACCTATTATTTCAAAGTGATTCTCAGCACAACAAAGAAAGGGAGCTGGAAGAAGTAGTGAAATGTTGTGGGAAAAGAATGTGTTTATTTGCACAATAGTGCTTGCACATACCTTATCCTATCTATATATATGTGCAAGTATGTGTTTTGTTGCAGTGCTTACCTATCTTTCTTTTTGCCACACAATAGGTTCTTATTTGTTATCACAGTCTCAGAATGGCCTCTGGTAGGAGATTCTGAGGCAGCCTGTGTAGTTCTCTCACAAATGCAGTATAGTCATAGAGGCTGGGTTGTGTGGGTTGGTGGACTGGGCAGGTACTTGTCTTTGTGGGATAGGCAGCAGGGGAGGGAGAGCGAAGGAGTCTTCCCTTGTTTGTTTTTTTTGAGGTCTTTGTACTAGTCAGTGTGGTGTGGCTTTATCACCGCTGCCTTGTACCCCTTGGCGGGATATTGCTGTGTTTGTGTTCCAATGTCACCTGTGTTTAATACATATGATCTATAATGAAATGGAGAAAAGAGATAGTTAGTTAGATATAGGTATATAAGCATAGATAGATAGATGAGCAAGTAAAGAGTGAATTTTTCTTCTTTAAGTCCAGGACAACTTTTTGAGTAGCTGCTTAAACACAAGTCATAATTATAGCTTAGTTCATGACAGGCTAATACTGTAAATACTGTAATTTGTCAGCATATAACTTAAAATTTGAAAGTTATGGAAGACTACACCTTTAAAAATCTGAGGCCACTGATCTCATCTTTTGAGGAAGAGAAATGTGCTGGAAACTCAGGCTGGGGAGCAATAAATCCGTTGGAAGCCAAGAAATGCTTGGGACAAAACTGAGGCTCTTATTTAGAATAAGTAGCAATAGGGGGGTGCTTTGACCTGCAGGAAGATTGCAACCTTTAAATCACCTTTCATTCCCAGGATTTTTTTCCTGTTTGCTAAGAAGCAGGACTCATTCTAAACCATATATGAAAACCCTTCCTGCTGTTTTGATGTAAAGCCTTCTGGAGCTTATAAATCACAAATAACTTTGCTGTTTCACTTCATAGCTCTCACATCCGCAGTTCCATGTATTCAGTGTGTCATTCAAGGTGGATAGAGTTTCATCAATCTTCAAAATGTGCAATGGGATAAGTTCCCAATGTTTAATTTTTCACTCTGTCTTAAAACTTCAGTAATAGAACAAGAAAGGCAAATTCATAAAACAGATGCTTGCTTTGAGAATATAAAGGGAAATCTTTACTCAGATCCCAAAGAAGCCAAATTTTAATGAATAACAGAATGTGAATCCTCCTTGTACCTCATCTCTACTCGGTGTTTTAAGAGAAGGTGAGGTCTTCAATTTAAAAAAAAAAAAAAGTTTAACACACTGCTCCCTCCCAACAAAGCAAACAAATGCAAAATAAGAAAGCCTTTGAAATTGTTGTGAAACTTCTTGTATCTTTGTTTGGAGACAACCTGCTTGCATGTCTCTTTATTTTTATGCTTACTATCACAAGATATTTTTTTTATCATTTAAGTACTCTTCATGCTTTAAGATAGAGGCTGTAATCAATGATAGAACAATATTACGTGTAAAATTTATTGTAAGCAGAATTTTAAAAATAAATAGTAAATAAGAATTTCCATTAAAAATATACATTTAATCATCTCTACAACTAGAAGTAAGTTATGCCACTCAGTGCCTGTTTTGTAGTTGAAGTATCTCCCTTCTGATAATTTAACTACCATGTCTTATTCTATTTAGTTATGCCATCAAAGCCACTTGTGGCTACCATCAGTTACCATGCTATTTGATCTTCCTTGTAACTTAGAGTTCGTTTTAGTCTTCATTATGTGATTGAGTAGTATTCGTTTTTTCATCATCCTCATATAGCACTAAAAACCAAAGTAGCAAGTCATAATTTACTACTAGATAATAATTATTTTCTGTAGACAATATAAACCCATATGTAGACATATAAAACCAGTGTTGGTCATTTAGTATTTCTACAACTACGTTTTTGTCCTAGTATCCCTTTAATTAAGATGACAAGAATTATGTCATGTATTTTAAAAAAAAAAAGAACAAAACAAAACCAGAAAACCACAAAAAACCCAAACCAAACAAAACAGAACAACAACAACAAAAAAACATAACAGAAAAAAACCCATATAAATAAATAAAAAAACCTGAAGTTCACTTTAATATGTTTCTTTGCAGCTAGCTCCATATTGAAAACACACTAAGAGGGAAAAAGCACAACAAAAAAGTTGGTATAGGCTTTTCAAAAGCTCATAATTTTAAAATTGAATGTGTCAGCCAGGGAAAAATGTGTGTGTGTGTAGGAAATCTAAGAAAGAAAATACAGGGTAGAAAAAGACTATCTTTTCAAAGGACAGGAATTTCTTCTCATCAGCTGTAGGACAAATGACTGATGTCACTAACGGCACAATTTTTATAGGTATGTCATCGTCTGATCCCATGATTTCTTCCTGGTTTATGCTGCGCCTGAGTAATTACTGTGTGCTGGGATAAATTTGCATTCAGCTGAGAAAACAAAAGGAAATGCAAAATTTGGAGTTTTTGAGGAATATCCAAAAGAAATTTTCTAGATTTATTTTTTTTTTAAGCTATAATCTCTTTTGTGCTTTGTCACAACCATCAAGGATGAAAAAAAACTTTAAAAAAAGCTTATGGAAAATGTTGTCATAACATCCTGCTAGAGCTGTGTTATGCTTGCTTCCCTGAAGATCCATTCTGCATCCCTGTTTACTGAGTCCTTGTCTATTTAAGAGAAAGAAAATAACTCATGAAGGAGCATCTTTTCTCTTTGTGCAGACAAGTGTAATGGCTATACAAAAACATAACATTGCCAATTTCTGCAGTCACACAAAAGAAAAAATATGATCTATCCTCTCTTCTCTTTGTAGATAGCACTGGTGATACCAAGTATTAAAGTTAGAATACTTATTTTATCATTTCAAAGAAAACATGGAACAAAGTGGTTATACTCTCTTTATAAAGCACTGTAACTATTGCCCATTTTATAGTAATAATTCAACTTTCCCATTACTTTGTACCAAAACGACAATCTCAGAAATGACTATACCACTTAGCTATTTCAGTATTTTAGTGCTTCATCTAAAAATAATTAATGTATTTTATAATTAAAAATGTGTATTATTTAGAAACTGTCCAAAAATCTATTTATGCTCTCTGTCATATACTCTATCATAAGTAATTATAATTTTATTCACACAGCCAAGACTTCAGATTCAACCCAGCAACAGTTGGTGGTATAATCCATTTTCCATATTAATCTCTCTGACAGCAAACATTCTCATTAAGGCATCACATCATCCATTTGCTCCCTCATTCACGCACACATATTAAAAATGCCTGTAACAAGTGAAATCTCATTACAAGGATCGGAACAAATTTTAAACATAGATTAAAAAAAAAAAAAAGAAAAAAAGAAACCAAACAAAAAACCCCAACCCTCCCCAAAAAAACCCAAACAACCCCTCAAAATTAGACACAAGCAGACTTTGAGCCATTAGTCTCCAAATACATATTTTTCAAGATATTCAACTTGTGAAATTTCTCAGGATGGGAAAGAGGAAATAGCAAGGTCTGTTCTGCTACTAGAATTTACTGATGCAAGAGGAACAGAACAGTTATAAGACATGTTTTTAAGTGTTCAGCCTTGATTTTGAGTCACAGGAGCAAGCACCCAGAGCAGGACCCAGATAGGATTCCCAAGTGCTAGTGCAGCTCTCTGACTGCTCTGATTCTGCAACAGAGATGAGGTTACTTGCTTTCAGATTTATTTTTTTTTTTAGAGTGTCAAATAAATTCAATCTGTGCACTGGATGGGATGGTTTGTAGATTTTATTAATTTATTTTTGGGTGTGTACTAAAGTCTGTCAAAAAAGCTTGAATGTTTTCCTATAGGAAAAAATAGCTCACTTCTCATGTTTTCTGGAACTGACATGTGGTAAGAACTTAGTGTTACGTCATTAGTGCTTTATTTGACAGTTCTCATTTGAATTCACTTAAAGTTTTGAAAAACTAATCATTTTTTTTTCTTCTAGTTATTGCAAGGCACTTCCTAGCAGATAAAATAAAAGCTAATAACCTGTGGTACAGATAAACAACTGTTTTTGTTGCAATAACATCAGTTTGGTTCAAGTAAAAAAACCAAAAAACAACAAAAAATGAACAATAACAACCTGCAGCAAACAAATCTTTTCTTGTGTTACTCTCTTCATCTTAAAAAAAATAATTTAACAAATAAAAAAAAAAACCATAAAATATTTTATCAGCACATTTTCAAAAATTTAAGGTCAGGAGTGGATTATCTATATTGGATTATCTAGTCTGTGTTTGTGTATCAGAAACCACTGTCTGTCTTCCTATACAGAGTAAAATATCTTACGAATATGTAAACAGAAACACAAGATCAGACACCCTTCTGTAAATTACACTTTGCATTATAATTTCCATAAAGCTACCCAAGAACTTCAAAGGATAGGTAATCCAATACTTTTTTGATAGTTTGCTCTACTCATGAGCCAAGTTTAATTTCTGTGTTCTGAGCTAGAATCTTGAATTTAATTTACTTCATTCACTTTTGACTTTTTTGGATGAGGAGAAAACCCCTCATGTCTGAAAATTGGACTTTCCCTCAGAGATAACCAGTGTTCAATTTCAGACGTCAGAGTCAAAACGTTTTGAAATTTATGATGGTTGTGTAACTGTTTCCAAAAGTTGTTTTGATCAGTTGAGAATAAGATGATGACAGTAAAACTCAGTTTGGGGTTACGGTGGTAAAGAATTTATTACTAGTGTCATGGCACAGGTAAGCATTTATTTTCCTATCTGAATATCTACTTAAAAATATCAACTTCCAAGCAGGTGGCTGGTTAATCTTGAGGCTGTCATAAATGAGTGCAACGTGAAGATGAGCGTAGTGTGTTTTGTGCTTGAAAATGAGTACTTTTAAGTTTGCACATGACACCAAGTTGGGCGGGAGTGTTAATCTGCTTGAGGGTAGGAAGGCTCTATAGAGGGATCTAGACAGTCTGGATCAATGGTTTGAGGTTCTTCAGCAAGGCCAAGTGTTGAGTCCTGCTCTTGGATCACAACCACCCCATGCGGCGCTATAGGTCTGGGGAAGAGTGGCTCGAGAGCTGCCTGGCAGAAAAGGACCTGGAGGTGTTGGTCAACAGCCAGCTGAATATGAGCCAGCAGTGTGCCCATGTGGCCAAGAAGGCCAGCAGCATCCTGGCTTGTATCAGAAATAGTGTGGCCAGCAGGACTACAGAGGTGATCATTTCCCTGTTCTCAGCACTGGTGAGGCTGCCCCTCAAATACTGTGTTCAGTTTTGGGCCCCTCACTAAAGGAGAGATGTTGAGGTGCTGCAGGGTGTCCAAAGAAGAGCAACAACGCTGGTGAAAGTTCTAGGCACAAGTCTTAAGAGGGATGTCTGAGGGGACTGGGGAAAAGGAGGCTGAGAGGAGACCTTATTGCTCTCTATAGCTACCTGAAAGGAGGTTGTAGTGAGATGGGGATCATTCTCTTCTCCCAAGTAACAAGTGATAGGACAAGAGGAAATGGCCTCAGGTTGCACTAGGTAGGGCTGTCAAGCGTTGGAACAGGCTGCCCAGGGACATGGTTGAATCACCATCCCTGGAGGTATTTAAAAAACTTGTAGATGTGGTGCTGAGGGACATGGTTTAGTGGTAACTTGGAAGTAGCAGGTTAACAGCTGGGCTTGGTCTTATAGGTCTCTTCCAACCAAAATGACTCTATGATTATAAATGATTATGAAATACTTAGTCTTATTACCAGCAGTTTGAGACTCTATACTTCCCAAATGAAATTTCCTGCTTCCACAACTGTAAAATGTGCTTGTCACCTAGAAAAAGTTATGTCATAACATAGTTTGTTCTCTGCATGGTTTTGCTAGTCTCTAAGAGCTAAAGGTATCGTCTTCTCTGCTTACATTGATTAACATGACCCACAGTCATTAAAAATCCTATATATACTAGTATTTAATAACATACAGTGCTAGTTTCTGCGTCTTTTACTGAGCTCCTTATGCTCAGAAAGTTAGTTAGTAAAGATTTTAACATTTATCCTGCAAATGATCTGGCCAGCTTCCAGTGTTGGCAATCCACATCAAACCAGCACCTAGCTTGTTACCTGTTATCCCTTTATTGATATTTTTGAACTAAATCAAAATCTTTTCATGTTTACTAAGACCTCCTTTAATGATAACAGAATGACTCTTTAATTTAATTTTGTAAATACGCTGATGTTTTAGAGCTGATAACTACAAAGTATACAAGGGAGGATACAGATTTTTAAGGAGAAAATTGTTCTTATGAGAAATAGGACTCTTGGGGCATCCCTTTACACAAACTATTCTGGTATGAGTCCGAGCAGAAAGCTGTGCTGGGGAGTGAGCATTGCAAGGAGCCCAGCTCCCAACTCAGGTCTCCAGTGGAAGCTATCAGGTACACAAAGCTGGAGGACAAAGCATATCGTCAGTACCACTTTACCAAATGACCATCAGGATAGAGAAAATGGAGGAAATTTGCCCTCTGTCAGAAAGGGATAAACAGATCATACGCTCAGGGAAATTAGAGGTCAGGGAAATGTGAGATCCTTCCCTTGACCCCAATCTTAGATAGCAGTTGAGTGCCGTGTGGGTAATATGAAGCACTGTGCTGTGCACAGACTTTTTAGTCTGGAGAAGAGAAGACTGGAGGGGGATCTGATAAATTCCTATAAATACTTAAAGGCTGGGTGTCAAGAGGACTTTTTTCAGTGGTGCCCAGTGACATGACAAGGGGCAACAGGCACAAACTTGAACATTGAAAGCTCCGCCTAAACATGAGGAGGAACTTCTTCACTTTGAGGGTGGCAGAGCACTGGAACAGGCTGCCCAGACTGGTGGTGGAGTCTCCATCTCTGGAGACATCCAAAACCCACCTGAACATGCTCCTGTGCAACCTGCTCTAGGTGGACCTGCTTTGCCAGGGTGTTGGACTAGATGATCTCCGGAGGTCCCTTTCAACCCCGTAGCATTCTGTGATTCTATAATGGATTTAAATTAATTGATGAGAAACAGTGACATAATATTTGCCTAATGCAAAAGATCCTCGGGTAAGATAAAAATACTGTGCTGAAATCATATACATCTGTTTAAACAACATCATAAATGAAAATAACAACTTCTTTTACAAAACAGTTTGCAGTTCATCTTCACAAATGTTTTTTGAACTGATTCTAAGTAATAATTTCAAAACTATTTGTATACTGAGAATCCCTTAAGGAAACAGGAAAAAAGCTATATAAGCTATCATTGAATTTCAAAGGTGAGTAGGTGGCTATCTCCCTTGTAAAACTCCTTTAAAAGCATAGGTTTCTAACCCTGATTCACATAGAGAGAAGGGAGAGGCGGCAATTTAAATACATTCAGAAAAATAACTCTGTTTGTTCGTTTTTTTTTTTTTTTTTCACCAAATGTGCCTTTTTATGAACACTTTTTTCCAAGATATGGTGAAACAAACATTTTTCGGTAATGAATGTTTCTTATGGATCATGATAATGAAGATAGTAAGTCATGTGTTGTTGAATTCCACCTGTGTTCTAATGCGCAGTACAAATGGAACAACAAACATTTTCAAAGATTTCTCATTTTACAGATCATTTAATTACTCTTTGCAGGGTAAAAACTAATCAGGCACCTTCATAAAGGCCTTTTTCTTAATATACAAAAACCTTTCTTTATTCTGTGGTATACTCCGAGTTGGCTGCTGGTACTTATCCTACAGAACTCAGTGAGCTCTCAAAAAGTCCATTTGGCCACTGAAACAAATCATGAGCTCTGCGAACAGTACTTGGAGTTACTGCCAACATAACGTATTAACTTCTGAATAATTTGAATATTTTAAATCTTTCTTACCTTCAGTGATGCAGCTTCAAAGAAAAGAACAGTAATGCAAACATTTTAAATATTTGAATATATTGCTTGAATACACTGTAGGTCTTGGAACATGTGTGAACATGTGTGTTTTTGGTTTTTATCTGTTGGGCAGCACTTTTAAGTTGTTTGCACTATTTTTTTTAGTTGTGTATAAATAATATATATGTATTATTTAAGAAAATGCAAAATGAATATGTTCTTATCATTAATATATGTGCAAATACTTTATGTATAAGTGTACACGTTCCCTGCTTACCTCCCCAAGAATGTATCTGTACTTGTGCCATTTAACTGTTTTCTCAGGGTAATTTCTTGTGGTATGTCTATAGTACGTATTTTAAGGTATCGAAGAGACAAACTACTTTAGACAGAGGGGAAAAAGTAGCCATATCAACATGACACATAACGTTACTGCACTTGCAGTCTCCTGTCCCCATACTAGCTTGCATAGGGATAGTTCAGTTGTTTTACAATAATAATTTGTCTTACATGCTATAACCTCAGTTTCAGTGCTGTAATCTCGATTTTTCAGACCTTGAGAAGAACAGGTGTGTTTGCTGCTTGTTTTTCTCCCCCCAGTATTATTAGCATGAAAAAGTCTATGTATGTTTACGTATAACAGTATGATAGATATCTATATAGAAGATACTTGCATTTAATTAAAGGTTCCCATTGTGGAGGAGGTTATCTCTTTCCTGGATGCTTGACTTTACCAGGTGGAAGGTGTGCACTTTGTTATTTGGTGAACATATTCTCTCTTTAAGTGGGATAAAATCCAGGTTTATAGGGTTTACATTAAACTATCTAATGTTTCTTTCTTATTTATCTATTTCCACACTGGTTTTCACTGTAAGAAAATCCAAGTACAAAGGTAAAGTTGTCCTGTAGCATACAAAGTTAAGTCCTCAGTCTGGATGCCTGAGGCACACACCCACTTCGTGGAGCAAAAGTCCACATAGCCATTGTGTGTCTCTAGGAGTTGTTAAAACTGGATACCTCTGGGAGGTTATAAAATCAAGCCAAGCATGCAATTTTGCTGATATTATCACCTTTCTGGAAGATAAGGATTTCTGTGTATTCAGTAATCCTGGACTACTTTGCTTATGCCTGATGAAGAAAAGACTTAAGATGAACTCTGGAGCTCTGAAAACAGAGACTCTGCATATCTTGTTTTTTGATGTGTCTTTTACCATAACCTTGTTTGACTTGAATAGCTGGGCTAACAATGATGTAGCTCACCTGCAGACAGCCTTGCCTTAGTTCTTTCAAAGCACATATGGGTTCTTAGCTGCAGGAATACTGTGAACCTTAGAGTTTCCTGTCCCTGGCTTTGCCTGTCCTCAGCTCATGTTGGGATGGCGGGTGGTGTCCTAGTTGCTCCTTATCTGTGGACTTCTGTAAGGAGAAAATGTTTGAGAGCAAAATGAAGAGAAGGCTTGCCCCAGTTAGGGTGATGGGTAAGTTCACACAGTGGAGCATATTCCACTTTGTACCTGAGATTCTTAATAAGAATGAAAAAATATTTTGTTATAAAACTTATCAGACATACCATGCATATTTTCTGTTACGGAAGCTGAAAATATGAAAAAAGTCCCCCCAAGTAGGTTGTTTTGGAATTCTTAATAATTAGATGTTAATATGTAGCTTATTCGTAAAGAGCTCCTTCAGTGTTTTTTCTCCTCATGTGTGAAATTCTGGTTGTTTTCATCAGTGATATAAATAATGAAATATAGTTTCTTTTCCCTAGATAGATGAATATAACTTAGGATCCAAATTGTGTCTTAGGTGTTCATCACTATAAATATGAGATTCATTTATCATAAGTATTCTGCAAAATTAATTTAAACTATGCTCTTCTCACAAACTTTCCTGTCCTTTAGTAGAATCAGTCCTTCAAATGTCCTCTATATAGAAAAACACCCTTAAAACAAATTGAACACAGTATTAATAAAATTACAAAAAAGTTTTATTAGAGAACTGAACTTTTAATGATAAAACTCCATTACTTGGGTTTGGCTTCCCAAGCAATAATTACAAATGGAAGACTTTGGTACTTTTGCATACAGTAAAATTGGCTTCTTTTACTACTGCTTTTTAGGCAGGAAAAATTAGAAGTGTAAATCAGATTACAATGTACTTCGTAAAGATTTTTTTAAATAATATAACAAAGTTGAGCTGATTGCTCTTTATGGACTAAATGTTATATTTTCATTTAAATACCAATATACTTAAATTCAAAGGTTGTTTGAATGGTTGAAAGACTAAACTAGGCAATTGTTGTGGATGTCTTAAGTAATCTGTTAAAAAAAAATAAACTAAATCAGTAATTACTTTTTTTAATGCTAACTTATGTGACAGTTTGTAAACTGTAGTAATTAAAATAGAAGGGATCTAAGGTTGGTTTTGTTTTGTTTTAATAAAAGTACCTTTATTTTAAGGTGGAGATAAACTAAAAGCATTAGAATCCTTGGTGTTGGATTTTTGCTATGGATGTTCAGTAGAATGTCAGCACCATTTTATTGATTCCAGCTAATTGATTGTCAGCTAATTTTATTGATTACATGATTTATGTGGAATACAAACAAGGTAAAAAAGATATAGTTCAAGTAAATAAGATTATAAAAGACTAAACTAAATAGTTGCAGTACAGCTGGTATTATCTAGTAAAACTGAAAGCCTAATGACTTTATACAGTTTATATCTGTGGATAATGCTATGGAAATAAGAAATCAACCAAAGAAGAAATTACAGTAAGGAAAAGAGCAAATCTTTGAATTTCATGAAATATCCATTTGAGAGTTGATTAAGCAGTTATAGACTGGTGGTTGCAAAACAAATTGTTCTAGTTAACATACAGCCTTAAAAGGAAGCATTTGTACTAGGACAATTCTATGTTTTCCTTGTGTGCTGGCAAAAGCAGCTCTATCACGCCCAAGATGCGCACTCTGGGGTAGAGGATTAAAAAGCACAAGAACAAAGAAGTTCTTTTTTTCTGTATTTCTCATGCTTCTCATCTACTGAAAAACCCCAAACTTAAAGAATACATTTCTGCAGTCTCAGACAGTGATGACAAGGTATATACATTATTTTTTTTTTAATAGAGTAGGTCCAATTTTTTTAAAGAGTAATGATCATTTAGAATAGAAAAAAAAGGTATTTTCTGTGACTCAGAAGTTAGTATATTTTGTTCTTGGACTGCACTTGCTTGGCATACACTGTATCACATAGGTGTTACTAACCTTTGTAAGTTGTTTCTTTCTTAGTTCTTGGTTTTGTTTTAATATATTTGACAAGAAATTAAATTTGCTTGTGTGAACCTGATACAAAATTTCCGAAGAAAAATCTTGGCATTGTTAGAACAAATTACAATTATAAATGCAAAATCTTTCTCTCTCGTACACAGGTAAACACAAGAAAAAAAACCTGTAAATAGGATAAGGTAGAAGTTGAACTCCTGCATTTTTTTTATTTGTCTTTCATATTTGGCAGCAAAGTGGAATGCAGAGTTGTTCCACCTTTGGAGAGTGTCTTGCTCTCTTTTGGCTCTGAGGACTCCTCTGCTGCCTTTGACTTCAGAAATTGTGCAGCTGAGGGAATTAAGCTGTTCCATGTGAGCTGGAAAGAGCCAGAGCATTTGAGGAAATCCCACTTCCTGGAGCAAGCAGCATAGATACCCTGAAATTTTCTCTCAATCTGGAGATTTCCCCTCCTTCGTACTCCATAAAAATGAGAACCCTGAAAACTGAAACCTAGAAACGTTAAGAGCCTTGGCTTGAAAGATGGTTCCCTACTCATCCAGGCTCTCTGAAGAGCTAGAGCACCAATGGCTCCTGGGATCTGCTGCAGGATGCTTTTAGTTATCTAATTTATTTCACAGTAGGGGACAGGTTGTACTTCTAGCTCAGGTTCCACTTCTCTTGCAAGTATTCTTCCCAGGAACAAGACTTCTTTATTAAGTGCCCGTGGCAAGCCATTCCATGCAGTACTTTATTAGATTGCTTCAAGTCCTCCATCAGCCATACAGCCATACTGTAACATATTGATGATTTATTCTTTGTGCATAGATATACTGTAAAGTATGTTCTATTCAGACCATCGTCTAGTACTGGTGACCACTTTATCCTCAGCTTTCCCCACAGGGCATGTTGCAGCATTTTGATCAACTAAGCAGTAGCTTCATCACAAAACTTTGGCTTGCAACTTAAATTCTAATCTGCTTTTGCCCTAAAGGTGAAAACTGAATTTTTCACTTCCAAAATTTATGCACCAAGTTGTACATTTCTACATGATCATAATCACTGTTTATGTCTTTCATGTCTCTTGGTTACTACAAAAGAAAAATGCTGGCTATGCACTAGTGTTGATCCTAATGTTGCTTTCTGGGACATCAAAAAATGACTGCATGAGCACTACATTGTTTTAGCATTTGGGGACTTAATCAAACACTTCTTTTAAGCTCACTAGCCCACAAGCTTCTGTAGGTACATTTGCACATACTTCAGAAAGATAGTTGATCATGCCTATAAATAATCTTTTTCATATTCTTTAATCAGAATAATTTGATTCTCCTCCCACCCACCCTCCTGTAAAATCTAAGTAACAACTTATTAATGATTTCATGAGTACAAATTTACTTGAGAGTTGTCTCACTAGACTGCCAATGCCCTCAAAGCTGTCTCAAGTGCAATAATGATGGAGACTTTTCAGCGGGAGATAGAACTCTGCATTTGGTTCCCCAATAGATTCCACGCAGGAAAACATTTCTAGTACAAGTTTGACTCCTGCATGTTTAGTTCCCTAAATTACGCCTTGATAAATACTAAACTACGTCCATGGAGATTTATCTCCCTCCTCTTTCACATGGTGATAATTGTGCTGAAATCTTAGCGTTCATTCTATGCTGCTTAGACGTGCAGGATTATGGGATACTTAGAATTTAGTTATTCTTTGTTTCATGGAATTCTTCCTTACAGTAGGCATTTGCAAATGGACATTAAATTAAGCCCTTGCTTAATATTTCTGGAGCCCAGCACTGTGACAGAGATTCCACTGCAACTGGCTTCACAATCTAGGTAGAAGGTGACTGGCCGTTCTCTAGTAACGTTGCTGAAATAAGTTGTTGAAGAGACAGCAGCTACTACGTGCAGTGCTAAGCTTTGCTTGAAAACCATGCTACATTAGTTCTTCTCTTCTTTTACTGGACAAGTTGAAAAACTTATAATCTGATTTTATATGTCCTGTTATTGATGGCTGTGGGACATATTTTTTGCCTTTATGATATTTTCCACAGCATATGTGAAAAGATCATAAGACTAGTATTTGTAATCGGTTTGTCTTTTCTTCTGTCTTGAGTCCTGGTAACTTTTAGCTTAAGTCTGTGAATTGTTCTATACTTAGTGAATATCATAATTTCAAACTTCTACCTGGACAGTTACACTAACCTTGCTAATTGAATGCATCTTTCAGTGTTCACTCTGAAAAACTGATGGAACACAACCCTAAATACCTATCTTCCATTAAAGAGTCTTTAATGTTTCCAGTACTGGGTGTTTCAGTCAAATTTGTTTGTCCCTTGGTTTCAGTTATAAAAGTAACTATATAAATCATCTTTTTGTATCTCTTTACTGCACTTTATTCAAAATTGTAATCAAAACTTTAATTGTTTTTTCTAATGTCTCAAGCATCTTTTACATAAAGAATTTCTACCTGATTTCTAATTAATTTTAAACCAAATTTAAAAAAAACTCCCTGCCCCCTAAGTTTTCATATCTTTATTTTCGTTCTATCCTCCTGAAAGCTCTCAATGTGGAATGAAAGCTTTATCCTACATCTGTCATAATATATTTTGCTTTAAAACCTCCATCGCCCTCCACAGTACTGTGCTCAAGTTTTCCAGATTTTCTTTGGCTTTTCTTCTTCTGTTAAACAAATTTGGTGGTAGTAGTACTTGCTGGTCTGATGGAAGATGTCATGATTCATGTATCTTTCAGTGAGTGAGAATATGAAAAGACTATTTGCTTACAGGGTTAAATGATCTTTATAACAAAACATATATTCCCAGGCAGGGAAGCTGTAAGTGCAGCTTGTGTTCTGACCGTGTGCATACAAGTCTATTTCCAAATTATTCATCTTTATTTGCATTTTCTCTAGTAAGTAAGAAGCTGTAAAGCTTTTGCAGGATTAGGACTTAGTCTAATCAGAGTTCTCTATAGATATGTGTGTGTAAGACAAATAATGCAAAAATCATTCTAAAAAAATGCATTACTTCTTTTTTTCCTTTTTCATTTAATGTCCGTATAAGTACTGATGCATAAATATTATGGTAATGGATATTGATGCATAAATCTTATGGTAATAGGTATACTAAAATGCTGTAAGTAGACACAAGCAAGTATCTTTTAATTAAAAATTTATAATTTATCTTTTTCTTTTCCTAAATTACTGTGAAGATATAGGGGTCTTATTGTTGCCTATTCCTTATAGAGAAGGTGCTGTTCTATACTTCTAGTGGAAATTCTTAGCAAGAAAATAAGAAGTGCTGCCAGCCCTCATACTGATTCTTAGTTCGGTTTGGCAGGATGCTGCAATATCTTAAGCAGCACCTGAGTTCTTTAAATCCTTTAGAGGTATATTTTCGTGTGACGTGTATACATCATATTATTTCAGTCTATTGGCTCTGGGGAAATATGCTGCAGATTTACTACCTTTACCTAGAGGCTTCCCCATCAAAAAGTGATCTATGCGTCAGAATAAGCGCAAAATTATTTTAGCAAATCAAAAGATTGTGGTCTGAATTATGAGACTGGAAACCAGATTATGATGAGAAAAATTAAGTAGCAAAATTATCAATATTTAACAAGAATTCTTTTTAGCTGGTCTGGCAAATCTCATCCGATGTTATTGAGACCTGTCCTAAATAAATATTTTTAAACTTGGGGGTGGCTACTGCCCTTTCATACTGAGCCCTAAGGTTTTATTGGGAAATTGTTGAATAGATCCCTTTTAGCCTCAGCCTGTCTGCCTGGGGTTCTCTCATGGATCTGGGATTCTCTCCCCCATCTCTTTTCCAAGAGGGATTTATGGGTCCCTTAATTTCAAGTTTTGCACCCATAGTGCTCAGTTGCTAGGAATGCAGTTCTGGTGATTCTTAAATAATATCATATGCACATAGTTTACACAAAATATATCATTAAATGGATAAAATCCACAGCCTTTCCAAGCTGCTATTTTTTCAGCATGGTCTTAGCTCAAAATGCACCGCTACTTTGAAATTTATTCCAAGGAGCTGATTGTTGCAGATGGTCGTAGTGGGCAGCAATAATGTATCTAGGATTTTTAAAGTGTCTCTCCATGATGACAAACATTAACAAGCAGATTAATCCATGGCTAAATTGTAAGAGGTTACCCAAATAGCATGCCGTCAGAGCTGTCTTTCTAAGCACAGCCTGCTACAGAACAATTATTTGGCCAGCACACAGGAGGAACTGGAGGCTTCAATCTCATTTGTGATGCTGGGATCAGCCTGTGGTGATCCTACAACCCTTGCTTAATTAATCCTATTTTGGCTTTAGACTTGTATCTCTGTTTGGCACAGCAAATACAGCTGTGCTGTGAATACTACTGGAAGCAGACATAACTATGTGCTATGCACTCAGAAGGTTTCCGTGCTGAATATTTATTCTTTTGACTCATTTCATAGTTAATATGGGTAGGCACTTGTGACAGGTTGCTACTTGCTGACTGATTGGCACAATTAATTTCCATGTTCCAGTTGAGCTACAATAATGAAATACAGTTTGCTCATTCATTATGGGCTATTGCATATAAAAGAGAAAAAAAAAAAAATCTCTCACTTGAAAACTGACCTTTGCATCAGAGACTGTCAGTCCTCCGGCTGAGATTTTAAAATATTCAGGTGCCCTTCTGTGTGTTAGCTGGGTAGCAATTTTGAGAAACAGATCCATATCCTCAGTGGGGACTAAGAAGTAAACAGCACTATTCAGATTAATGAATTTGGAGGCCCAGTGTTGATAAATATACAGAGAATTCCAGTTTGTGTTCTAATTTTTTGGTTTTGTGCTGTCCTGTGTAGAGCAATATTAAAAAAAAAAAAAAATTAAGGTGCTACATCATGACTCTAACTAGGGCTTATTACTTCAAACATCATCTTGTGCTAATGCAGCAATCTGACTTCAAGACACACTGATTCACTTCTGTACAACTTAGAACACATACAGGAATTGTTGTGTTTCTCCTTATATGATCTTCATTGTAATAGTAGTGCTATTTTAAGACTACAGGAGTCGTATTTGTACGCTGCTTCTTGCATAGTGAGAACAAGAATGAAATACTGGAAGACTGTAGGGAAAATATGAAAATAAATCATCACAGGCTGTTTGCTCACTGCTTCTGAAATCAAAAATCTCTTGAGTAGCCAAGGATGAAGTTAGATGGTGGTTGCATGAAAGTGAAGTAACTATCAAATAATAATTTGTAAGTTATCTGCTCTGAACTTTTGAAACCTTGATATTATTAACAGTTTTTCTTTAACTGTCTTTTTTAATAAGGCATTATTGGACATTCGACTGACCAGTGTTATTTTGGGCCAGACAGTGCAGTACATGAATAAAAACAAAGTATATGATTTACCCATAGCATTATTTACTCTGTGAAAGTGTGCCCACCCCAGCTCATTAGGTGACAGAAACAGCCTCAAAACTGTAATAGCTGCAGAAACTTAAAGTTCTAAACACCATATTAGTAACTGAAACTGATTTTATATGGATGGGGCTTTGAGCAACCTGGTCTCGTGGGAAGTGTCCCTGCCCATGGCAGGGGGCTTGGAACTAGATGATTCTTAAGGTCCCTTCCAACCTAAATGATTCAATTATTCTGATGTGGACTATTTTGCTCATAACCTTAGTACATATACTAAGAAATTTGCCTTCTAGATCACTTGAAAGAGTTGATTCTCTTATTGCTTAATAAAAAAACAATACTTGAATCCCTTAATCTACATTTCTCCTAATTAATATAATTACACACAATGTGTGAGATTATTTCACCCAGTAAATCAAGAATCTCAATGGGTAACAATGTCTGGGTAACACTTAGAATGGGTAACAACCACACTCAAGTAATGTCCTTGTGAAAATCTTGTAACTTTTTTCTTACATGTTTATACTTACTTCATAATTGTGTATTCCAGTGATATAGTTTTCATTTTAGTTCTTCATTTTATTGTTACTACTGTAAGCAAATGTTTTTTCAGGAGGTGTAATGCAGAATTGGAAATTCTTGGATCTGAAACAGTATTTTTGGTCCCACTCCTCCTTTTCGCAAAAATATACATCAGTTTCAAGGCAGCATGAGACCAGCTTCACCTACATGTGGTGTTCTCTGGCTCCCCTAGGGTTTCCAGCACTTTGCAAATGAGTCATTCCTCCGCCATTAACTGGATTGGAGTTGCAATTCTTATTACTGGTCACTAAAGATGACAGTGCTATCTCTTTGTTGTTAAGACTAGCACCTAAAAGAAGAAAGTTGTTTGGCTGAGAAGCAAGTAGTAATAATAATAATAATGAACGATTTGAAAGAAACAAGGTAAAGGATGAATTATATATGGTCTGAGGTAGGATAACAATGTGGGAAAAATTTTAGCACAGTACTTTGCAGTCTTTTTCTCCTACTGCTTATCTCAATCAGCTAGTAATTCTTAACACCTCTTGGTGCCAGAACTCCCAAAGTGAGGGTGCTTTTTCCATCAGTTGTTTTTCATAGTAGTTCACAAAAGAGGCATGTCTTGTCTATTGAAAAAAGTGATCTATTAGGCTGCAAAATCGTTAAGGGGAAGAAAGGCTAAAGATGAGTTAGAAATGGACTGAAAGCTAAGCTTAAGGGTACTGGGAAGCATGAAGTATAGATCACCGCCTCTTTACAGTTTTCTCCAGAGAAAACAAAGCAAGAATTCATGCAGTGCTAAAAACTGTTGTTAAAGTTAGTGGAATGGGAATGTGTATAATCTGGGGGACCCAATATCCTCTACTTGTTGTAGAAAACATGTTGAGTGAATCTATTAAAGGAACCAGGAACACTGGGGTGGTGTTTTGCCTAAAAGGTCTTTCATGTAGAGAAGATCTGCTGCAGGTCTTTTATACTCAGCACCCTTGGGTTTTTTCAGTGTCTGGGAGTAGCAAATAGCAGAGCTGATAATTATGAGGTAATCCACAGGTGCAAAGAGAAGTGCAGGGCATGCTGAAGGTTAACTGATCAGATCTCAATGATGTCATGTAATTAACAGAGTAAATTTAAGTATTTAAAACTGTATGTGATCATAATAATTATCAAAATTTTTGAAAGTGGTGTGGAAAGCAACAGATGTGAGAATTGTTCCTTTATAAGCCTCTGACATGAAGAGTTAGATTTTACCTTTTTTTGATGTCTTACATCATGTACTGCCAATCAACTAGAAAGTAGACAATGGATTAAGAAATCCTTTTCCATGTTGCTAGAGGTTGTGAACGGTTTCTGACCAGATTCTCATTATAAAGGTTCATTAAGTGTTACAACTGACATGAACATGATAATCTGTTCTATGTAAGAGCTCCTAAAATTTAGTTTTGGAGGATATATCAGCATTAATTTACTAAGCTACCTTTCACATTAAAGCACTAGTCTGAGCCAAGGTGATCTCAGATCTTAACAGAAGTGCACACTGAATCAATTTTTGGTAGCTTCTTATGGAGTAACGATGGTATGTCCCTGTTCCTTGTAAGCATGTTCTAATCTACTAGGCAGACCCAGTAGAGCCAAAAATGGTTCAATCTAGAAGGAGCAAAATATGTCTGTTTTTCTAATAGCAAGTGTTCATTTCAGGGTTCAAACAGCCCAGCAGACAAATATTTGCTACTTCCTTTTAGATAAGCGTAGCTTACCTAATGACAGACTGACTCCACTTAACAGAACTAAATCCTCATGTTACAAAACAAGTAATTTTATAAACTGTTATTCATAATCTTGACTCGCTACAACTGTGTCCCTTTTCCTTGTGACTGCAGTGGGTACCATACATTGTAGAGAAACATCTTTCAGGCTGGCTACGGTCTTCAATTTCTAAACTTTTCTGTAGTCTTCCTTGTGGTCCAATTCTCTGAGTTTTCTTTCATTTTCAAGAGATAAGGCTAAACTCTTCCTGTCTAATGCTTGTTAATGCAGATATATTTGGACTTGCTAAAAATATGTCTTCTCATTTCCTGCATTCTTTTATCTCTGCATTTTCATTTATCGTGTTCCCATTTTTTTTTCAAATTACATGTATTAATTTTCTGCCTACTCTTCTCAAAGCGTATCTCTCTGCTTTTCCCTGTGCATTTTTTTCCTATATTTTTGTTGCAGTTTTATTTGATAACAATGTTGTCCTGCATAACTTAACTTACTCTAAAGACCAAAAATCCTCAATATACTTCTGACATAACTTTGGAATAACTTTAGGAACGGTGAGTCTCACATAGTTTTGGATTCTGCACATACACTGACTAAACATGTAACTTATGTGATAGAAATTCATGTAATGAGCCACATTTCTTAATCTAATACTAACATTTCTGAATGTTAGTAGAAGATTTTTCATTTGAACTGACAGAAAAACATGAATAAAACTGTGAAATGTGCAGCTAGTTTGATAGCAACTCCCCCCAAAAGGGAAATAATTTCTCAAAATTCTTGTCAAGCTTGCTTTATCATAAAAGAAGCTCAAAAGCCATCACCCTCTGGTGATCTAAGTAATGCATCTTTGTAGTTTCTCAAAGCCACTTTTACTGACACAGTCATCTGCAGTGGGGAGGGCTGTTTGAAAATATTTACTATGTCATAAAAAATGGCATCCCCTTTCTTGCCTTTCTGATTTGTGACTTTTGATGCAACTTTGAAGTTTGTCTGGTCCTGCTTATGGCTGGAATCTATTGGAAAACTTCTCTCAGAAACGCAAGCCATTTTGCAATTCTGTGACATTGGAATTGCAGTGCAGGAGCTAAGAAAACCCAACCACCCAAAAGAATACTATAAACTCCCACCACAAATACAAACCAAAAATGTTTCCTTTTTTTCTTTCATAAATTCACTGAAATTCTTTCATACTGACATCAATAATAAATACATTCAGTTCAGAACTAGTATAAAACTATGATGATTTATAGTCAGGGTAGAGGCCTTCCCATGTAGTATATTACATGTACTTGAGCATTTATATCAGAAATCTAGAATTCCTTAGTATTATAATGGGTTTGGATTAAGTCACTTTTTATTTAAACTGAAGATTTAACATTATCTCAGAGCACTTAGGGTCTCATGTTTTACTGATTATAGACAGTTAAGAAGTTAATAATTTGTTCTGTGCCATATTGGGCTATAGCAAATAATGACTTTTTGGACAGTCCTCACTTCCATTCTTCCAGAATAATGACATGATTAAAAAGAAAATTTGTTGTGTTTACTTTCACTTTCAAAGGCTGTGCTGTGTAATTCAGTGCTAATATCAAGTATTGATCAAATACACAAGACTGGCATTGTAGAGACCAAGATAATCTTATTTGCAAATAGTATTATATGCTTAGTATGGGGTTTTTTTAATCATAGAAAATAGACTGCCTGGTAATATTTTAAGTTTTTAGATATTTCCTGAATCATAGAATGTCTTGTATCCTGAAAAGTGGTGGGTTTTCGCTGGTTTGGGGGCTTTTTTATTGTGAGGAGACAAATGCATTGTTTTTAGAATCATAGAATGGTTAGAGTTGGAAGGGACCTTAAAAGTTCCGACTCCCCTGCCATGGGCAGGGACACCTCCCATTAGAGCAGGTTGCTCAGAGCCCCATCCAGCCTGGCCTTGAACACTTCCAGGGATGGGGCATCCATGACTTCCCTGGGCAACCTGTTCCAGTGTCTCATCACCCTCACAGCAAAGAATTTCTTTCTAGTATCTAATCTAAATCTCCCCTCTTCCAATTTAAAACCGTTACCCCTTGTCCTGTTGACAAGGGGTTTTCCCTTTCTCTGGTTTATATGATAATCTTTGATGGGAACTAGGAGCTAAGCAGAGATAAAATATGCAGTTACGAAAATAAAACAGCAAGCAGTATGTAACAAATATAGCAATGAATTGACCTAGGGCTGGAAAGCTTCCTTTTATTCTTTATTAAACATAGTGTGCACTGTAATCTTTTTTTCATTTTCTAGTTGAAAAAAAAACCCCAAAACTGAGGATTTATAAAAGGGTGTATAGGTGTATTTTGGTAATGATACAAAATTAACTGGATAGTTTTGTGCTATATCTGATATTGCTGAGCAGTGTAGACGCCATGTGAAGCAAAAATGTCTGTCTTCCTCAAACAAAGCTGTAGTAGGTGAATCCAGGTAGACATTTACTTCGGAGTTTTCACTGGGTTTGCTTGTGTAAAACTTTAGAAATGAAGTATTTAAAAGTACTCTAATTGATTAAAAGAGGACTGATATGGGACTAATGGGGACCTGTTCCTTTTGCTCTCAATAGAGAGGAGTCAATCCTTTGCATAACTATGACACAGGGTTTTGCAGTGGAGATGAAACTGCCCTGCAATGATAGCTACATTATGTAGCTATCTGATTTATGCTCCTAACTGATTTATATATCTGCAGTTCTGCAGAAATGAAAAAACACACCACCTATGGCTAAGTCCAAACATGTCTTTTAATCTACCTCTTCACTTGAAAAAGAGTATTTGAAAGGGAATTATAAGGAGCTCATCCAAATCGAATACCTGCAAACTGTTACCTCTCCGGGTATTTTAATAAGCCTTGTTTCTTACTCTTTCAAAATTGTTCTTCAGGAGAATACAAGGACATTTACCCAGCTTCCGCAAAAATTGAAGGTCTTCTCCTGTGCATTTATCTGTATGGTACTGGGCATTTGCCTCTGAAATTTGACAGTGCTGCTTGTTAACTTGATATTAATTGCATTTTGAACAGAATAAACACTAGGTTGAAAACTGAGTTGTGTATTATCCCAGGAGATGCATTTTTCATTAAATTAACACAGAACACTGTCAGAATTTCATTGTAAAAGGACCCTAGGACATTCTGCAAATTGACTGATCAATAGCCATGGCAGCTTTCTATCAATACATCAAAGCTTTTTCTGTATTGCTTTAATTGTTTTAGTAACTTAAAAATAGCGGGTGAAAAAGAATGTAGAGTAGCAAGTATGAAATTACATTGATATAGCTGACCTTAAAAATAATGTGTTTAAAAGAAAACAGAAGGAAAAAAAGGAAGAACAACATGAGTTAAACACAGGAGAATGGAACCTTGTCAAAAGCTTTCTGAAAATCCAAATTAAATATATCAATTAATCAATGGTCATTAGTCTTTCAAAGTGATCTGATAGATTTTGTGGGACTACTGCCTATTATTTTTAACAATTTTTTTTTTTTTACCAAATATTTCATATTTCTATACATCAATTAATTCTATTTTCTGTCATAATTCCTACCTATTTTCTTGATGGATATCCAATTCACTATTCTGTAGCAGATTGAGTCGTCACAAGAATCCTTTTTCAAGATTTGTTTCTTTTCAATGTAGTCTTTTATTCCTCTTACTACAGTGTTTGATTTGAGCAATAGTTTATATACCACAGTTGGCAACTCTGCAACTTCATACTAGACTTCCTTCACTCTTGAACAAATTGCCTGGTCCTAACAATTGTTACTGTTCAGTTTATTAATTTGTGCTAAAACCTCTTCTACTGACACTTTCTTTTTAAAACAGTTTCTCCATCTCATCCCTTGTGAAGAAGGGAACTTTACTGACCTTCTCCATAGTGAACACTGATGAAAGAACTCACTTATCTTTTGTGCAGTGGTCTCACCTTTCTTTAGTGCTCTTTTGTACCTTGATAATCTACTGGCCCCACTGACTCTGCAGCCATTCTACTTCTGTGTTTGAAAACATTTTTATTATTATCTTTTATGCCTTCTGCAAGTTTCATCTTAAAGTATTACCTGGCTTGCTTTACTGTAGTTTTACATTTAACTTGCTAGCTCTTTGTTATGTTTTCTCATTTGAAAGCAAATTCCACTTCTGACCCTTTTGGTCTGTTCCTTTCATAAAATTAATTTGGTTTTTTTTTTATTGTTGGCAAATCTTTATTCAAAGTTTCCAGTGTGCCATCATCACCACTTCCTCACAGTCACCCCAACAAACATTGGACATCACTCATTTGGAAAAATCTAAGTATCAAGAATCTGTGAGAGGTGTGCATGAATTAGTAATCCCACATCTTAATTTGGGTCATGGAGATGTACAGAATTAAAACTTATGTTTTTGTCAAGTTTTAAACATTAGATGGGCACTAAACAAAGCTATTTCAGAACTGTAGTTCCAGGCAGTTTTTAAGGTACATGACTTTTTTCTTTTATTTCAATTCATCCTCAATATCTTGGTCCTTCTTTATACCATCTCCATCTTTAAAATGAGGCATATCCTTACGTTCTTGTACAGATGTGGCTCCTTGTACCTATTATTTTGCATTATGAAGTCTCACATGACTTCCTTCATTTAGTCTGGGTCTATAGTACTTAATTTCAGTGGCATTCTAAAATCCAGGTCTTTTCAGCCTATGTTACTGTTAAGCACATTCATATAGATTTAGATAGCAATAATAGTTATGGGCAGTTACAAATTTCCAGTGGATTTTGAGGAGATTTTTTGTAAAGAAGTTTTTTCTAGTGATATTCTATGACTGCACCTTTGCAATGTTTGTTTTATCCATATTCCCAGTTTGTCTGCAGATGGTATTACATAGTGTTTCTACAGTTATCTTTCTTCCTAATGCAAACGATTATTGTAAAAACTAAAGAATTTAACAGTATAATATGGAAAGCATTGTTGTAACTGAAGGTTAGAATGTTTTAGGACAAGTATATCTTGTTGACACTTAAAAGTGCACAATTTTCTTGTATCATTTTCATTATGTAGCTGAGATAAATTGATTCTAAATTGATTCTATGAAAAACTGATTTACCTCTTCCGACCACCCCCGCCTTTTCATATAGCAAGTTGTAGCAGTTTTATCTGGGAGGAAAATACTGTCACTACTACCATTTATTCATTTAGATTTATGACTATGCAAAGGAAAGTGCCTATCATATGCTTTAGGCATCAATGTAAAATTACTTTTCAGGAAATTAAAAAAATCAGCAGTTTCTCCAAATCTACAGCCCAACCAATCAAACCCAGTGAAGACTATATTGTTTGTCAGTAGTTGTTCATAATGATGCATTTGTTTGCAGGATCAGGAATGTAAATTATATGTTTTAGAGCACTCCATTCTCAGGCGCTTCTCTTATTTTTGCTGTATTTCTTAATCAGAATAGAATTTCAAAGTAACCTCAATACTTACCCGTTTTTTGAAAATTACCTTACTCTCAGTCACTGAAATTGTTCATAAACTTGTAAGAATGACTTGCAGCAAATGGACTGTCAGTAAATGCCATTGGAATCTCGGGAACTGGAATCTTAAGGATCAGATAAAGAACCATGGAATTACAGTAAGAAAAAGAGAATAACTGTGAACTAAGAAATGAAGTTCTGGAATAATTATAGTGCAGAGTATGCCATGGATAGATTTTTAGTTGGTATGTGTAGAAATACATGGGAATTTTGCCTGTGGTTACACCACATATGAATTATTGACTCTTTCTACACTTGTGAAATAAAAATAATTTACAGAGTGACATTTTCTATATAAGTACAACCAGAGGCTGTCACGTATACCTGCTTACAGTCCCATACAAGAATAAATGTGCAATTAAAAGTAATTTATATCAAAAAATCCTCTGTGGGACTGAAAGAGAAACCTTTTACCACTCCAGAACATGGTCTATTTCTTGAGCTAAAGGTAAAGCTCTGCACAAGCACAACCTGCAGGAAATCTCCCATGCTTGATCTGCAGTTCATTTCTTATCCAGCCCCAGTCTGCTATTCTCCAACCAATGTTATTGGGCTAAGATCAGCATTGATTTACATTTTTTGCACTTCCATTGGCTGTGTGGAGAGTGCTCAATATAAAAAATCTACACTGAATTTCATCATTCAGTGGAACTTTTTTTACGGGCTAGATATAATGTGGCTCAGTTCTCCCACATCACAAGCTTTAATAAAAACAAATGGTTTGGTGATACTGCTATGCAGAAAGAATTTCCTCCCCCCCTTCATTCTAGCCTTAAGATGAGAAAGTAACCTTTTCAACAGCTTATGGATATTGCTTCCCATTCTTCTGAACAGTCAATTTTCCTAGCCAGAAGAAATAATTGGTTGGGGGTCATAATTAAATGCTTTAAATAAAAGCAGTAGTAAGAAAACCAACAAACAAAAACCTAACTTCATTTTGCTTGACCTTCACATTATATAGTAAGGGCAGATTTCAGAACTGATAGTCGATGGGAAATTTTTTCAGAAAAAATTTACCTGAACCAAACATGATACGTGCCAGACAAATGCATGGCAATTTACATAGGGCAAGTTTTAATCCAGTCTGGGCAACGTTCCTTTTGGGCACACTGAGTTCAAAATGTAGTCATTGCATGCCTTGATTGTTTTCAACAATCAAAAAGAGAATGGTGGAAACAGCAATGAAGTGTAAAATACTTTACTTCTAACCTTAGGAGGTACAGAGTCAATAAGATTTTTAAAACCATATTAAAAGACAGTTCCTACAATACTTACCTTCTAGCTGAACACATTTTTTTGGATGACACAACATATGACAATAAAACCATCAGCACTAAAATTTTTCATTTGTGTAACATCTTTTTATGTCATTTCACCAAATTTATGTTTATATGAAAGGTAGTTAATTCTGGGGTGGAAGGCAGAATGTAAATACATAAAGGACTCAGGTAAAGAAAAAGTTATACTGGAGAGATTTAAAAAAAAAAAAAAAAGGTTTGTGTAGGCCACTGGTTGTCATTACTATCATATTGGAATGATGCTGGTTAAGAAGCTGCGATGAAGTGCCGCTGAAGGGCACCTGAGTTTGGTGTCATACTGCTTTGTCAACATCGATTTCCCTTAGATAAGAGTGTATCCTGAAACCCAAGAGGAAATTTAAGGATGTAAATGAAGGGGAAAAAAATTATGCAGTGAGAAAATGTAAGTTGTAAATATGTAAGCTCTATACGTTTAGTGAGCAGGTATGATTTATATTTGATGCTTTATATGTGCCTGTTTTATTGATGTATTTCTAACTTGCCCAGAATAATTAGAGTACAGAATTTCAATTTGTAATTCCTACCTTAAGCGCATAGCTTGCAGCTGGTTTATACATGAAGGTAGAATCAGGTTCTCTTTAAAGAAGACATTTTATAGAATGGTACTGGCTGTGGGTGAGAAGTAAGTAGAAACATGGAATATTTCTTGTGGGAAGCGTTGAAGTTTGCCGTTTCGTTGCCATGTAGTCCCTTAACAGAAAGAATAAAAACAAATGTGAACATACATTTTATGGCTCTTTAGAGGCATCTACTTCTTTCCAAATCATAACCTGGCTAATTTCAAGATTTCTGGAAATGTTATTGTCCTCTTAAGGCAAGGAAAAATATGCTATCACTTGTACTTAAAATGACAAATTTGTTCTATTGGTGGAAACCATTAATGTGTGTACACTTTAGTGGTATCTGATATAATTACTAATAGGTGATTAAGCAAGAAGGAAACAGTATGATCATAAGCTATTCTATAACAATGCTAAACAGGACTTTCCTGTATCCCTGAGCGACAATATAGCTTTTTTGAAAAAAAAAAAAAAAGTGATCCTGTCAGATATTATTAGCAATGACACTGACAGAGAATCCACTACGATCACTGCTATATTATTGCTGTGCTTAATTTCTTATTATAAAAAAACATGCATTGTGTTGCTAGTTTGAATTCATTTGGCTTTGTTTTCAGCTCTTAGATCTTTGTTGTATCTTTGTGTGCTGGACTGAAGAACTCATTATCAAAGTTGCGTTCCTGCTGTAGAACTCACAAACTGAGATCGATTCAGTTTAACCTTCTACTTGGTAATCTAAATAGTTTGACCCACTTTAGTCTTTCAATATATGGCAAATTTTCCAATTCTTTCTGTATAAGTTGTTATTCATTCCAGTGATGTAACTGAATCTTACTAGAGAAACCAAAAGAAATTGAAAACTGCTTGAAAAATGAGAGTCTCATCTGCCTCTCTACCACTATGTCTCCTTTCCCTGAAAAATAACTTTTTACCCAGTTAAGCTTTGTAGTTAGAATAATGTCAATGTTCCCAAAATTATTTTAATAATTAACTGCTCTTTGGTTCATTTTGGTGCAACTTTAGACAAATTTATTATAACATGAGGATAAAATATACAGTACTTTCAAATTACTCGCTCTCTGATCTTGCAAAACCTAATACTAACCCCTGTTAAAGGAGGATCATATTAGTCTTTTTTTATTGAATTATGTTGCCCCACTTTTTTGAACGAAAGATTGCTATCTAAGGAAAGAGTTCTTGAATGCAGATACCAAATAATAAGAAGAGACTTCAAATAAATCTGATACAGTTTTTTGAACTCAGACAAACGGTGTCTTCCATGTGTTCTGTAGCCATCTGAAGATGTAAGTACCTGTATGTTTAAGGACAATGTCTTCAGATGGCTCCTGGTCTACTGAGCTGGATGGATTGTGTCACTCCCTATACAGGGAATGCATGGGTATCTAACTGAGGTTTCCAAATTTTCACTGAGCGCATGTTCCCTCAAAATTATGTTTGCAAAGCTTCTGTAGGACTCCTGAGGTTAACCATGAGATATCCTGTTACAGATGCATTGCCTGAAAATCTCAAATGAAAAGTGAAGTTTCAGTCCAAAGCTGAAATGTCTCTATTTTGAATCACTGTGTTCACAAGATCCATTTCCTTTAAATAGTGCTCTGAGAGTGGACTTGGATACATTTCAAAAGCTTTCAATTTCTTTTTTATTTTTCACAGGGGTTATGCTTTTATTAATGGCTGAAGAAAAGTCTGACTGTAAAATATAAAATTTTATGTCGGAAAACTGTCTTTCCATGGCCTGTGGAAAGAAAACAGAAGGATGTACCTTCCATATCTTTAAGAAAACTTCCTGCAAAAATGTCATTTTGGTAACATGCTATCTATCATAAACATCAGAAAGTGTTTGATGGCTTGTATTAATGAAGAGACTCTTAAGTACATGAAAGCCAACCAGCAACTTTAGTCTGTTTCACTATGAACTGCAGCTGAGCAGCTCTATTTTTAAACTTCTTTTCTGCATATTTTTCAGTGCATAATGATGAGAACTACAATGTTCAACTTATGTCTTTCTTTCAAAGTGACAGATTAAAATAAAATAAAGCAAGCCTCTTAATGGAGACTTTTCAACATGTTATTAACAAGACAAAAGTTAAAACCTTGTTTTCATTAGACTTCTTGTGGACAAGTAAAAGTTCTCAGACAGAACAAGTGCTTAATTTTGTTGCTCTTTCTCTAGAAAAATGCTTTTCTTCCCTGTTTTTTCCACGCTTTTGATAGCACAAGGCTACTACCTGACTCTGAACAAGAAAACTAAGTGTGGCTGTAAAACAGTAAAATATAATGATGTGGCAAATTTAGTCCTAGAGTTTGTTCTAGAAAGGTGCTATCAAAGTATAACGGTTGACAAGAGAATTAAAGCACTATTTTCTTTGTATACAGAGGAAAACCACATTCTAGGAGAGAGTTTTATTGCTAGGATTTCAATAGTTTTCATACTGGCAATTCTGCTCAATCCTTTGTGGCATGGTGTAACTTACAACTGACAATCTTAAATACAAAGTACTCTTTGTATTGGAGCAGCATTTCAAATCTATATCGCTTCAAATTTCAAGATACAGTTAGGTACCTCACAGAAAGCTCTTCTTTGAAAATTGAGAGTGAATTCCTAACAGGGCTTAATTGCCCTAGATATATTACAGACGGTAAGCTTTTTATTGAAATAAAATGTGTTTTAAAGATTCCCTTTTCTATAAATGGCTTCAGAATCTTCTAGCCATATTTTTTGCTTCTGTGCTTAGTGCTTGTTGTAGATTACATTCTGCTGTAAAAATCAGAAACAATAACACAGCTAATGTTAGATGTTAAATAGGAGACAGTAACGTGCAAAGGCAACCATTGATCTGCTCCAATCTCCTTCAGAAAGTAACAAGGGCAAGTTTGACAGTAGATGAAATCTAGCCAGTAAGCAGCACTCAATGCCTGTTAGTCTTTCTCTTCTGTTCAGAACTATATTGAAACACTGTAGAGAACACATAGGGTAGTTTTTTTTGTTTTTTTTTTTTACATTACTATGTAGTAATAGTTGGGGTTTTTTTCACATTACTATGTAATACTTGGGATTTTCTTCCCCAATAACAAATTAGTATTATGCTGCATATATCCTAGGTGTGCATATATTATTTCCTAATGATAACAAAAACTAGAAGAAAGGGTCGAAAGAAATCTCCATTAAACCTCTCATACAATAATTTCAAGGGAATAAGAGACTTCTACAATCCCACATCAGAGGCCTCAGTAGTTTCATTAACATGATGTAGCTGTCAAGTGAAAAGATTTACTAAGTTATATCATACACAGATAATTCTCAGAAACATATTGTAAGTCAGATTAACTGTTGGATGTAGACAGAAAGACACAATTTTTTTCTACTTTATTTACTATTAGTATTAGTTAGACTGCTAGTATGGTTGTGCCTAAAACTTAACCATAGAAATAAGAAAGAATTAGGAAAAAAATAAGATAAATAATTCCTCTTTAGTAATGTTTTTAATCAAAATAGGAAAGAAGGTAAGAAATGGGGAGACAGGTTGTTCATTGCAGGGGTGGGTTACATCATATGCATTCTTCAGCAGGAGGTTTCAGTGGTGGGGGAATGAAGGAAAAATAGCTTGTCAATGCTTAATTGGTATATAATATATCAGTATAGGTTTATAAAAGACAGCATCCAGTTCAGCCAAGAGGAAAACAACAGACTGGCTGCTGGTTAGAAATAAACTATACTTCCCTCACAGATCTTGGGAGAAAAAGCACCCCAGGTTGTGAGTTCTGTCATACTGTTTTGGGTTGAGGTTTGTAGGGGACTGCAGATACCATAAAATTGGTTTTAGAGATGATTAGCCTTCTGCATGAATGAATCAAGTTGAATTTATGCTGAAATTCTCTAGGGTAAAAGGAAAAAGAAATGAAGAGAATGAAGCAGACTGAGGCACATGCATGTAACTAGCGGGAGAACCGGAGTGGTTGAGATGGGGAAGAGACGGTTGAAGGAGGGTTGGCAGACTGTTGTTTGACCTTGACAGCAGAGCACTCATTAGAGTGGCCCACCCCATGTCTTTGGTGAGTAGTATAATTTTAGGCACAAGCATACTAGTTTTTGTGAGTGGTATGATTTTAGGAGGCATTCAGTGATGTTTCAGCTTGCTGTTGAGTCCCAGATCCCAAGGTTTCTGGTTTGAAGTTAAAAAAGTTTTCAGAAAAAAGAAGCTTGTATTTAGCTGACTTAAACTTTACTATACAAAGAAATATTTAAATGACTACAAACACGAAAAAGGAAAAAAAAACAAAAAACCAAAATACCCCAAATATGACAACTAAAAAAACCCTGAAAGCTGAAATTTACTATGTGAGAAGGGAAGGAGAGTAATTGCAGCAAGCAGCCAAAATGCAGAGGGGAAGGTTCAGAAGTTACAGGGTGAGGGGAAATCTGTGTAGGTCTTATTGTGACTACATAATATAAGGTCTCCCCTATCCACTGCTCATCTAAAGGATGTTTTTAAGAGGTTGATCTCAAACCAGTTCTATAGTCCTCTTCCTCTGATGACGTCGTATCTTCCTGAATTAATTTAGCAGATCTCAAAAAAGACGTGAGCAGGTCTCACACATAGGATAAACCTTGTTTGCTTTATCCATACAACTTGCTCCAAATACAGCTTAAATAATTTAACAACTTTTTACAATGGCTCATAACATCTGTGAAGTTCGTAAGTTCACTAGTTCAGTTCAATTGCTTTGTCTTAAGAATATGTATAAATTTTCTTGGCCACATTTATTTGTGTTATTATTGTGATGCATAAAACATAAAATTAATCGGATGAAGTTAAAAATTACATTTGGCATCTGGAGATTTGTTTTATTTCAAGTTCTTAAGAAAGTCTGAGGAGATGTCATCCAATCCAGGAGATTTATGAATATATTTTATCTCTCCTACTGACAAACAAAGTATCTGACGATCTTTATGTATTTTTATGAAGCTGTTTACAGAAGCTCCTTTGACAGGATTTATATACCAGTGTCTGTGTGTTTTTGTCACGCTCGGTCGCTCGGCGAGGCGGCGGCAGCACAGAGACGCTGCACAGAGGGGTTTCCCAGCTCAGGGACCCCCCACCCACAGCCCCAGCCGGAACCAGGAAGTCCGCGGCAGCCAATCAGGCGCGGAGGTGGGGTGGCCAAGAGCCGCGCGGAGGTTTAAAGGCGGTGAGAGCAGAGGCTGGGTCTGTGGGCGGCGGCGGCCTGTGGAGAGTGAGGATGGGGGGCAGTGGAAGCAGGTAAGTCTTATGAGGAGAGGCTGAGGGAGCTAGGGTTGTTCAGCCTAGAGAAAAGGAGGCTGAGGGGAGACCTTATTGCTCTCTACAACTACCTGAAAGGAGGTTGTAAAGAGGTGGGGGTTGGTCTCTTCTCCCAAGTCACAGGACTAGAGGAAACGGCCTCAAGTTGCACCAGGGAAGGTTCAGGTTGGATATTAGGAAAAATTTTTACACTGAAAGGGTTAGTAAGCCTTCGAATGGGCTGCCCAGGTGATTGAGGCACCATCCGTGGAGGTGTTCAAAAGACGAGTTAACATGGTGCCGGGCGACATGGTTTAATGATGTCTTTTTTTTTTCAGAGTTGGGTTGATGGTTGGACTAGATGATCTTGAAGGTCCTTTCCAACCTAGATGATTCTATGATTCTTATGAAGCTTGGATTTACTTACAGCAGCTTATAGGTGTCAGTGGTGGGAATAAGAGGAGTTTCCAGGTTTCATGATGTAAAGTTACAAATGTCTTTTGATTATAACTCTCCCTTCCCCCCAACAACATGGGTTTGAGGAGTGAAATTTATATGTCATATTTAGACCTGGCTGATGAATATTGAAGGGCATTACAGATTATAATTTCTGTGACCAATATGAAGTAAACGTGCTCTGAAGCTACTATGTGGCTTATTCTATCAGGACCAGACATTAACGTGTTTACTCTAGGTAGTAAAAATAAGTGGAAGAATCAGCTAATGCAATTTAAAATTAATAATGCCTAGTTCTCTGGGGTGTTTGTAAGCAAAAGTAAGGCTTTTACCACAGTTTCCAATGTGATTGTGTGCAGTTTTTTGGAACACTGAGTCCCAGCATGCAGCACAAAAACCTCCAACATCTGTGGCAACTTGCTTTCTTAAGGAAACTTACTTAAAAAGGAATGTGTGACTTGTCAGCTTCTGAAAGTAAAGTGTACTTAAAAACTGGATACAAGAACAATTGCGACTATATTTTTCCCCATCATTACTTATACCAGTTGATGTGCCCTTACTTTCTATGTTCATATAAAATATTCTGCCTGTGCACAATAGTTTATTGTAATTGAAGAACTTCCTTTGACATCAACCGATTACCTCAAGCAACGATAAAGTACTTGTGCACATATGAACCAATTCCAGCAACTGAGACACTGCACATAAGAATTTTTTCATTTATGAATCCATTTTTCAAAAGTGGCTAGGTTACTTAGACTAAGCCAACAGTGTTAATTCTCTTNGACTAGAGGAAACGGCCTCAAGTTGCACCAGGGGAGGTTCAGGTTGGATATTAGGAAAAATTTTTACACTGAAAGGGTTAGTAAGCCTTCGAATGGGCTGCCCAGGTGATTGAGGCACCATCCGTGGAGGTGTTCAAAAGACGAGTTAACATGGTGCCGGGCGACATGGTTTAATGATGTCTTTTTTTTTTCAGAGTTGGGTTGATGGTTGGACTAGATGATCTTGAAGGTCCTTTCCAACCTAGATGATTCTATGATTCTTATGAAGCTTGGATTTACTTACAGCAGCTTATAGGTGTCAGTGGTGGGAATAAGAGGAGTTTCCAGGTTTCATGATGTAAAGTTACAAATGTCTTTTGATTATAACTCTCCCTTCCCCCCAACAACATGGGTTTGAGGAGTGAAATTTATATGTCATATTTATACCTGGCTGATGAATATTGAAGGGCATTACAGATTATAATTTCTGTGACCAATATGAAGTAAACGTGCTCTGAAGCTACTATGTGGCTTATTCTATCAGGACCAGACATTAACGTGTTTACTCTAGGTAGTAAAAATAAGTGGAAGAATCAGCTAATGCAATTTAAAATTAATAATGCCTAGTTCTCTGGGGTGTTTGTAAGCAAAAGTAAGGCTTTTACCACAGTTTCCAATGTGATTGTGTGCAGTTTTTTGGAACACTGAGTCCCAGCATGCAGCACAAAAACCTCCAACATCTGTGGCAACTTGCTTTCTTAAGGAAACTTACTTAAAAAGGAATGTGTGACTTGTCAGCTTCTGAAAGTAAAGTGTACTTAAAAACTGGATACAAGAACAATTGCGACTATATTTTTCCCCATCATTACTTATACCAGTTGATGTGCCCTTACTTTCTATGTTCATATAAAATATTCTGCCTGTGCACAATAGTTTATTGTAATTGAAGAACTTCCTTTGACATCAACCGATTACCTCAAGCAACGATAAAGTACTTGTGCACATATGAACCAATTCCAGCAACTGAGACACTGCACATAAGAATTTTTTCATTTATGAATCCATTTTTCAAAAGTGGCTAGGTTACTTAGACTAAGCCAACAGTGTTAATTCTCTTTCGTGCTTTTTGGAATAAGGTCTTGCTTTCTGTGTTCTGCAAACATTAGTACTTTATACATTTGAGCAGATGAAAAAGTTGATTTGAATGCACTGGAGCGTGCATAAATGCATGCCAAATAGTAGTTATTGAATTGTTCTGAAGTTTTGCTTATGTTTTATTTTTATAACTAATATTCTTTGTCTGTGGATTGTCCAAATCTAGAGAAACTAAGAATATACTGAAATTTTTCCCTCTAAAAAAATAATTTCATGTACAAGAAGTTGGAGGGCTAGATGACAATCAGACACTCCAAAACATAGATAAATTTTTGACAGTATGACAACCAAATTTGCTGACTTAAGCTACTCCCAAATACCATGGTGCTTAAAGGGAAAAAAAAAAAGAGGGTTTTTTGACTAATTTTTTTCTAACTTAACTCAAGATTTTATAAAGAAGTAAAATAATGCTAATCTCTGTAGTACAAAAAGGTAAGTAGTAAGGCTGAATGGACTACCACATGTCAAAGTATCAGCAAACAACTCACAGGAGCCTGTTCCAATATTAGATCTAATATTAGTTCTGTTCGGTCTGTTTATTTTTGTGTGCTTCAAGCTGTGAGTTTTTATCCCAGTGCAAACACAGTTCATTTTGGAAATATTTATTGAAAAATCCTGTATGTGCTATCTTCTGCTCTTGCAAGCTAGCTATAAAGCAAAAGGAAATGTAGAAAGCTAGCTAGTTTAGCTATGTAAGCCATTAATGTTTTGTACTACAAGATCAGAGGTTCTCTTCCAAGTTTTCTTTCTTTATTCTTTCTGTTCATCTTATGTGGGTGCATGAATGAACAAACCAAACCAAACACCTTAAGACGTCTGTTGAAATAAGAAGTAATTTAGCAAAGGAAAGACTGACAGTCTCTTCCATTCATTGTTCTGCATTAAAAAAAAAAACAAACAAACAAATCTGCCACCTTCTCTGTGTTTGGAGTAAAAGACATGGGAAATTATTATAGGTACTTTCCATTACAGTTACTTGGACATTTATTTAGTTGATATTACTATATCTGTAGATACTTCAACAAACTGTGAAGACTGCTTTGCCACATGTTCATTATTAAGTAACTGTTCAAATGGGGATAAACCACATCAACAAATGTCCTATTGAAAGGTGGGAGGTTTTGGTTTAGGGTTTTTTTTTGTGGATTTTTTTTTCCTTTTTTTTTTTTTTTTTTTTTTTTTTAAAGGAAACCTGTTTATAATTGACCTTGTGTTATTAGAACTATTCTTATAAATCTACTTCAAGGTAGATACTCAGGCCTTGCAGTATGACTCCTACTCTGCTTAATTTTTTTAACTTGTTATGATTTCAATTAAACTGACTAAGAAAATGAAATAGCATAACATAGATTGACAGGTTGGTTTTAATAATTTATGGGTTTTCTTCCAATAATTTCTTTGAACACTGTGAGGATGTGAGGAATGACAAAATTATGTTAGATAATTCTCTTGATACTAAGTTTGACATCTCCATTCATGTCGTGTGATCTCTGTGTAAGAAGCTATACACACATGCTAGTGCTTTCAAGGAAATGCATGTGTTATGACTAAATATGCTATACGTTTTGTAGAATAGTCTTTGAAATTTAAAATTATTGAGAGACTTGAGAGACAACCTCCTATGTCCTTCTTCCTTATTTGTCCACGTAAAACTAGACTGCTCCATTCATAGTACACGATATTTTCCTCCAATTTATTTGAATGACCATGCAGTCACAATAAGAATGAAAAGAGAAGTGAGAAGGAATACATTTTTTTAAATGAAGGAGAAAAAGAGGAACAGAGCTAATAACTTTTGAAGGGCCTGGAGGAAGAAAGCAGTTTTACTCCCCAGTTTTTCAGTCTAGCTTTGGATTAAATTTCTGAGGTGAAGCAGGCAGGAGGATGCCACATTTTCCTCTGCACCTCTGCAATTATGATGCATCTTGAGAAATCCAAAACTAAAAAGTAGATAAGAGAAAGTCTTTTTATAAGCCAGAACTTCATTAGTCTAGTTTTCTTGTCATTTAGGGACTTGGAATTGGAATCTCTTTTGATAAACTGCACCAACAGTGTGATTGTGAGAATGATTTATTTCTTTTTGGCAAGCACACCAGTACCTATGTGCCTGCTTTCTGTAGGAAGGACAACTCTGTGGTAATTTTCCACATCCGCACACTGGCTATTTAGAGTAATCTTGTGATCCTAAAGGATCAAATGGAATGGTTTAAAGGCAGAAAAAGAGGCATTCTTAGATTGTGAACAAGAGAATTTCTTAGGATGCAGTATTTGGTAAATGATCCCTTAAAACCTTCTGTTTCTTCCTAAATAACTCACATCAGGAAGAGAGCTTGCATGATTAAGAGCATTGAAACTGTGAGGATCCAAATTAGACACTTCATTAAGATCACTGGAAATTTCATTTAACATATCTTATACTCTAGCAGAAAGAACTATCCAGCAATATATGACAATCTAACATTTAGGAAAAAATTAATTTTGAGCATAAATATGTCAATCACTTCAGACCAATATGAGAAAGGACATTCTAACTAGGTACCTGTGGACCTTCCTTTTGTCTAGAAGCAAAATTACTTCTTTCTAAGAAAGAAATGTGTGCATTTGTGTGGGTGAAAGATGAATTCTTTATTTCCCTCTACAGCTGACCATGGAAATATGGATGTATATGGAAGTATGGAAATAATAACATACCCATTCATTCTAATAACTACCACTGCAATGATAGATTCCTATAAGCTACCCATTTTCTTAGGTTTCCTCTGCAGTATAAGTGCTGACAAGTCAGACACTTGAAGATTTTTCCATTGTAAATCCTAAATTTTCATTTTACCAGATTGTTCTTAAGAAATCCTTTTTTTTTTTTTATCCTGCAAAATCCCAGTTCTGCTCACACAGTGGACTGAAATATGATGTTCAATTTTCCACTAACACTGGAAAATTATTGATTTCATAACTGATATGAATTCCTTAATCTATTATTTTTTTTTTTTTTTTTTAAAAAAAAAAGGCATAAATATCTGCCTACAGTAGATTACAATCATTAAAGGATTTGTGGACTCAACGAAACACTGCAGTCTTTGCAGCTTGCCAGGGTATGTAGTTAATCACATTCTTAACTCCTTTTCTTACTGTCTCAATCTAATTTAATTCTGTATTTCTTCAGGTGTATCGCTATTTGTCACTTCAGTTACAATTTTTAGAACGATTAAATTTTTTTCTTTCTCTTCCCTTTGTTCCTATATTGTGTTCAATGTCTCTCAGCAGACTGTTCTCCACTAATCCTATCACATTTGAATACCTAAGCAAAACTGACTGATAGATCTCTTATTGCTCAGTGTACCATTTAAAAAAAATCTCACTTTCTCCTACTTCAAAATACCTCTGATCTTTGATCCTAAAAAAGGGTCAGAGTACAGAAAATGAAAGCAGTCATTTTATAGTATTTCTCTTTTTCCTTGGAAACTTCTGAACCTTCTTGTCCAAGCCCAGTCAAATTTGACAGGGTAGTAGCAGTCTCAGAGCAAAGTAAATCCCCATAGGTGGTGTGAAAATTCAACAGAGAGGTCAGGCACAGGTCAGTATCACTCTGGAAAAAACAGGTTTAACTCTGTTCTTGCACATACTAGCTCGGTTCTTGAACATACTAACTCGTTGGTGAAATAATGTATACCTCAGTCAACTGATCGTTGCCAATTGACATATGCAGAACTTTGCCTCAGATGATTCTCAATGCCTGACATGTCGGGATTCCTGCTTGGTGAGCAGGAATTTTAACCTCAAAAGCCATGTCTTAATAGAATGTGAACTTGAGAACTTATCTGTTTAAATAAAAACATAAACTGACTAGTTAAACATGAGATAAAACAAAACAAAAAGGATTTATATTGTTTTTTGAAACTGTAGATAGGAAATTGTGTGATCTATAGAAAAGGGTAGTTGGATGTTATTGTAGGAATAAAACTATCAAGTGTAAATATAAAGGTAATTAAGATGAAATACCCTCTTTTCTGATACGTCATCGCCCTAAATGCTGAACCCTGAAAACCTCCTGCATCCTTCTTTCTTGCAAACTGTAGCTTACCATTAGAAATGAGTGACATCTTGCCTGTGTAAGCCAAAGCTATTTCAGTTTAGAGGTGCTTTAGAATGATTAGCAGCCTGCATTCTGCCTGCCTATTACAATGAAGTATCCAAGAGGAAAAGGTGAACGTGGTATTTTTCTGGCTTTCTCATACCTCGATTAATAGTAAATAGAATTAAACTTGAAGAGTTTCCGAATGGTCTGCAAGGAACAGATGAGTCTAGGAAGATCAAATCAGCTGCAACAATCTGCAGGAGCCAAGATTTTAGATGCAGAAATGTCATGAGTCAGATCTACTTTATACCCTATCATTTGGTGTGACAGTTCTGTTGAAGTTAACCACTGCAATAAGCCACTGTATAACTCTCAGATGTCAGTTAATGCCCTTATTGTGGGGACTGGTGCTGCTAACAAATGTTGCTGATATAAGAGAAACAGCTTTGAATGTGCATAAGAAGATGATTCCAGAACAGCCAAGGAGCGAGTGGTACTTTGTATGAACTTCTCAAAAACCTGAAGATTTCTGTGAAAAATTACATTCAATTCAACCATTTTTAGGGAAAACAAAAAAGATGTGTTGATTTTACTCGGTTCAGTGTTTTGAAATGTCCTTCCTCTCACCTACCCACCCCGTCCCCCCCAGCCTTTCAAACAAGCAAACAAAAAATATAACCCCACAAGCTGGATTCCTGATACTTCTAGAGGAGGGAATTTGAGCTGCTGGGTCACCAAAAAGTAAACAGAAAGCGATGAATTAGCTAGCTATTTCCCTGACAAAGGAATCGAGTCTGTTACTTGTGCCACTGCTTCTCCCTCTCTCTGAAACTTCTCTAAGCGTTTAGTTGACAGCCTGTCTTGGGAATTCTGAGGTAATTCTTAATCTCTATCTCTTAGTGTTTTTATACTAAACTGTAAGTATCCAGTAACACTGGCATTTGTGCCTCAGTTTAAATAGACTTCCATGCTGTCATTCTATATGAGGTATCTCACCAACACAGGTACCTGTACAGTGCCATTTAAGATTTCCTTGCTAGTTACAGGGATGGACAAAAACAAACGAAGCACAGCACATCCACTTTAGAGTAGTACATCAAGTGAAAAGAATTGCTCTAAGGCTGAGATGATCTCCAGAGCATACTGATTCAGAATAGAAAAAGCAATACAGCCTTGCATCCTGTAGTGTGAACAGCATTCTTATGATACATTCTGTTCTTCTTTGATGCTTCCACTTTTATTTCCCCTTTCTACATACATAATTTATTGCTTTCTAGTAGGTGGAAGTGTGATGTTGCATAATTTGTTTAGGTTTTTCAGGGGACTAATAAAATAGATTTCCTTCTTTTGTTTTATGGGTAAGTACTAATTTATGTTTTTAACAGAATCTGAGTGACACGTAGTGAATGATGTATGATCTCCATCTAGTGCAAAAAGACCCATAAACAGCGCTTGAAAACTAGCATCCCATTCTTATTTGCAAGATTATATGCCTGCTGCTGTACAAGCAGCATTCAGTTGATTTATAGCAGGATTTGCACCTAAGACTATTGCTTAAACAGCAAGTGTATGAGCCCTGCTGCAGGTAACAAACAGTAATGTCTCTAGTTCACCAGTAACAACTGTCCTGGAGGTGGTGCCTTTTTAAGACAGCATCTTAACGCTGTGCCGTGTAACTTAGCTACTTAGTTAGGTCTGTTCTTTATGAAGATGTGCAGAGTTAGGTGCTCATTTACGCTTGAAACACTGGTCACAAACTTCAAAAGCAGTGTGGTTCAACACACTTTGTTAAAGTAACTTTGTTAAAGTAACTTACTTAGAGTAACTTGGATCCCAAGTTTGAAAAGCCCTTGTGAAAAATCTTTTTAGCTGCTTGGGACTACTTGTCTCCTGAGAAAATTTGGAGTTTTCAGCCAACTGCTAGGCATGACTTACCATGGAGTAGTATGTTGCACCAAATTAATACTGAAACACTGTATGTATAGATAATGTTGGGAAAGCTTTGAGAGGGCTTCAGCTGCTTCATGTGATGAATTGCATATTGGGAAGAAAATGAGAGCTATGCAGTAAACTGCAGTCAGCTTCACAAATAGTGATTGTCTGTCTAACATGAAAAACAGGCTGTAGCATTGTGTAAATTACTCTTCCAATCTACTGACTTCAGTCAAGAGCACCTTGTTGTTGGTCCCATTCCTGCTTTATCGAGGGTCTGTGCAAGCATTTTGCATTAAGACTTTCCTACACTTTCACACTTTTCATCATGTTTGTGCAAAACTTCCAACTGCATGTTTAATTGATTTACAATTAAATACCTTCCCCACAGTAGGAAAGCACATACACTGTGTGTGTGTCTCTTCACAGGTTCTCTTAGTAACCTTATAAATGTGCAGTTCCAAGACAGGCTACTGCAGAGGAAGGATAAGGAATTTTTTGCTGTAGTTTACAAGTGAAGTTCTTGTGACTAAACTTACGCGTTAAGAAGAGAACTGAACTTAGCTTTCAAAGCACTCGATAGATACAGCAAACTCACAAACTCAAGCAGTTCAATAGGACTGGAGAATATGTCTGGATGAGCGTTTTCCATTAATCACAGAATGAAATGGGGTTGGAGGGGACCTCTGGAGATCATCTAGTCCAACCGCCTGCCAGAGCAGGTTGCACAGGAACGTGTCCATGTGGGTTTTGAATGTCTCCAGAGAAGGAGACTCCACCGCCTCTCTGGGCAGCCTATTCTAGGGCTTTGCCACCCTCAAACTGAAGAAGTTCCTCCTCACATTTAGATGGCACTTCTTATACTCAAGTTTGTGTCCGTTACCTCTTGTCCTATCCCTGGGCACCACTGAAAAAAGACTGGCCCCATCCTCCTGACACCCACCCTGTAGGTATTTATAGGCATTGATCAGATACCTCCTCAGGCTTCTCTTCTCCAGACAAAAAAGACAAGTCCCTCATCCCTTGTCCAGCCTGGTGCCTTCGTTCCCTGGGCTGTTCACAGAATACTATCTGAGTTCAAGTGATTAAATTTGCTGAGGGGACGTTGTCCCAGTATTTGGTCAGTCTCCATAAATCTGTTTGGATTTTAGAAGCACCAGATTGGGTTGCACTTGGGGATAGAGGCTGTATAGAAAAGAATGTTGATCAATATGTTTAGAAAAAAAAAGGAAATAATTAAACAGAGGAAAACATCTTGTATCTTCTCTTTCTCTCAGAATTGCTATTAGTTTTACTAACAGTATGAGTTAATAAAGTTCTCTAATAATTTTGTTTTAGTATCTCAAAAAAATCAAATTCCATTTTCTTGCGCTTTGACATACTTCTGGTACTGTGTGGGACAGATTCTGTTCTGCAGTAAAGACAAAACTTGGATTGTTTTGACATTAAGATTAACCAGGACAGCATTAACACCAGCTTGCTCTTTAGGAGAAGAAAGAAAAGTTATAACCACACTTCTGAGTGATTTTACAAATGCCTTGGAGGGCAGAAAATTTGTCAGCAGTCCCTTAGGTTGTCAAACATTAATCCCCTCAGTCATAAGCACACTGTCTTCCTGGTTTTAGTCACAACTGCAAGCACTTCACACCTCGTTAATTGCTTTTGAATCTAAAACTGTAATACAGATCAGTGTGCTGTAACTCAGAGCAGCTATGAAAACAGATATTTTGAGGTTTAGAATCCTTAAAGTGTGTTCTCTACCTTGTGTATCCTTTTCTTTACAAAGGGAGATGCTGTCTGCAGTGCCTGTGAGATGTCAGAGATATTCCATCACCAGTTTCAGGGAGGATGGAGGACAGTTGCTCATGCTTTTAAAAAAACAGTTAAAAAGAGAATAATTTTGGGGGAAAGGGTTGGTTTTGTATGTAGAGGAATGATTTGCTGAGTCCTGGAAATTTGTGTAAATAATGAGTAGAAATGCCTGTCAATGCCTGGCTGTGAATCGTGTTTTCAGTAACTAGAAAAAGGAAGTGAAAGCGTTTGGACGTTTTTTGTACTGGATAGTGCCCTTAATAACATGCTTTAGCTTTTGGTCAGCCCTGAAGTGGCGAGGCAGTTGGACTAGATAATCATTGTTAGCTTTCTTCCAACTGACATGATTCGATTCTCTTCTTTTCTAGAGAGGACCTTCCAAAAGGGTTAGATCTCTTTCCGAAGTCAGGTTTTAAAACAATACTGTTGAAGATATGTCTTTTTTATTTGTGGAAGAGATTGTGTTGTGTTGGTATTTCCTTATTTTTGCTAGATGGGGGTCAAAGTTCTCATTTTCCTTACTTTTTGCTAGCGGCTGGCTCTATCAGAAAACTTTATTAAGCTGAAGAAATGTTCCATATTCTTAGTGGGGAAATCTGAAAAGTTTATCTGGCCTGATTTCTTATGCCACTGTCATCCTATGAACACAGAAAGTGATGTAGTTAGTCCTTGACATTTTCCTGAACACATCTATAAGCAAATGAACTCATTTCTGGAAGCAGGAGTTTGTATTTCCTATTAGAATTTTGAACTTCTTATATAGTATAGATGACTGCTAACAATATGCTAGGCAAAAAAATACCTGAAAAGAAGAAGGTGCTTGCAGTGTACGCTCATGAATTTAACATGGACTATGATTGTGATCTTTTTCAAGAGTTCTGAATGGAGCTGGGGGGCAGGTTCAGGAGTGGTGAATATCTGTTAGTACTCCTGTTGTGAGTTTAAGTCTGTTATTCTTAAGGTAAGCAAGATGCTTCTTGGACTAAAAAAATATAATTGGTTGCCTGTGTTCATACAATTACTCATTATCTCCAGAGTCAAAATAGTACTGACATAATCCTACCTCTGAAAATAAAAAATTGAGTTACTTAGTTTCTCGTGCCATAACACAACTATGAGTCAGCTACTGTTTTATTCAGCTCTGCTATTGCTTCCCTTTGTCACTGTGGACAAATTATGTAGAGTCTTAGTCTCCAGTGTTGTCCATCTATGCCTCCACTTATTCTTCATATTCTACAGTTTCCCCAATGCAGTGATGACAATTATTGTTGTCTTAGAAATCAGAGACTTGGTCGGGCCGATAGAATGTTTTCATGTCACAGAAACTATATGTAGATAACTTCCATTACTCAGGCACTGCCCTCAGAGATGTTTTGATTCTAGGAGAAAATACAAATAAATCTTCTGTTATTGAATTTTGTGTACTGAAACATGTTAGAATGGTTTGTTTGTTTATGTATTTTGCAAACATAAAGTAGCTCTCTGACTAAAAAAATGTGACTTTAGCTAATACTATAGAATGAAATATATGGGAATCCTAGAAGAGATGTGCAGATGCAGCTTCTGTCAGCAGAAGTTGCTGATAATAAATGAGAAGAACGTGAATGAGTGATTTGCCTTACAAGAGGGACTGTTGTAGGTAGGTAGGGTGCTTTGCAAAATCATAGACCCTGCATCTGTAGTAGATCAGAGGTAGGTCGCAATAACAGGTAATGAGCTGTGGAACCACCGATCTTAACTGTCAAGTACTTAGAAGGTAACAGAGGAGCCTTAATCTTTGTGCACAGAAAAAAACTACATATATTTACATATTAAAAATTCACAGCACACTGATAATTCCTTGATCAAATTGCACAATGCACAATTCACAATTCAATTTCAAACCTGGGATATTTCTGTTGGTATAGTTCTGAGATTTCTGTTTAGCAGAAAGCCTTATAGAAGGGAAAGGTATTTGTCGTTAAGCTTACAAAAAAATTTATGTTGGGATCTTAAACTCAGATATAACCTTTTTGAGTTTGTAATGTGAAGTGAAATGTGTTCTAAATTACTTTTGCCTGCAAACAGATTAGATAAGGTGCTGGAAAACCAGATGTTTGATTGCATAAAATAAGGGAGTCACCAACTTTAAAGATATAAAAAAAGATTAATATGATACAGTAGTGAGATAGGATATGTATGCCATAGTACTGAAACTTGATCTCAATTCAATGCTTGGGATTTAAGCTGCCTGGAGCAACTTGCAGCATGCAGCTTTCTTACCTAATTTCCTTTGTGTTTTCTGAGAACAAGTAAGAGTTAAACTTTGACTAAACTTTGAAGTGGGTATGGCGTGTTTGCTGATCTTTGCTTTTTGTACTAACTAGTTTATCTTGACACAAACTTATCTGGTATTTCACAAGAAAATGCGCCTACAAAGTGGACAAAAAAACAGAGCAAAAGAAAGTATAAAAGTTGAAATATTACGGGTCAGATTTTCCTGGTATGACTTTTATTTACTTCAGTGAAATTACCTGATGCAATTTGATCCAATAGTAGGCCAAAGCATGCATATGTGGAAGCTTGGCTCAAGGCTATGTACAAATGGTATAAACAATAACAATGAACATGAAAAACTAGTATAAGGTCTTGATGACTTTTTGTATGAATTTAATGGAAATATTCATTTTGTTTGTGCTTATGGGAAGGTATATAACAAGGAGTACAGGCTGACTTCTGAATTATGAGAAAAGCAGTGGCTGAGTTAATTTATGAAACTTTAAAGCATAAATGAAGAACAGTAAAAAACATTTAGGAGGAAATGATAGAAAATTCTTCTGTGAAGACCAATGGCAAGGAAGCATGATGAGGAAAATGGAAGAGAATACAAAACCACCTACTCACATCATTTCACTTTATTTATCAATACCTGGCAAATGGAATGACGAAATTAGTTTAGGAGAGACAATTTAATTATATTAATGGGAAAAAAAGTATTTATGTTGTTCTGTGTAAGGAAAGGGTAGATTTGTGAAAGACTTATGATGAATCATCCAATTAAATGCTAGCACTCCTAAGCGTTCAATTATTAATATCCCTGATGTTGACTTTGTCTCTATGAAATGCATTTGCTGTTCTTAGACAGGAAAGGGCTCTTGGTTACCAGGACAGAACGATTGACAGATATCTATCTGTATGGAAATTGCTTATTTTGTATGTTAAAATGAGAGGGAGCTTTTTTCTTCTGTTAGAAAATGTATTTCTTTTTGTAGAAGATTCACTGTTCCACAATAGTGAAGTCAGTAAAAAGCAGAGAGAGGAAAGACCATGAAAACAGATACAGAAGGGAGGGAGGGGAAGGATTTTTCATATGACAAGAACCATATATTAGATGAAGAGTAATGAACTTAAAAAGGCTCTAAAAAAAAAAAAGGGAATTTACACAGGGCTTCAGCTGGGCTCCCAGCAATAGTATCAATATACAGAGGAATCTTTTTTACGTGTTGATTCTCAGAACTGGAAGTTCTAAGGAAATGAGTTGCCACCAGAAGAAAAGCACAGCGTTACAGGAAAAAACTTATTTTCTTAAATTCAGAAGGAGTTCAAAGCACGTTTATCTTTTGACAGTATAAAAACATAATTGGATTCAGCCTTTCAGCTCAAGAAAATCTCCAAGAGAAGAGTTTTATTCACGTGTGATTCAAAGTGTATTTATCTTTTAGCCACATACAAACTGCTCAATCTAGTAGCTTTTTGGACTAAGTGACCTTATTCAGGGAATTAGGAACATCGAAGAGCAGAAACAGCATTTAAAATAACTCTCATTGCAAAGTGGAAGCATACATCTGGTTCAAAAGTCAGTCTACTGTCAGCAAGATTCCCCATAGCGGAGGACAGTGATGGCTGCATTCTGAAGGATATATGAATAAAAGTCTTTTCTCAAAAATAAGAGAAATGTTTTTCATACTGAGAAAACTACTAAGGTTGTAAATAAAAAGTACAGGCAATAAAATGCTCAAGTAACGTAGGGAATTGTGTACAGGAAAATACACTGAAAAATTTCATGTTTGAAGTTAGGTTGGTTGAATGGGGAAGAACAAAATCACTTTAAGTATTGGATAAAAATACTGTTGAAGTAAAGATGATTAAAAGAGTTTAGAGAGAGAACAAAGGGTATAACAGCAATTCATAAAGACGTTTTCATAGTATTTACTTTCTTAATTTGAGACTCTAATTCTGTGCTGTACTATAAAGACTGTGCTTTGAAACATCTCACTAATATTAATGTTAGATATTGGCTGGGGTTTTGTGTATTTGCTTTTTAGTTTTGCGGTGTTTGTGTTTTGTTTTGTTTTTTCTTTAATGATGGGTCTTTTCATTACAGTATCACATGAGATGCACAGAGCAAAAATAATATATTGTTCTGAGTGTCGCAGGACAAAGTGATGATCCTTTCCCAGAAATCTCTCAGGTGCAGATTAGAGATGGGTGTATGTAGTGAGGAGCAATAAGGGAAATAATGAGAAAGTAATAAGGAAAAATTGATCGATATTAGAAAATAGATTTTTTGTTTTGTTTTGTTAAATTACTATTTTCCCAGTATTAAATTCCCAAACATGACAGTGACTGGGTGCTGGTAAGCTTAATTCATCAGTTTGGTTTCTCAGGGTAGCCTAATAGCTTTTCAAGCCCTATGCATTATTGTCTGCTTTTTTTTTGTTCAAAGCAATGAGATGACTGCAAATAATGATATAATTCTCACACAGTAAGGCATATACTAATGAACCCAAGGCTAGTTTTCCAGATCTGATCAAGAAAGGTGAAAAGAATGCACATGTGCACAGATTAGGAGGACTCATCTTTCTTTTTTCCTTTAAAAAGTCAATCTACCTACTTTATACAAGCGGGCCTGAACTTCCCGATGGGCTTCGTTCATTAGACGCAGAGAATGATTATTACAAGTGTGAACTATAGATGCTGAGCCACCCCTAAAACCACAACTGGTTTAATAAACAGAAAACTATTCAAAATTGTTTACTTGATTTTCAGAAAATCATATTCAAGCAAATTCCAGCTTATTAATTAATGTAGTTTATTTTCATGGCTTTGTGCTCTGACTATTTTGAGAATCAAAACGAAATTAATGCTTCATGTTTACATGGTGTCTTATTTAACTTTTCTCCCTCAGACTTTTGGAGTCCAATGTAGAAAACTGGTCAAGAGCAACTTTACACAGTATACCTTTAAGGGTAGAATAGTTGTAGCTGTTAAATTGCTCCTCTAGGATCTCTTGTTCATCTGGTAGAAAGTAATTACTTGTTTCAAAGGTCAAACATTGCTTGTGGCAGGGATCATAACATGTATCTTTCACTTAGTTAGGATGGAGGTACCTTAACTACAAGCCTGAAACCACATTCATTTCTGTGTTTTATCTCTAGCCTGATAGATCTTCATTCCTATCTGCAGGAATAAGAATGCCCCTGGTTCAACTGAAGGAAATGTGGAAATGTCTGATTAGCTCCAGTTTCTAGTGATGAATCTGATTACTCTCTACTGATTTACAGCTCAAGCCTAAGAGTCAGTCTACAGAGATGAGTAAAAATTTCCATACTCACAGTCTCCATTACTTCTTGGAACTGCAATATACTGACTTTCTTATTTTTAATACAACTTCTATTGCTTTCCTTCTAGTTATTTAAATAGCATCTTATATAAAACCTCTTTTTATACCCCTTTTGTTCCTTTGCTCCAAGACAGAGCAGTTTTCATGTACAATTTCAGTTTCTGATTGGGATTACTTTCACATCTCTCTCATTGTTTCCATTCATCCACAACTATGTCATATCTCATTTTACTTCAGTCATTTATTTTTTTTTGAGCCTCCTTCTAGGTGACTATTTTGTTTTTTCTTTCTCTGGGTCTTAACTACTTCCACCTTATTCATGGTGTCCAACTGGAATAATTGCTACCCAGGTTTTACTTATTTAGATTTTGACATATTTCATCCTTTTTTCTGTTGCCCAGCAGGCTTCTGACTTTTTGTTCGGGGAAAAAAAAAAGTGCATTTTTTTGTTGTTATTTTCATCTTTTCAATTGAAACTACTTATTTTTTTTTTAAGTGTAGATTGTGCATGCAGCAGTGGTAGTGTGCTGAACAATCATTCTACTCTGGCAGTTTTATTTCCTGCCTCAGTTGGATGATATATGGAAGATGGGATTAGGTCTAATGTATGTTTATATTATTTGTGTGTACTGTACTGATAGAGAAACTGTTATTTGTCTTCCCTTTTTATATCATATATGTGTTAGCATCAATTCCTTTTACTTTTCAGGTTTGTTACTTTTCTGTCTTAGAGTTGACTCCTCATTACAATGCTGCCTGTTTACTGCCATCTGTACTTCTCTGCTCTTGTTTCTATTATTTAGCAGTATGGTGTCAAATCAGAGCTTTAAGGTAAAATTTGAAGTAAAACCGTACTTCTGAAAGTATATATCATCTGTGGTCCCTGATATACATCTGTAAATCTAATATTTCAACATTTCCACCTTCAATAACTTCTGTAATTCTTGCTCAGCTTATGTGACAAAATATTAGCTGTAGACATTATTCATTTAACTTGGTGCCTGTGGTGTTAGCCAGACTCTGTGAAATCACCATGACACTTTTAAAGTCAGTACTTTGTGCAAGTCTAAGATAAAATGTTGGTCCACTGTCTTAAGTATATACCAGTAGCAAAGTTTCTCAACCAGTTTTTAGATATTAGTTTAGCTGATGATTCATGATCCGTTATTATATTGTCTCTAGGTTTTTTGTAATGAATAGCTAAGGTTTTTTTTTAAAAACAACCTTATATGTTTATAGTTTTGGAAGTAGCACAGAATGTGTTCGTTTAATCAATTCTTATTTCAAATATACTTGACTCCACTGTAGTGGTGAATTTCTCTCTTCATATAGGAAATAATGATTTTCTGTTAATTACTATGCCATTTTGGATGGAAATGTTTGAAGAAGCCCTATTCTTAAAATAATTAGCTGTGATCTTAAATACTGAAAAGTAGACAGGATCCCAAGAGTAGTTAGGATTCACGGTCCACTTCAAAAGATTTATGTTTAAAAGAGAAGTCTGCCTAAACCAGCTCTATGTCTCCAAAGTCCTAAGCAGTTAGAATGGGATTTCTTTATTTTATATGAATCAATAAAATGATTTGAAGGGATCTAAATAAATTCTGGTATTTCACTTGTTATTCAGAAAGTCAGGATGGCTCCATAGACTCAGAATACCAAAATTTTTGTGTTAAGCAAAATGACTGCAGAAAATTGTTGCCAAGAATTAAATACAGCGTAAAACCTGGTAGCCTAGCCTGGGTTGATTTAGATGAGATTCTTCCTTTCTGGAAGATTATCTAGTCAACCATAAAGACACACATACAGTAGAGTATTCCTATGCTTTTTTGAAGACCACTATCTATAGTGGAAGCTCAGATGCCATTCACCCAAAACCAACAAAACTAAAATTACAGCTCTGACATTTTGGCTTCTTTACAGAAGTGATGTGAAGCCAGGCTTGCAAAGGAAGCAAGGATTTAATAGAGTTCCTCTTTCTTGTTGTTGGTTTGTTTGTCTTGTTTTTTTTGTAAATTTGTGTCTCATACACAATATAAGATCTCCTTTACCTCTAAGTTTCTTTATTGAAACTCAAATGTTATGTCATAGAAAAATGAATGATTGACCTGTCTTTATGCAAACATCAACAAGGAGGTATTCTGAGGATGTCAAATCCCCTATATTAACACAACTGAAATTCAAAGAATCGCAAAATTCTTAAGGTTTGGAAGTGAGCTTTTGAGATCACCTAGTCCGTTCCACACCTTCTACCTCTCAAGCAGGGTCAGCTAGAGGAGGTTGTCCATGATGTGTCCAGTCAGGCTTTGATTATCTCCAGAAAGTGGAGAATCCATAGCTTCTCTGGGCAGACCCGTTTTGGTCTTTGAGCCCCCTTATGGCAAAAATATTTTTTCTCGTGTTCATGTTTTTTAATTTGTGGCCCTTGGCCAATTCCATCCTTGGTGAAGTCATTTGAAGCTCAGATACAAATTAACTGTAAGGACAGAAATGTAAAGGTACTTATATTCATCTGGTATTTCCTCTAGGTTCTTAGTTTCTACAGAATTTCTTTTACTTTCTTCTAGTCCTTTTTTTAACCAGTAAACCTGGAGACAGGGAGAAACTGAAACTAGGATTACTAAATCCTAGTAAATCACATTAGAGATGTATTCACACAGCAAATTAAATCAGTGCTAAAAATAGATATTTTGGTATATTAAATCTCAAAATAGGTACTGATGGTTTGACATATCATCCCTTCACTCTCTCCTCTTTCATGGTCCCTGAGGGAGATGAATTCCAGAAATAGTAAAACTTCTAGTTGCAGGACAACAGTAGAACAGTCTCTTCAAAATTATACACATTATCTGAATGCTTCTGAAAAAATAATGTAGAAACCATGTGGGTCTCATGTCTTAAAGCATGATTCACAATCAGGACAAAAAGAAAAACAAAATGATTAACAAAACAAGGACAGGATAATATATCTATTTTTTGTTGTACTTTATGGTTCAAGACCTCAACAAGAGGCCTAAACTAAGGCAATGCACATCTTTTTCTAGCCCTCCTTCCTTCCCTCAGTCTAAGTCATTGTGCTAGCCTAAAATACTGTGAGTGACTTTGGGTAGTTGTCTAGTCATACACCACAGATGGACAAACCTGCCTAAGAGACTTGGTAGTTAGCAAGTGTTGATTTATGGTGCGTTCAACAAGGTTGTCACAGACCTAACGCTGTAGTTATATTTTGGGTTTATTTCTGTAAAAATCTCTACGCCTTTTTTTGGCAAGGCAAGATCTTTAAAGATCCTTGGCTGAATATGGTCTCAACTGATTTGTGAGGGAGTACGTATGAGCCAATGCTGAGCTTTTCTAAACATATGGATTTGCCCTGGAGATTAGGTGGGATTAGCAGAACGGTTTGAAGACAAGCATTGGAGGCTGCAATGCATTCTATTCTCTGAAACAATACATATTCTGTGTTTCTCTCCACCCATGTAATGGCTAGTAGTTCAGTAGAGCCTTGTGTTGCTCAACATTAGGGAGTAAGGGCAATAAGAATCATTCTACCTCTGACATGCTGTATTTACACGTGAGGTAGATCAACTGTCTTCCCTATCATCCCTTGAAAAAAGTATGTAATGTAGATTTTTCTTGGTTTGTCACTCTGAGGGATAATGCAGCTTTTCCATCTCTCTGTCCTTCGACAGAATTAGCATCGTTGTTTTACACTAAGGTAAATGTGAGGTCTGAAATCTCATGTGACACCTGGTAATGGGTGGGATTCAAGACTGCCCCTAATGTTTGCTGGTGCTTGACTCCCTATGGTAGTAGTAGGAATTAGACTCCTCGCACATACATGGACTCCTAATTGTATTCATCATAATATTGGGTGTAGTCCCATCCAAGAGCTGTCTCCCTCTTTATACTCATTTATATATGTGGCTTATATATGACTCCTGAATCTGGCTCACTCACTGTTGATGACAAAAACTTGGATATAACATTCATGTCATATCTCACGTAGATTTTGGCTTTCTGAAGAAAAAATATTTTTAATTGTTATATTACATTTGGTCAAAATGCACTGTCATAGTCACTTACTGCTTAGCTGCAATGATAATTAATTCATAACCTGTTTTCATCACTTGGAAGAAAACCATTGTTACACAATCTGCCCTCACTGTTTTTTTTGTCTTCTACATATCAGTATGAGTTCAGATCAAAAGATAGGAATGAATACTGAAGGTTCAAAATCTAGAAGGAAATGAGCCGAGACTCTTAAAAGATGTTTCAAAACTAACAAAAATCTCATTGTAGGAATCCTTGATATAAAATGGAAAAAGATTTGTAATGTATCTTAGAAATTTCATTGTGGGCTTAAGCTATTTCTGTGACAAATCTTAATATGTGTGACTTGTTTTGAGACTGTCTGTTTTTAATCAAGTTATAAGCAGACAGGAAAAAATGAAAACATTTTTTTAAAAGTTAAGTTTAAATACTAAGCAGGCATTTTATTAAGTAAAGACAACTTTACATAAAAATAACTTTTTGATTCACTGTGAATTTTGCAATTCATTCAAATTTTCCACATATATAAAATAAGGAGACATATGACATTAAATTACTTTTTAAAAACTTGTTTGGGACAAAATTTGTATAATATCTGCTCCCACAGGTTTTATACACCTCAGTAATAACCACCTAACCACTCCTGAACGTGACTAATCTGCATATTGATAGTATAAATTAACATACTTGAAAGATCTAAGAGCAAGTTCCAAAGGAATCTTTCTGGACCTAGGCACCTAGCATTCCATCGTTTTCACAGGCTTATTTAGAAACTCAAATGATACATTTTTCCTTTAGATTACAGCAAAAGAGGTAACCGTCTTCCATGAAAAATAGCTCCTCTATATAACAGTGTTTCTCAGTTACTCTTTCTTTCTGCACAAGCCCATGAGATAGCATGACCTTAAGTTCCTAATCAATAAATCAAACCTGCTTTTAGATATGATATGCATTGTGACATTTAGAAAGGGTGGGAAGATGAATGTTAGGAATGATTTCTCAGTCTCATTTCTACACTTACCAAAATGTCTTCCCCTAGAAAGGAAGACAGATTGCCTTTATTTCTGTTTGAGACATTAGTTCTCTGTTCAACCTTATTTCAGTCATAAGAAGGGCAAAATGATGACGTCTGTTTTGAAGTCCTAATTACCCTCATTTATGTCAATGGAAAGTTGAACTATATTGAGGCTTCTTTGTGTTTTAAGCCACTGAAGCACAATCCAAACACTTAAATCTATGGAATCAAAGGCCATGAGCCTTTGAGGTAGATGACATTCTGTCTCTAGCTCTGAATGCAGCCCAAAGGCTTGACCTTTCTTAGCAAGGTGTAGCGTTGTACGTACTTGTCTGTGTCTTTCCCACTGGGAGCTTTAAATAGGAGGCAAGTAATTTTCATTTTCCCTTTTTAATTATTCCATGCTGCAAGTTGGATTCTTGTGGCATAATGTTAATTAGTTGGAAACAAGTGAACTGCAAACTTTTGACACTGCAAGAATTTTTCCTCTGTCCTCTGAGAGTTGGTAAACACTGTAAAAGAAAAAAGATTCTGTCACCTTGTGCTTGTGCTATTTAAAAAATAGCTTGTGCTATTTTTTCCTTGCACAAACTTAAGCTAGGAAAAGTCTGTGGTTTCATTTTAATGGAAAGTAAAGACAATGGTGTGAAAAAGTAATATTTAATTGTTGGGTTTATTCTAAAACTGTCTATCAAGGCACACAACTTGACACGGCTAAGTAAATTCAGTGTCATGTTCTGCACTCAGTGAACTATTCTGTCATACTTTTCACAGATTTGGGTTAGAAGGGACCTCTTGAGATCATGTGGTCCAAATCCCTTAATCAAGCAGGGTCAGCTACAGCTGGTTGTCTAGGATTGTGTCCAGCTGGGATTTGAGCACCTCCATAGATGGACACTCCACAACCTCTGGGCCAACTCCCTTAATCAAGCAGGGTCAGCTACAGCTGGTTGTCCAGGATTGTGTCCAGCTGGGATTTGAGCACCTCCATAGATGGAGACTCCACAACCTCTGGGCAGCCAGGATGTACTGCTGCATGGAATTATTCTGCCCCTGGAAAACTGAGGATGATTCATGTCACATCACTAGAGGTAAGAAAGACTTAACACTTAAAAATAAGTACACTAAGTAATTAATTTAATTTTTAGTAGGTCATTTCCTCCCCCTCAAATTAGAAGATTTAGGTGGGGTTTTTTCCTCGTTATTCAAAAGACAAAGAACAGATTCTTTGACTGCCTAGAAGTCAGGGTGTTTAAAGAGGTTTTAGAGGTTCCTTTGCTTTTTTTTTTTGTCTTTTATGTTGTTTAAAATGTCACCCTGTTCATAAGAAATGTTCCTGGTTACTTTAGGTCAAAATGCGTATTCCTTTGCCATGGTCTGCTTTCAACCAAGTCATGTTAGGTAACTGGGAAAAAAGTAACTGAAAAGTAATTTCAGTTCAATGACTAAGGTTTTTTTTTAGTTGCGGTAATTTCAGTTAGTAGTATTAGTAAGTGACTGGGTGTAGTTTTGGGTTTAATTTGTTCTAGAAAGTTGAGATCGTGTGCAATATATATCATAGAGAGATGACATTTGGCATGTCCGTCCAGTGTAATGGTGTGCAGGAATATTTTTATTGTCCTAGAAACAACTAGAGGGAGTGTTGTACAGTTGCACTTTCAGCCTGATGTTCAGGATAATCTGTCGGCTCTGCTTAGATGCATGATGTTTCATTGTGCTATGCAGCAACAGCCTTTGTTTCCGTTTTATGTCTAAAAATTCATCTGCGGAATTACATTCAATAAAAGTCAGGATTGGGGAAAAATTCAAGTAATTTTTTGTTGACCTTAATTTTGTGCTGGTTCCTCATTCTTCTGGGGAAAGTTTTGTGAGGCCTGAGTTTTTGAATCCTTAGAAACACAGTGGTGGACACTAACACAGCTTTTGAACAGGGTTTTTTCAGTTGAGAGGAAGGTTTTCTTCTTCTTGGGTCGGTACAGCAGAGCAAATCAATAACTGTGTTTAATGGAGAGGTGGCGTCCACTTAAAAAGGACTGTCTTATTTTGTTCTCTTCCAAGCAACTGGAACTTTTTTGTGTGTTTTAGTGCAGGACAGGTCAGGTATGAGCAACAGAAATTCATGTGATCTTTTTATTTACCTTACAACAACATAGAATTGAGCCTGCAATATAGACTATGTTTCAGATTAACTTGGATAAAAAATTGATGCTCCACACCACTAAATATAAGGATTAAATTGGTAACGTTGACCAAAATTGAAACAAACTATCATTTGTTGATGTTGCAGTAACAAAACTGGAAATCTGCAGCATTTGAAATCTGTAATTTCCATGGAATGTTCACTTTCACTGTAAACATTTGTTAACAAGATAACATGCTTAAATATGTCCTCTTGTCCACTTTTCTGAGCTCTTTTCATTCTGCACCCCCATACATACATAGTATATAGGTAGACATACAAGGCAACAGTTGTTGTGAGTAGACTTTTTCATATGATCATCACATAGTGTATGAACGATAAACATACTTAAAATGCTGGTGAGACCTTTAAGTAGTTTTCAGATACTGTTTGAATACTTGTGTTCTGTAATTCTGTATTTTAGTTTTTCCCTTTTTGGTTTTTTGGAAGGTTTTGAACATAAGGAAGAAGTTGAAATAAAACTATCCTCTTTCACTTCATAAACTGATAACCATTCTAACCTTCTTCCACATGTGTATCTTATGTAAAGACTACAGTAAAATGAATAAGTGCCTATCTTGCAAAATAAAGGGTGCAGTTGAAAAAACAAAATGAGAAGAAGATTTTAAAAGTCATAAAATGACATACGAATTAAAATAGCATTAAAGGAATGGGAAAAAATTTAAGTATAGGTAAAACCTGTCATTAGAGAAAAGGTGTGCTTGATATTGGACAATACTCATGGGGTCATAAGCTATCTGTTTCTATTTTAGTCAGTGAATAAAGAGTAGGGATGGTGAAAAGCAACAGAAGACCTGGATTTGATGCTACTGGTCATCATTATGTTTTATTTGACAAAATAGCATGGTCAGGTATGAGTTTTGATTGAGTTTTGCTTTGCCACTCCACTCTGAAAGAGGCAGTGAGAGTCTTTGGGATTAAACACACAGTGGATCAATTGTCCTGGCCAGACTTCCACAGTCTGATGCTGAATCCCAACTAGATGCAGTGCTCTCTTTCAACAGAGCACTGATGCAAAAATACAATTTAGGAGCCAGACATTTTTTCTAAGACTTTAGCAGGGGGAGAGGAAAGGAGAAAAGGAAAGGAAACTTCACTGAAAATTCAAGTGAAGGAGCACAGTGTCCTCTTCGCTGAGGAGTTAATCAGGTTAATATCCTTGGCTGAGTCATAGATGTCAGTATTTCTGCTTTGTTAGGAATGTTATGGTAAGATAAGCACAGCAATTACTATGTCCTGATATATTCCATACTTCAAAATAACAGAAATGTAATGATGTTAATCAAACATAAGCAATTAATTATTTTTACATTCCAGAGGTTATATTTTAAGGCATCCTATGCAGTTATTTGACTTCTTGGTTCCCCTTATGTCAACAGTGAATGGGAAAAAAAGCGTATTTCTTTTGTAGTTTAAACACATAGAAAATTATCTTTGATAAAAAATAGCAGTAAATTATCAGTAACAACATGCAAAGTGAGACCACTATGAAAATTTCAACATAATTCCGCAAGCTTAATATGTAAAATATAGACTAAAAATAGAATATAGATTACGACTACGTGCCTTATATATTAAAGCAGTAATTTTATTACTATATTTATACAAACAAATAATAGTGTGTATATAAAATGTTGATTTAAATTTGAAATTGAGGCATTAGTCAATCTGCTATCATAATGAGATTTTTTTTTGTAAGTTCGTGGGAAAAGTTGAATTAATATTTTTTAAGAGTAAGTTGCTAATTAGATTTAATTTTCTGTCCCTCATTGTGGCTGCATCTGGAGTATTGTGTCCAGTTCTGGGCCCTCCAGTTCTGGGCCCCCCAGTTCAAGAATGACAGGGGATTACTGGAAAAAGTCCAGCAGAGGGCTATGAAGATGATCATGGGAATGGAGCACCTCTCTTATGAGGAAAGGCTGGGAGACCTGGGTCTGTTTAGCCTGGAGAAGAAAAGACTGAGAGGAGACCTCCTCAAGGTGTATAATGAGCAGGTGTCAAGAGGATGGGGTCAGGCTCTTGTCAGTGGTGGCTAGTGACAGGACAAGGGGGAACAAACACAAGCTGGAACACAGGAAGTTCCATCTGAACATGCAGAAAAACTTCTTTAATTTGGGGGTGACAGAGCAGTGGAATAGGCTGCCCTGAGAGGTGATGGGAGTCTCCTTCTCTGGAGAGATTCAAAACCCACCTGGATGCCCTCCTGTCCAGCCTGCTTTAGGTGACCTTGCTTTGGCAGGGGTTTGGACTAGATGATCTCCAAAGCTCCCCTCCAACTCCTAAAATTCTGTGACTCTGTGATTGTAGATGTTACCTGAGAGTTACTGTCAGAAACAGTGAGAGTAATAAATAATATACTTCAGTGTGTTTATTTTTTGAATACCTCAAAGATAGAAGCGTGCTTTATGCCTATTTTTCAACATAAAGTGGTCAAAATTTGGGAATAAAATTTCCTGTAGGATTGGTTGTAACTTCTCTACTGCAAGAAAAGTCATCACCTCTCCTCTGTCAGAGTTCCAGGCCATCGTTATCGCAAAGATAATATACCTTTTAGGCTGTAACAGAGATCCGTTATGCCTTATCATCTACCTCATTTTATCTGATGCTTTCCCTCACTGTAGCAGTTAGCCCCTCTGAAAACTATTGTGGCTCAGTTCTGGAGTCAGAGCAAATGCAGGTCATACAACATTATAAAGTGTCACGCATTTTTATTTAATACTGTACTTAGAGGGTGGTAAAAAATTCCTGAAATAATGTAACATATAAAGACTGCTTCTGCATGTTTTGGAAAAGCACAGCCGTAAATAAATAACACTAAGACTTCAGTTCAAGCTGATTAGTTAATTGTAAATGAAGAAAACTGTAAGTACAAACAGCTGTATTAACATACAGAGAACAGTATCCTTGGGACAGATTATGCTCTGATCACAACCAGTACAAGTATTGAAGTGTGTGACATTTTGTAACTAGCATTCAACTCTCTATGAATGGAATCCCTAATCTGCTTTGATAAATTAGACAATGTTATCTTAAGCAAAGTACCGGGTCTTTGCTAAGTTAAATCATTTTGACTGAAATTAGGTTCACATACAGTTACATGAAAAACATAGCTAGCAAAATCACCAGGAGCAATAGCTTGTTGTGCAAGGGTGACAGCAATCAGCTGGGCTCAGGCTGGAGGCAGTTGACAGGAGATGTATGATCGTGTCATAGCTATAAATATAGGTTATGGTTTTCTTTCAAATTCTTTTTCTTCTATAGCTTTGCTTGCAGGCATCTAAAGTGTTTGATCTAACCTCTGCCTCAGGTTGTACTAGATGTAATTTGCATTTACTTACATAGGTGGATTTTTTTCCCTGTTTTTATTTGTTTTGATTAGGAGAAAGTGCTAAGTTACAGTAATAATTCAACAAGATTTTTTTAATGTAGTTATACACGTTTTACAATATAAAGGAAACCAACTGTGTATAAGTCTGCTACTTGGAAGTAATTTGACTAGTTTCTTTTTTTTTCTCTGACATTTAAAGGCATGGCTAAAGCATTAGATCTAATATTATTATAAAAAAATAGGGTGTTTGGAAGCACTACTGCAGACAAAAAATTGTTCTTTTCCACAGAGTAGAGAAGACAAACAGGTCCTGAAATCATGGCCTTTATAATGCATCTGCATTATATGTTTAATTGACTCTCATGTAACAATTTTAATCTCTGTAGACATTTTTCTAGGTGGGCCATGCAATAAATTATGCATGACTTAATCTTAAATTGGTTTTTTGGGGGTTTGTTGGTTGATGTTTTTTTGGCTACATCTCTTACATGTTGATTCTGTTCTGTAGAAAAAAATATTTTTTTTTAGTTTTCACAGTAGACAGCAAAATATGTGTGTGTTTTTCAGCAATTGCTAGGGCCTGAAGAGTCGTTAAGATACAGTGTCTAAGTAGCAGCAATAATTCCAGTGTTCTTTTCTTGGAGAAAGCAAAGCACTTCAGACCAGCAGGAAACAGAAAAAACTGGAGCCAGAAGATTTTATTTGTTCAGTTTTGTGGTTGGAGAAAAGGCTGTCTTACCAAGCTGGTAGTGACATATAAAATAAGTGAGACAGCATATTTTTAGATATTACAATGTTATAAAATAAAAGATGTTGCTTTAAGACATGTTGTTCTTGTAGAGGCTTGGAAGTAAAAGAAAGTAAGAAATCCAATTCCAGTCTTACTGATATGGTATCATATCAATCCAACTCCAGTCTTACTGGTATACATTAAGGTAGAGTGTACTAGATGCAATCTTACACCAGGAAAAGGTAGACAAAGAAAAAAAAAAATACAGTTTATTTTCATTAACTGTAGCCAAGGCAAGACTTCAACTGGTTTTCTTAGATTGCTCATAGGATGAAGTTTGAGTTATTGTCAATGCATTTATTTTCCTGCTATTTTCCTAACAGCATAAAGACCTGAGGCGAAAAAGTGAGACACTGCATAGGTTGTGTGGGTAATTGAGGAGTTTTGAGTCTGAGTTAGTATCAAGCTCCAAGCAAAAAGGCCAATGTAGATCTACTCACAGAAATCAGGATCAAGACAAGTGTGCAGCCAATCTTGTAAGACTGATAACCTAAAATAATCAGCCTTGAGAAACATCCTTTACAAATTCAGATCTAAACCTGGATTTCATACTGCTGATTGTCTATAAAAGAGTGAAAATTTTCATCCTCTGATATTACTGACCTGGAAAGCAGCTCTGCAGAGAGAGACCTTGGAGTCTTGGCGGACAAGTTGACCATGAGCCAGCAATTTGCCCCTGTGGCCAAGAAGGCCAAAGGTGTCATAGGGTGCATTAAAAAGAGTGTGGCCAGTAGGTCGAGGAAAGTCATCCTCCCTGTCTACTCTACCCTGGTGAGGCCACAGCTGGAGTACTGTGTCCAATTCTGGGCCCTCCAGTTCAAGAAGGACAGTGAACTGCTGGAAAGAGTCCAGCAGAGGGCTATGAAGATGATCATGGGAATGGAGCACCTCTCTTATGAGGAAAGGCTGGGAGACCTGGGTCTGTTTAGCCTGGAGAAGAAAAGACTGAGAGGAGAGCTCATAAAGGTATATAAAGGGCAGGTGTCAAGAAGATGGGGTCAGGCTCTTGTGGCTAGTGGCAGGACAAGGGAGAACGGACACAAGCTGGAACACAGGAAGTTCCATCTGAACATGAGGAGAAACTTCTTTAATTTGGGGGTGACAGAGCAGTGGAATAGGCTGCCCTGAGAGGTGATGGAGTCTCCTTCTCTGGAGAGATTCAAAACCCACCTGGATGCGTTCCTGTCCAGCCTGCTTTGGCAGGGGTTTGGACTAGATGATCTCCAAAGCTCCCTAGGACTTTAAAAAAAGTCAGTTTTCTAGTTGTATACTTTTACACCCCTGTAACTGAGAAGAAAATCTGGCTCAGATTTCTGTTTTGATATCCCGTGGGTTAGAATATTACCCAAATCCTCAAAGCTGATGCACATTTTGGTTTCCTCTGAATAGCAGCACTTATGGCCATCTGTTAGTCTGGCATTATTCCTAGGCAAGGATTGTTATGCCAGTTTAAAAATGGCATGGAGGGCCAACTGTAGAAAGAAGCAGTTTCTATCTCTTCTCCCTGTTGTGGTAGCCTTCATCAGATATTTCTCTAAAATTTACTAAACTAATTTTTTTTTTAAGTGTGTCTGGTTAATAAGGTTAATCACAGAAGTTAATTACCCATGTATCTCTTTAAACAATACTAATCTTAGAATTTATCAACTCAAAATTATTTTAAACTCAGTTTAAAACTTAATGAAAATAAAAAAAAGCCCTAAGAAACACATTGAATGTCTTTTAATGGCTCAAGTTTTGTGACAGAATCGCTTTTTTCTCTTTTTTTTTTTTTTTAGTAAATGAATAATTCAATTTATATCAAGCCATTCTACAGGAATCATAGCTCTCTTATCTTTATTTCTAACATTTTATTTTTAATTTTTATATTTTGTTTACATTTATATCATATTATAGAATATATAATATATATTATATTTTATATTATATTTTATATTCTAAGTTTCATTTCTTAACAGTGTTCTTCCAGTTCGGCCTGGGATATCACATAGACTATAGATTCTAAATGAATGAGTGCAATGATTTTTGAGGCATCTGAAAGACTTTACTTCTCTGTGGTTATTTGGAAAGAGGTGTGCAAATTTTCTCCAGAGATTGCCTTGAAGAAAAATATTTATTCTCGACCTGCAGCACTTCAGCTGTAAAGCTTTCAGCTTTTTTGAACACTTCCAGAAATTGCTACTGTAATTCCTTAACGTAGGAATCCTTCAAAGGGTCATACATGGCACACAGTGCTAAAAATATTAACCAGGTACCCATTGCCTGCCATCTGGCTTAGCACTTAAAAGAAATGCATGTCTGCTACACAATGAAGTCACAGTGTGGCCTCCGCCCATAGACAGACTGACACCCACCTTTAATTCTTCTATGGTGGACACACTGCCAAAGAAACTTGTAGGCTGATATTGAAGGAAATGTTGGAAACACAAGCAACCAAACAATGGGTGGCTATTGCTGCTGAAGTTTAAAAAATGCTTCCACTATGTGAAGCTTTACGCGCTACAAAAGGAAAAATGCATCATCTCTTTCATCTCCAGTTAGATTAATTTCATGTATATTCCATGGAATTCAATAGTACCAAATGTTTGTTTTGAGACTAATTCACAGCTTTGGCTTCAGTTAATGATATGCTTTCAGTAGTTTCCTTGTGCAGAATTCAGTTATACTCTAGCTATTCTATTTGAAGAATTTCCACTTTCAGTTGCATCGCGTGCATCTTTTGGGAATGCCTTTATTTGAAACTGTTATGATTTCTTTTTTTTTTTTTTTTTACAGAGAATGGTTCTGCATTCTTAAAAGTTTCATTTCAGCCTGTTATGTTACTTCATTAATGTTTTAATGTCCCTTGCAGAATTGCTGTTGCACTTCTGCTGTCTAACATGCATCAAGCTCTCACAGATTGGAATGTATTTCGCAGTAATGAAAATTTGGGACTGTGACCTAAATTCTAATGATACAAATTATTCTGCTGGTATCTTCTATACACTGGTTTTAATTGATAGGTTTGTTGGAATTTCTTTAATTGCTTGAGTTATGTAATTATGACAGATCTTGTGAAATGGCAGTAGGCTAAACAGGCCTGTGAGTAAAATAATTACATTCTGAATAATACCAGACAAAAAATCCCACCCACAGGATATTTTATAGCATGCCATTCCTAAAAAAATAATTGGAAACCTGCTCACTAAAAGCAGCTGTGCCGCTGGTTAACTCATTAAGTAGCTTTCCCATGATAGCTTTGAATATATTCAGTCAGGGTTGTTTGGTTGGATTTTTTTCAGGCAATGAGTTGTTTATAAGTACAACTGATTTTTATTTGAAATTTTCCTTCACTATTTCTCTCTAGATGTCTTAATAATCCATCTTAAAGTAAAAGTGATAGAAATTATCTTCCAGCTGAAAGAAATAATAATCTCCTATCATCTATTTTTAGGCAAGAATGATTAAACAAGTGATGTTTTCCATGAGACCTGCACTAGGACAGGAGTACTGAAAGTGAAGCATAAAGATTGGAGTGAAGAGAAGCAAAGACATGACTAAGATTAAGGTAATTGTTTTCGGTGGAAAAAACCTGTGGAATGTGGGAAATGAACTAGAAGGTGACCTAGCTGGGAGTAGCTGAAAACTACTTAAGCTAGACACAAATATTATCTGGTGTTGATATAACAAAATACTGATACATGTAGGAAATTCTGTCTGTGAGACAGCACAGATTCATCAGTCAGGGATCACTTTGGGATGAGGATCAGTTCAGTCAAATGGACCGTTATTTCTTCTGGACTGTGCTTATACTACTGTACACTTATTTCAAGCATTTGTTATTTCAAATGAGTCATTAAATCACAATAAGCAAGAATTCCACGATGCTCAGCTTTTCATAGCAGTGATATATGGCAATCTATTGCGACTTATGCAAAAAACGTGCATGCTTTGGAAGATCAGTTTAGCCCTTTTGTGGTCACATATGCTCTCCAAACCAAAAATTCACAGAAGAATATGTAGAAGTAGGTATCTTTTGGAGTGACAAACTGTCAGAATTTAATCTAGTAATTGCGTAAGAAGTTAACCTAAGCCGAGACTGATTGAATAGTTTGTGCAGACAGAGACAGCTGTAAGTAATGCATGTGTAATGCAAATAAACCATTCCTGGAGCAGAGGAACCATATTTCTCAACAGTAGCTTGAAGCTGTGTATGCAGAAGCAGTTGGTGATCTAATGATGTTTGTAATGTAAACCCTGTTCACTGCTTATGAACCTGTTCTTTGAGATGAGAAATCATAGCTGCCAGTACTGAACAAGCAGAACAAGTTTTAACTCGCCTTCAATTAGAAAGCAAGCACTTTCCAGCCATTCTTCCAACTTACTAGAGCTTCTTCACTGGAAGAAAAATTTACAGTTAATTCCCAGTTTTAATGTTTTGAGTTCTGAAGGACTGAGGGGATTTCAGGTGTTCAATCACTATTTTTATGGACAAAATTAACTCTGTGCCGTATGTATATAGGGAGCCTGTGTAGGAAAAGCAGAGAGTGAATCTAATCTTACTACCTTGAGTGATTACACCTTCTGCACCTAAATATGCGGACTAAAAAGGCTGTGCTTTCTCAGACATATTCTTAACAGGTCAAATTTTTACTGTATCTCGTTTTTCATATGTACACGTGTGTGCTTTTATATGCTTCTCGGAATTTGAGCACAGTAAAACACTTCAATTTTTTATATGACCAAGATCAGGAACAGATGATGCATAATTCTAGTCTTCATTTCACTCAGAGAAAAGATAAGAATGCAGTGAGGTGACCTTGTCTCTCATGTCTGTATCCTCAGACATCATGTCATCCAGTGTATCAAAGACTTCCAAGAGATCTAAAGAAACCAAAAGGGGTCCTGCCTTCTTGACGATTGTAAAAAAATAATTGAAGTGTGAGATGACTGCTACTGCTGTATCTTACTGCATCTTAAATCTGGATGTATAGAGGCAAAAAGATCTCAGGATGTCCATGCATAGCCAAAACTGTTGAAATACAATCTTATTGATAATTTTCTTATTAAGAGAATATAAATGTGAAGAGACTCGTTATGGCATCAGGAGGCTAAAAAAATAAATCATTCATTTGTGAATGAATAGTATCTCCGTTAAGAATGTCTGTGTCAATTTAACAAACTCAGAAATTTCCCTCAGGATTTAATACATATGTAATTCTGTTTCTGGGTAGCTGATTTCCCAAATTACTCCCTTTTTTTCATTCTTTCCTTCCTTTTCTGTTTATCTGTCAAATCTTTTTATGTATTAGCATTCTTATCTCAACTGGCTATGTCTACAGATTTCTTTGGCACATCAAAGGAGAAATGAGCTGAAGTTCTTCAAACACATATTGCAAGAAATTAACTGATTTACTCTTTTGCTCTTGCTCATGTACATTTGTTTTAACTCTAATGCAAAATATATTTAGACCCATTTCTTCCATTCTCTCAGGAAGAATAATGCTTGTGTAGGGTAATATTGAGAACATGTGGCATACCATACCACATTGATTCCAAATCATTACTAAATTTATCTTACAAATACATGTTAACCTGTTGATCCAGAAATTATACAAATGTTTGGAAATAATTCTATAAATTTTATAATTTTATGTTCTTCTAATAGACTGTATTTTATGCAACCAAGCATACTAGAGAGTTGAAAGATACTTTTGGTGGAGTTTCTCTCATTGTGGTGTTGAAAGAGGCAAAATAGTTACCTTATTTGTTTGTTTATTTTGTCCTCCATGGGGTTCAAGCTTGAATGAATCTGTAAAATAGCAGATGCTTGTGTGATGCCAACAATAAAAAAGTTTCCTTTGAGCACCTGTTTTCCAAGAAGTAAGCTAGTGATTTTCCAGGTGTTATCCCTATCCAGCTAGCAAATATAAAGATAAGTCTTAAAGATAAGCTTCCCTTTTATGTTTTAAATGTACATTTATAGAATTTAGGGTCAAAGTTATAAATCCCAAATGAGACACGCATTCTGTAACTCTATACTAAAAGTGTTTCTGGATTTAAATCCAAGTGGGAGGTAAGAAAGGCATTTGTATCTTCTTAAAACTTGTCCCTGGTTTCACAATGACTTTACATCTTCAAATTCAATTTTGAAATAACTGCTGCATTGCTATCTGTCTTCTTTACACAGTACATTTCTGCAACAAGAGGAAGCAAGCTGAATTCAGCATTCAGATAGCTTGTCCTCTTATCAACAAAGCAGACTTCATTATGAGACATCCCTGTTTATCTAACTTCTTTCTGTACATACTGTCTGAATGCAGTGTCACCCTCTTCTCGCTTAGTATGGTTACAATAGTCAGTGGAGAAATGCTCTTTACAAGTAACAACTTTTTTATACGTATATATAGAGGTAAATGTGTGTGTATATTTTTTTATATATATATGAAATACACATACACATATATAAATATATACTATATATACTAAAATTTCTGAGCATCCCCCTCTTACAGCAACAAGAGAGAAGAAAAATAAAATTTTATGGATGGCTGATACTATGGGGGGCTAAATATTACTCTAACTAAAATTTTACTTCCCTCAAACTAACAAAAAGCAGGATGGTGAGCTCTCTTCCCTCCTAACTTTCCTCTCCTGCTACTCATCCTCTCCAGCCGTACTGTGGCTAAGGCTGTACAGAAGGCAGCTGTCAGAGAAGTCAGGCCAATGTCTCATTTGTATTTCAACTCATTTTCATGGTGACATATTGAGTTCATATATCGTTCAGTGTCATGTGAAAGATGGAGTTTATTTTGCTTTCTCAAAGAAGATCTCTATATACTGTAAAATTAAGTCACCCTGCCCTGAAAAAAGACTTTGAACATCGTTTATGTTTATTATCCTGATAAGCATTGCACAATAATTTCTGATGATGTGGCTAATAGAAATGAAAACTGTTTGTGGCGAGTGCCTTAGTTTTAATACAAATTCTGTCTTGAAAGTACACTTGAGTTTAATATGGAACTTCTTCCTACACCCAGTTATGCAAAACCTAGGAAAAAGGACTTGACCTGCAGTATGAAAGCTGCAAGACAAGGCCACTGTGCTGAGCCAGGTGAGCAGGAGCTGTAAGGGGGAGAGACTTGACCAAGGGCCTGCTGTCTGTCCTTGAACTTGTGTGGATCTCTTCCTCCACTTTTTCATTAACTCAGTTTTAAGTACCTGGGGTTCCTTCATGGTGGTATTTGTTAATGCATTGGAAAACCTCTTCCTGTTCAGCTCTATTCTTCACTCTTTCTGATGCTCACATCTATGCAATTTCAAATTTGCTGAAGCTATGGAGGAATAAAGGAGAAATAGAAGCAGAGGGAGCATATTTGACTTTCTTCATCATTGAACTTTGTGACTTGTTGGTCCTTCAGTAGTCATTGGTACAGCATGTGTTCCAAGTCAGTTGTAGTCTATGAACAAACAGGAACACAACTTTTCTTTTTCTACATGGTAAGAGAAGATCAGTAATGAATTCATGCTTATAATAAATGCTGAAAAGAGTTATTCTTAATAAATTCTATAACCCTATAGCCAGGGTTTTGGCACAGGTTAGTAAGTTCTGTAAATGTATGGCATATTTTGGAAAAACACACAACCATCGATTAGTTGTTTTGAACTGTTTTGCTCAAATTTTCATAACACTGATGTAAAAAAAACGACCAACCAAAAAGCCTACACATAGGAAGATGGAGAGAGTCTCAAAGAGAAAAGCATCTTTTTCCCTCTTTTTCTGAGAATTATAAACTGTAAATTGTTCTGATGCTATAATCCTATATTTTTTGCTTTGAAAAGCTATGTAAGGAGAAATGGAACATTATGTTTCTACAGCCCCTGCAATTCCTACTTCTTTTTCTGTGCACATGCTAAGAATGTTTTCCTGATACTTTTCCCAGCATTCTCAATGAGGAACTTGAAGGCTAGTGAAGGGAAGCAATTGTCATTGTTACTGCACTAAAAAAAAAGACTAAGCTTTTACCTTAGTGTAATGCAAGCTTTGGAAGTGCATCGGGTATTTGGAAATGTAGAATTTCCATTCTCAGTGATTTTACCATTCTGGGTTATAAGGTAATGTAATTAGACACTTCAGATTTTCAAAGTAATTTCAAGAGAACTTGAAACCTCTTACATCAAAGCCTAGGATTAACCATGGAATAAATTTCCCTCAGAGATTACAAAATACAATATATATTAATAACCAGCATATCAAAAAAACCTGTGATGTTACTTAACTAAATTCCCTTCACATTGCTGAACAATGCTGAAAAATAGACAGGTCCTATCAGATCTATGATTTTTTTTTTTTGAGTGATAGAAAACAAAAGATTTTATTCTTGTGTTATGTATCAAAGGACGTTGAGAGAGAAAGAGAAGCTAGCTGAAGTTTTATGCTTGAATCTGTGCTAAAGTGAAAAGGAGTGGACGTGTCAGACATTTAGTTTACATTCATTAAAGAGAAAATTGATAGATGTTTTCATTAAAAGACAAGGGAATAAATAGATCAGTTATTTATGTGAAAAGTATCATGAATTATCCTTTTCTCAAGCTGTTAAAGGAACTGAAAACAATGTCTTTTTATCACTATTCTACAACTGCTTCTGCAATATAAAAGCTTTGTGGCAGATACCATGTTTTAATTTTTTTAACAGTAGTTAGATATTAGTGAACACTAGGATTGTTTTGTTCTGTGACTGCTACTGTAAGACAAATGTTGTATTTAATATTTTAAGTTATTGCTTGTGCAAGTCTTCGATGCAGAATTTACAGGAGGAGTTACATTTAACTCTTGAGGAAAAAGAGGAAAGTTTATTTCAGCCTGGCTAATTTATATAAGTAGTCATACTTTTCAGCTATAATTCTGTTCCATGAGTGATGTTGCTCAGGTTAAAATCTGTATGTTGTGACTGAAGACTTAACAGTAAAGTATCCAGATTTCTCCATTCATAAGGTATTGGAATTGTATTGGAAGTTCCTCAGGTTCACTAAGCCATCATAACCAAGAAAAGTACTGCATTTTGCTTTGGCATTACAACCCTGTGCTGCAGTAGTTCCTGTGCTCTACTCTTGAGCTCCGAGGTGATACAAGAGGCAGACAGATCCTTTTTATTTTCTACACCAGCATTTCTTCTTTAAGAATCTGAATCATACATGTATCAATTTTGTAATAACTATGGGCATGTTGCCTCAATTCTGTCTTCCGTTCCAAGGTTAAATTTATTTACAGTATTATTTATTTTCAGCAGCCTGAAATTAGATTTAAAATCAAGTTGGCGCCAAATAGTCCAAAATATTTGGAGATAAGAAAAAAAATTTCAAGTCAATTTCTTTCTGTCTTTTTTCCTTCTCCTTGTCTTCACTGAGAAAAGCTTTGGCACTGTTGTAGGTCTGGATCGGCTGTACTATAAGGAAAGCAGCAAAACCAGAAACAAACAAAATGTTAAGGGAAAATCATAGCTAAATGATGCATTCATATATTTAACTGAAGAAAGTTAGGATGGGGTGCAAGAGAGGGTGCAGTTTATTTGCCCTGAAACAATGTGTCGTGTGTGAAGTTGGAAGAAAAAAGCTAAGTTTAGACATATGTAGACTGGCTGGAGCAATTGGAAGAAGAGGTTGTCATGGACAACAATTCAGTTTTACAAGAAGACTTTTTAAATTTGGATATGATGGGCTAACAGTAAAATTCAGCATCAGAGAAAAAACATAAATCACAATTACTATATTTGGCTTGCTAGGGTTTCTTCTTTGTAAACTTCTCCATATATTAGGTGACATTGCAATGAAAAAGGGCTCGTAAAAAAATGTCAAATCGATTGATTATTAATTCAGTCTTGAAAGATAATGCGAGAGTAGGCCGGATGTGTGCTTTCAAGTGTGTGCATGTCAGTGTGTGCATTTCAGCAGAAATGTTAAATGTAACTTATAGATTTATTGGCACTTACTCTTCACATAGGCTCTTAAAACCTTGCTGTGCTATTAGAAACCCTTTGATATAGTTTTGACGGACCTTACTGCCAAATAGCTCTGAACCAAGTCTGTGGAGGCAGGGGAGGAGGGAGACAAGGCCAAGCTTGTAAAAATATTATTTATGCATTTATTTATGATAAAGTCTCCACCTATGTCTACTATAGAAAAATAAGTAACTGTTCTAGCTGCTTTGGTATTTCTTAAGACAAAGTTAATATAGTCCTAAAGAGGTCTAAATTGCATTGCCTTATTTGCATGCTAGATGAAAATCCAAAATATTCTCAAAATATTCTGAATATATGAAATCCTCATACTTCCACTTTAACCCATAGATGGCAACAAAATGTCAACTTCCTCTCATTTTACTAGCTAGTGAATTGACTCCTTTTTATATTGGACAAACATACAAATGATTGAACTTTTTTTTTTTTAAAGTTTAAATTGGCCATAACTGCCACCTTAAAGCACAAACTGGATTTGTGCTAATTCTTATGTGTCATAGGTACACTACAGCTAAAGAAAAGGCTAAGGTACAAGATTAGTATAGCCATAAAAGCATAAAACTCCATATGAGCTACATAGTTTCCATGGGATGAGTAGCTGACTGCCCGGTGATGCCCTCCTGCTGCTTCCATCCAAAGCTGGTCCTGCTATGCTGTGCTAGGTACTTACATACAATCTGAAATTGCGGTCTGGCTGCAATACATATAAACCTATTGTCTATGCAGGGATATGGCAAGCAAAGCCAAACGATGTGATTGGTTTTTTAGAAAGCTGTTTTAATTTGTATGATTGAATAACCATTCTGAAGTAGCTTCTTTGTGAGCCACGATAATCAGAGGCTTGTCAGGACGTTGCCTTCAGACATCCAATTCTAATTCCATCTTAGGAACACTTCATCCTAAGAGGTCCATGATGTAGATTATTTAATGAAGTAAACAACAATAAAATACACCTGTCGTCTTTGCAACAGACTTTGAGCAATTACATTTATTTAACTACTGTTGTCTGTCACAACAAAATCTAGCATCAGACACATGTAAGAGAATTCTATTACTGCTATTTTACAATACTCAAGTCTTGATCCAAAATCTTGGGAGAAACCCATCATGAAATCTAGTACCCATAAAATAATTCTGCTAAATTCCAAATACTTGGGTCTAGAATTAAGAAAAAAACTACAGACATCATCCACCTATTTGAAATAGAAGTTATTCCTGATATTTTCCTTACTAAACCTTTTTTTTTTTTCCCCTCTATTATCTGCAAGGCAGTGGTATATTTCTTAAAAAATGAATACCCTTACCTGTTTTAGAGTGGGTAATGGTTAATAATTAGATTGCCCAAATTTGAGTAGTTGAACACCATTTATTTTGTCTTTGGCTGAAACTGTGTGTTTTTGGACACATCAGCCTTTACCTTCCTCTTTCGTCTAGCTGTAATTTGATGCTACTGTACTTGAGCTATTCTCCATTAAATATACTGTTATACTTTCACCTCAAAACAACAGTGAAAGTTTCTCTGACTAAGCTTCTAAGCTACTATTTTGGGCAGATGCACATTGCCTTTTTTTTTTTTTTTGCTTGGAGACTATCACTCTTGCAGCTGCTTGTTTTTATAAAGGAGCTCAAAGATCTTTTACAACAATATTGGATGAGGAACAACAGTTATTCCCAATAGTTTGAAAGCAATTTCTAGTGTGAGTATAAAAGATGCCTGTATAATGTGAAAATTCTAAAGTGGAATTGGTGAATGTTACTATACTAATACAGTATGCTAATGTTATTCATAGATACGAATGTGATAGGGTGTCACATAAAGTTAGTCCACAAGAGATGCAGGAGGAAATTTTAATGACTCTTGAGAAATCAAGTATTTCAGGCCAAGTAAGCTTATTCAAAACAGAATTATTGAATTTCTCTTTTTGATTGCATTGTGTGAGGCTTATGTATAACTGTTCAGTTCAGTTTGCAAATTAGTTGTAGATATGTCAAAGCTAACCTCTTATTTAATGGATCAACAAAGGTATGTGTTTGTTTACTCACATGCAGGATTTTTTCATTAGAGTACTTGGTAAAAGGAGTGTTGAGTAAGTCATGATTTCCATTTCAATGTAGCAATACAGAAATATGTTTGTTATTGTTGTTGTCCTTTGTGTTTCCCTAATGATATTCTCTAAGGGTAGTCTTTCACCCTAAAATATGCTGCACACAAGAATTAATTTCACAGTACAATGTCCATTAGTACAACGATCCCTGCAAATGTATGATGTCTCTTATTAGAACTGCAGGAAATTTCCAGGATTGGCTTTGCTACAGTAAATTCATGCATAATTTTTGTCAATACTGTCAGGATTTTTGACTGATAAAAGATGATGTTTCACCTCCGATTGCACATTGCATAGTGCAAAATACTTTGTTTGCTATGCAGATATTCTGAAATTATTCTAATTTTTATTTAGACTTTAGTTTCTGATGTGAAGCACAGTTACTGTGTGTGCATATATTTTCTGTTAGGGACTGCATTCTATTAAGAGCAGTAACCCTTCTATTCATGTATCAAGTATCAGTCATGTATCACTTGTGATACCCATCAGGTATAATTTGGGCATCATGCATCATAAAACACAAAACCTGGTTGAGGTATATGTGAGTTGGTTCTTCTTGTTCAGTTGGTTAGTTGATTTTTAGACACTTGGCTAGAATTATTTTGCCGTTATTTTAGTCCAAATTCAAACTAGCTGTGTTTTGTATCTTCTGTCTGTGTCCTGGTATTTTGATATTTGACAGTAGAAATTCTGGAGAAAAGGAAAATGCATGGTTTGTATTGTTTTATGAGAATTATCTCCTCAGCCTTCACTGACATATTAATCGAAAATAAGAAAATGTTTTATCTTATTAGAGATTATTTACCTATCAAAGAGGATATTTAAAACACACAAGGGAATTTATTTCATTTTGGCCTAGTGGAACAGAAATGAAGTGACTCTTAAGAACTAGTTTATTGATTTGAACAGTTGTGTAGCTATAACCGCATAGAAAATATTACATCATAAAACGTATTATGTCTCCACAGAAAAGAAATTGCACCAGAATCTCTGAACAAGTAAAGAGAGTTCATTAGAAATAATGGACACTATTCCCAAAAACTCTGACTCTTCTGATTAGTTTTGCTGCTTTCTATATGTTGTTGCTGCCTCAAAGAGATGAATTACTAGGACTTCATAACAGATAGAATCTAGATTTTATAGCTTCTAATCAAAAATTTCTATCTTCTGCAGTCTGGTGTGGCTGTGAATAATAAATGTTGAATTCAATATATAAAGCCTCAAAACGGTGCTTAAAAGTACTAACTTGAGTTCATTAGTATTAAGCAAATATTTTAAAATTTTATAAATATATTTCTAGACTTCTCAGGGTACCTAAAAGTTTTTATTTTAAGAATGCATAATAATGCTGCTCATTGTGATATGGTGCTACCAACAATACATGTCGCGTAAGATGTGTTGATGCAGTAGTGGATTTTTATGCCTCTAGAACTGGTAACAGTGTTGCATTTAAAGCCAGAGTTTTCCTGAGCTAGTGCTACAGGAAAACTTTTGATTCATAGGGCATCATGTCAATATGACCCTTTCCTAACCTTTCCTGTCCTATTTATAAAATTTAGAGACAAAAAATTAAGAGCAACTTGATGTTTCTATGATTTTTCACTTAATCTAAAAAGAATTTATTTTTGTTTTCATTCTAAAGCACTGGTAAATATGCCAGTAATTTTTAATTGCTTTTTTCTAGGAAATATTCAAAGGTCTAGCGAACTAAAAAATACCAGTGATAACAGTAGATTCAAAGTCCAACCCAATATAAATTGCAGCTGATATTTAGCTAGAAGTAGGCGCCAATCATTAACAGATCTATTAAATACATTACTCTGAAAATCTATATTTACTCTTCAAATTCATTCAAAAAAATCAAATTTTAAGAGTAACTGAGACCGGTCTGTCTAATTTTTGCTCTGGGTAACAGTGGACTCACCAACTTGTCAGAAAATCAATTATTAGAAAACACAACCAATTTTAATTTAGAAAAAATAGAAGTTAATTAGAATTTATTTGGTACTGCTAAATTGCTCTATCCCATGCCTTTAAGCAATTCATAAAAAGATGCGGATTGATCCCTGTTTTTTACCTGGAAAATGTTTCTATCAGTTAAAAATAAAGAGATTTATCCTTAGCTGAAGCCATTCTTATCTACACTGACCTGGAAATAAAACAGCTGTTTAGGGGAAGCAAAGCATTATAATTTCAGGCTGAAGAGATTATTCTAAGCATTTTATGTATGAGTTAAGCTTGAGTACAGGCATAATGAATTCCACTGTATATTACAATGAAGGTTTTAGCTAATCAGACAGAGTAAACTGATAATAATGTTGTACCTTGAATAGTCTGCCTCATATCCTGTATAACTTACTGTGAGTTATAAAAGAAGCTGGTGAAGGAAGGAAATCAGGATCAACAATTAATCAATAGTAAATGCAAATAAGAGTGTAGTGGATGGCATCTGACTGTTGGAACTGCTTTGCATCGCTTTTTTGGTTACTTGGCTGTCTCTGGACTAAACTTTGTCAATGGTTACTCCTCTACTAGATAAATGCACTTGTTTTTCCCAGGTCACAATCTTTAAGAATCTGATATTCACAATATTCACTGTAGATCTCATTTAAATGAATTATTGGGAAGGTACTTAGGAGGAGAGATTTGAGAGAGGAAGGTGCAGTTTGACACATAATTCTATATTTGTAGTTAATGTTAGTTTCCCTTGACTGTGAGAATGTAATTGTGTGAACAAGTGTGTGAATTATGTAGTTCATGTTATTGACAAGCCTAAATCCAAACTTCTGTGTCTTTAAGGAGCTCATTCAGGTTTGGGTGCAACAGTAATTTCCAAAAGTAAATGACAACCACACTCAGTTTCCACTTTGAAGACTTATAAGTATAAAAAGGTAACTTGCAAATTAAAATTTGCAGGGAAAATAGGATCAAAATCTACCTTTATCCCTGGCTGCCCCTTCTAGCCTGGGTTCACCTTGATGCTGCCTTTCCTGTACCTATTTTTTAGAAAAAAAAACAACGACAGCAACTTCTGTTAATTCTTTTTCCATGTAGATCAATCCTCAAGACATTTGCTTTTCAAGCTTTTTATTTTTTTCAAAGAGAATGGAAAGTTTCACATAAAAGTGTGATTCTATTTTTTAAACATTCACAGCTAGGTGAAAACTGTTGTAATAGAACACTTCTATCAAATCAAAACTTACAGGTAAAAAAAAACAACTCCAAGAAAATCCATACTAAAAAGCAGAGTCTCTTCATTTATAACTCTTAATCTTTAGCTTGATATCTTCTTATATAACTCAGTACCAGATAAAGAACCTTCTGTAGCTGGAAACCATCTCCCTATGCACCTGCTTAACAGACAGCTATCAGGTCACCTTCTGTTGAAAAGATAAATAGCAGAACAAACGGTCCAAATACAAATCAATAATACTGTGCGTGACTCTGTCACAAGCTTTGCGGTGATCTGGAATCACTTTTGAAATATTATCGGATCTTACTTTACAAAGTACTTTCACAGCTAGCAGTGGTGTTAACACTCTGCAGATCAGGTCATGCTGAGCTCTTTAAGTCTGGGAAACCAAAGAAAAGAAGCCTCAAATTTGAGGGCGTTTTGTTATTTCTCCTTGAAACAAACCAGTGATTGTGTGGAACCAAAAGGTTTACTTCCAGAATATTTCAGACTTTTCTAAGGGAGGAAAGGAAATAATACTAAATGCAGAAAACTGAGGGCAGGGAAAAAAATCTAAAACGATTTCTCCTGTTATCCAGAGGGCTATCCTAACCAGTTATGTTCAAGTCATTATTTCTTCTTTGAAATGACTAAAGTAGATATTTTATAGAGAACAGAAGGGCATTTCTCCAGGTAAAAATGTCTTGCCAAAATTTCCTAACAGTCTGTTCAGGAGGAGTTAAGGGTCTAAACTTTGGGGTTTTGAAATTGGAAGAATATTCAATTTCTAAGGAATTACTTAGTTCTCTGGTGGTTTTGTGTATCTGTTCTCATACAAATTTTCTATCTAAAGTTACAGGGTTAAAAAGTTTCCCCTGTTTTATGAATAAAAATCTTAAATTAATTATTGTGGTTTTGTGTTTTGTTTAAAAAAGAGAGAAATATAGCCGGATATCCCATTGTCAGTAATGTTTATCTTAATTTCATAATGAGAATTATGAAATTAATTCTCATTATGAATTCATGAGAATTTTCTCTAATGGGTCTTTTGAATTGTCAGCTTTGCATTGTCAGCAGAGAAGAAAGAAAAATTTCTGAAAGAAAATGTATGATAGTTACAATTAATGAGTATTTAAAATTACTTTGAATTTAAGAATTGGTTGTAAAGTATTTTATGTTATCATTATGTGTTTGTTTATTAAATTGGAGGAATAGAAATATCTCGGATTCTTTTAATTCAAAACATATTAATTTTTCTTGTTGAAGATAAAAAATCAAGTGTAAACCTATTTAGAAGTAAGTAGAGTTTATGTGTTTTGGGAGTCCTAGACAAAACCAAAGCACCAAAAATAACCTTTTTCTTATTTGGTTGAGGGTTTGTTTTGTTGGGTTTTTTTGTTTTGTTTTTTTTTGATTTTTAACCCCCAGAAGTGTAACAGGATAGAAGTCTGTTTGTTCTTTCCATTGTATTGTCGTTGTTTGGTTTTAGTACACAAAAACTTTTTTGATGAAATCTGAATTTAGAAATGAACATGAAAAATTGATACTATTTACAGATTTTTCCATGCCTATCTCTGGTCTAAGTTCTTACATTGTCTTGGACATCTTATGTGTTGCACTGTTACCACATAGTTTGTGCGATGCCAGTATAATAATTGTCAATTTTATAATCATGAGTAAGAAAGTATCTGAGAAAGATTTTAAAGTTTTGACCCACTATAATGTAAAATACATTAATATTTACTATGTATTTCTCAGATTACTTTATTCATTAAATGAAACATGATGAAGATATGAAATACTGGATACAATTCCAAGGCAGAAACTATTTTTGTAAAAAAAATTTCCCACTTCCCTGCTCCAGAGTTGATTCTATTGATGAGTGTTATAAATATGCCAGAATGCTACAGTGAATTGGTTCCTTGTATTCAGTCCCATAACATCTGTTATTTTCTCCTATTATTACATATCATACAGTATAATACATCTGGAAACTGCTGAAAATTGGTATCATTTCACTAGGAATCTGTTAAATATATGTGGTTTACTCTCTGGTCTGTTTATGGGACCCTTCTGGGTGATGCCCACTGAAGAGAAATATGTGGCATTAAATTTATGCTAGCGTTGCTGTTTTAGTTATTCATACTGTTTTCGATAAGCAAATCTGAAATTGTGTCTGTGGAATTAATATCATTTATAGTCTTTGCTGTGTATTCATTTTTTATGAGGTTTCTTCCATTGGTCTGCATTGTAATTCACCATTTTATTAATTTTTATTTCCATGATTGAAAGGTAATAGAATATATTGCATAAAACTGATTTATATTTGAACTGTATTGATTTATAGATGCACTGCACATGTACTGCATCAGACAAACTTAAACATACTGAGATTTGCATGTGCAGTACATTTGTAAATACAGTTTATAATTTACAATTTTTTCATTTATGATTTTATGGGGTGTTTTTTTATTCATCTTATTCAGGTGCTTTTCCAATAGTGTAGCATGTTTTACTCTACATCTGGGGATTGATTTATACATACCAGGCTTGTTTTTCCTTTTTCATCAGTGAAAACTCATATGAAAGAGAGAATTTCCAGACATCCAGTATATAAAGAGCTTGACTGCATTTTTTTCTGCTAGCTTCCAGCTATTGTACGGACCATTGAGTAAGAATAGAAATTAAATTTTTACTTTTCTGCATGAAAATATTGAGCATAGCTAGGATAAACCAGGAGGAGGAGGAGCTGAAAGGATTCCTGGCTTTTTTTTTTCTTTTTTTTTTTTTCTTCACTCCTCCCCCTTTTAAAATGCTTATTCCAAGTCCTTTTTCATAAAATTTTCTTTTGTTACTACTGGCTGATTTCCCTTAGTTGTTACCTCCTGCGTAGTTTACCTTGATTTATGTAAGGATGCTCTTTCTAGCAACTCAAGGAAAGTTGATTATAATGACTTGCTAGTACTCTAGTTTCATTCACTGTCCTAAAGCTTTGGTTAGTTCATAATTTTTATTCTTGTTTATTGTGACACCTTCTGACACACTGTATAATCTTTCTTTATTACACAACTGTAGCTAGCTACACATAGCTGATGATCTTTTTCTGTCTTGTCTGGTAGGAAATAATGTCAGAGTGACAACTTCTTTGTGTTCACAGTGGTTTTGATTGTCTCCTGTCTCTGAAATGCTTCAGAGCAGATGAATGAACTTAGAAGATGGTGATTTTGTATGCTCAAAGGAGCCTAGTAGGGCTGCACAGCCTAAATAGTATTATTTGATAATCCAAATGCATGATTAAATAATCTTCTAGTCTTGCTTTCTCATAGAAAGATACAAACATAAGAAAAAGCTGTTATGTAAAGTTTCACAAAGCTGGTGAAGTCTTATTTTCATCCTCAGCATGTATTTTATTCTGATTATCACTTTTAGATCTGAGTAGACTATTGAACATAACTGATTTCTCTGACAATTCCTTTTTCTGTGTGATAAATATCAGCAATTCTCAGATTCCTAGTAAATCTATTCAAGGAGTAAATCTGAAGCGTCTATTTGTTCCAACAGTAATAAGGAAGACTATCTTCAGCAGAGCTTCTTAGTCATCCAGTTCACATGGCTGTGCTTTTCTTCTAACTCAATAATTCCCCAAGTTAACCAGCATACCCATAAATCACGATTCTTTGATTCTTAGTTTGAATATTTTTCAGTTTCATGTGCCTAGTTTTGCTGTTTTGGATTAACATGAATTTCACTAAATTAGAATTGTTTCAGAAATTTAAGATTCAGTCATGCTTTTTCTAATATTGCCTCATCTCTGATATTCAAATTATTTTACATAATCAAGATACCCTGATGTATTTCTAAGGGAAAACATATGTCAGTGTCTTCTTTAGAATAATGCACTGTAAAATGTTTTAAATAAGGACCCCCAAGGAAGCTACAGTCTTTGTCTAATTTCATTCGTCCTAATCAGCATATAAGGCCAGCATACTCTGGTTTATTAGTAGCATGGTAGGGCTATGGAGTGATAACTGTAGAACATAGGGAACTACTTTAGATAATTCTGAATCATTATATTATAACCTGAAATATGCTGTTGATTACATTGTTTTTATTGCAGTAACTTATATCAGTTTTCAGCAAGCACCATTTTCAGAAGTAAAGGAGACATTGGTACAAAAAAATTTATTAACTAGTTACAAATTTAAAAGGGTTTTAATTTTTCTGCTGTTGCTTAAGTGTATTAACTGTGAGGCGCCAATAACCAACACAGTAAATCACAGATGGTACTCTAAAAGCAAAACAAGAGAGTCAGGGCCCAAGGGTAAAAAAGATCTGTTATGGGAAAGAAATCTGGTGAATGTAACAAGACTAAGATTTATAGTTAAATATTTTTGTGACTCAGTTTGGTTTTGGGTTGGTTTTATTTTTTTTACATTTTTTGATGCGTTTTATGTTATATAATTAATACATCTGTGCACTACGTAAAAATTATAGAGTAAGTATATGTTTTTAATTTGGAAATATTTTAGAAGTTTAGAACGTGACTGTGTACAAACTACAGAAAAAAAAGCCCAGTATTACACTGCTTATTCAAGTTAAAACAAAACAAAAGGTCTCAGGCTTAGTTTTCCATTTCATCTGAAGAACCACTGCTATTAGTTTGTCTTTTCTACTTAACAAATATTACCCAACCAAACCATGATTATTACTGTTTCATATGCACAACCCACATCTTCAATAGGCTACTGAACTTGTTCTTGAAAATAAATCCTGAAGTAGCTTTTCCACCTGATGCTTTGTAAGGGTCAGAGCTGGGATAAGTGGGAGGGAATGGAGGTATGGAATAAGCTATATATCAGTATTTATACTAATATATAACACTTATTTCTGGTTAATGACTAGATTGTAACCTACCAAAGGGTAATAACTGAGAGCTCTGTGTATAAAATGCATTATATGTGGTACTCTAAAGAAAATGTGTCATGCTTCTGAAATATATTTTGTCTTAGAATTGGGACATGGTAAACAGGTAAACTAGTTAAGTGCAAAAAAAGCAAAAACTGGGATATCCTTTTTTTTTTTTGAGAGTGTCTGTAGATTCCATGCCTGCAAATATGCTACATGCTCATTAAATTCTTAGCATTGTGATAGTTTCTTTTAAGTCAGGTGTTTTCCTGAAGCAGAGAAAGGCTGCTGATAATCAAAATCAGAAAAGGCCATAATTTTACCATCTCAATATATTATTTGAATCATTAATGATTTAGAATTCTAATGCTTTCTTCTGGCACAGAGGCTCAACCCTGCTGTTAAATACAGGAGCAAAAACTCAATTTCAGAACAGAATAACAGTAGTTGTTCCTGTTAGGAAATGATAACACACCTTATCTAAGTTTTATTACACTGGTATAAATACAAACAGTCCTACTGAAACTAATAGCTATTCTAGATTTACACCAGTGGAACAGTGCTCAGACTCTGGACCAGTGCCTCACATTACCTTATCATAAATTCATGAATTTTGATAGCTAAAGGCTTGAGATGGGGAAAAAAAGTGGCTAAAAACATATGTGCTACCTTTTTAGAGAATGTGTATGCACTGCATAACAGGAGTAAAGTAGCATACAATGTGAATTGCAGATAAAATTATATTTCATCTTCCATGATTTGTTTTTCTCAATGGAAAAATTGGATGTTGGTGTTAGAGCAAGTAAAGGTTTCATAAACATTTTGCTATGTAAATAAATTCAAGATTATTTTTGTTTCTTTTCTTCAAAGAACATAATTTGTAATTGCTTGATACAATGTAACAATTTGCTTTTAGACACTGAACACACACAAATAACACACAGTCAGTTTCAAACAAAGAGATATTCCAGACTAAGAGTCAGAGATTGGCAATTTTGGAGCTATTGCTTTTGTGTGCACATGGATTTAAAAAATTTCAGCATGATTAATAACTTATAAATACATTAATCACTATCTAAACACCTTGAAAGAGCATGAGATTAAAAGTAGGAATCTGACGGCCTGATTCAAGTAAACCGTTGAACATGTTCTTTATCTCACTGAAGTTCAAACCTAAAATTAAGCCTGTATTTGAACTGAAGCTTAAATGAATGTGGCATGTCCTCTTAGAGAGAGCAGAAGTGTGTTTGACTGCTACATACCAAAAAAGAGAAACTATTAGAGTCAAAGCACAAAGCTAGGAGAGAGAGAAAAGCAAAATTGGATCTCTAAAAGAGAAGCCTGTCAGACTAAATAAGGTAGAGAGAAAGTGGTATAGATTATGAGGAAAAGAAAAAAAAAACAACAACAAAACCTCAGAGATTCAGGATACACAATGCTCATAGGGAGGAATATTAGAAAAATTTTGGAGACCATGGTGGAATTGTCTCTAAATTGAGATTTAGAAGGTAGCAAAACATGGCTGGTGTCCTGACATCCTAATTGTTTCCCTCCACACCTTCCTTTACATTCAGCTATCAGAATAATACTTCTCTCTAAAACCCAAGAAAGACTCATTTTTCCTTTTTTCTTACTTTCTTCACACCCTCCCCCCCTCCTTGGCCCCTTTCTCCTCTCCTCCCTCCCCCCATCACTCTGTTTGTGTATGTGTCCTGTCCTTTCTGTGTTTACTCTTGGAATTGGTTATATTATCTTTTCAGCCACTCTTTACCCATGCATGCTTTCTGGTGTGCTGGACATCTATGTTGTATTTTAAAGAGAGCAGGCTGTATGCAAACAGAATGCAAAATAGACTGGTGAGTCATTGGCACTTACTAGGAAAAATGTGGGGAAAGAAGGGAAGCTGCATTATTCTTAAATGCAACTGCTGTTTTCTCAGCCAAAAATTACTGAAAGGATATTGGAAAGCTGAAGGGCAACATATAACTTCCCAGAACAAAAAAAATCTTATTAAAAAGAAACACCAAACACACAAACGAAAGATTAGCCATAAAAAATGTATTATAGCTACAAAGAAAATGATTAGGAGGGAAAAAGGATCAATTAGAGCATAGGACGTTTTTATTTTGGGTATGGCAGAGTATTTCCTCACCAGAAATTTCTAACCCATAGTAAAACCTTCATGTCTCATTTCCTTCCTCTTCTAATTGCAGACAATACACTTGCTTACACCAACTTTTGCATGACAACACAACCAAATCATGTAGAGGATATTGAAGCAGAATATACGTTGTGCTTGTCCAGTTGGCCTCGGTGGGAATTTCCACAGCTGTCCCCAGGATCACAGGGACAGGCATACAGCGACTGAGGGTGAGCGCAAAACTGTCATGTAGCAAAAGAATAGAAGGTCCCAACACCCTGCTTATCCTGGCCTCTTTGAGCAGAATAGTGAGGATTTATTGAATAACTTCATGCTTTAGACTGCTTTTTTCTATAAGCAAGAGCAAAATACATTTTTTTCATTGAAAAACAAGTTCAGTACATACATCATAGATTTTTCAATGCACACATGTATTGAAATAGTAGTCCTCAGCAGGGATTTTGCTGGCTGTCCCCAAGCTCAGAGAGCCAAATGTCAATGAAGACATACCAGAGAAAGTTAGAAGGTCTTTTAGAAAGTAATGATTATCACTTCTGATTTCCAACATGTAAAAGCTAAACGTACTCATCTTGCTAGTATTGTTGTGATAATGAATAATCTAGGCTGCTTGTGGTTTGTGTGGTAGTTTTCTCCTAAACCACTGTTGCATCATACACGTGTGTGTTCTCAAACGTATGTGCCCATTAACACATCTACTACAATTCTTTTGGTTGAAATCCCACCAGTTTAATGGGTAAAGCTAAAGGCACTGACTCGGAGTTTCAGTCTGTCAGTGCAGCTGATGAAACAGCAGCCTCTGGTGGTAAAACAAAGGAGACGTAACGAGGAGGTAAAACCTCCTGAAGTGTGGCAAAGCTTCCTGTTTGCAGAGTAACACCAAACTTTCTGATCGCCTTGTAGTGCAGGTGCAATGATTATCAAACAAAGGCATACACAGATTGTCTAATGGTTTCCAACGGGAATAAGATTCATTTGCTCATAAACTGGAATGACCTTTTAATTCCCAAGTGTGAATGTTAATAGGCTTCCTCATTAAAGAACCTCATTAAAGTCAAAATCCCACTGAAAATTATTAACTGTGCTATGATAAGGCTGGGAAGAGGAGCTTATATAGAAATAGTAAATATATTTTGAATGTCCTGTTAATCCAGTGAGATTAGCTATGAAGCTGTTGTCTCAGACCTCCAGTGACAACAGTAACAGGTTCACTTTAACTCCGTACTCACCATTCTATGAAAGGAGTAACATTTTAAAAAGCATCCTGACTCGTCAGCCTTTGGCAGTACTCTTTTTTGAAGACTCTTTCACTCCTGATTAACTGGAGTGTTCAGCTATAGATTTTTCATGTCTACTGTCTTTTAGTTTGCATTAGCAATTTTAGTAGCTTCATATATTACAAAGAATATGGCATAACAGGATGCTTTGTGACTATCAAAGTGTGGGAAAACAAGGACAAGATATAGAATGTGTACAATATGAAAAAAGCAAGAAAAAACCTAGCAATGTTTGGCTTTGTTAGAAGCAGACTGCCAACTGAAGCAGTAATTATAGGTACATATTTATTGCTCTTTATTTCTGCCTTTTAAATTGCTTTTCTGTTAAGTTTCACCTGTATTTTCTTCTTATTTTCCGCCTTCCCTGATTACTTGATTTCCTCAAAGGAAGTTCTTGAGTGGGCACATGGCACATCCAAGGCACATGGCTTCCCTCTGTGACCCAGCCTCAGAGAAATTTTTCATGCTACTGAATTCTGTCAGATATAACAAACTCTTTGTGCCAGGGAAACCTCTTTGGAAGTGGTAGTGGTTGCCTCGCACATACCCCACAGACAAGTGTCTGGTTGTAAGGCAGGGTGCAGTGTTTGGGATGCGTGGGTTCACACAAAAGGTTCGTGTTTAGCTTCTTTTTCTTCATTCCCTTGTTCTGTGCATTGCAAAACCAACCTTTATGTTAACACTACACCTTGCACAGCTGTGATAGGAGATTATTAAGGCTGGAAGAGGCACACCAGTTATATTGGTGGAGGTGGAAGACCAGTTGTTAGCCAGGATGGTGTTCTGTTTACCTGTAACAGCAGGCTTATTACCAAGCGGAGCAAAAAAGAATCAGTTTTACAGGGGAAGTTACAGTGCTTTAAAATAAACACGGCATTTTTTTCCCCTAGTGGGAAACAATGTATTGAAGTGCTCAGGCAAAAATGTCTGTTAATCTGTTCCTTTGGGACAGTTACAGGCTTTGTATCAACACATGCTGACTGACAAATTGCTAGTGCCTAAGTGAATGAACAGAAGGAGTATCATGTCCCTTTTATTGCCAAAGAACAGAGCATGATTTGGTGCCAGGATACTACCATACCATTTTATATAATGTTATCCTTTACACTGTATCACAGATGGAGAGAGTATGTTTTAAGTTGATGTGTGGATACACGTAAGTAGCCAGAGCCTTTTCCATTTTATAAGATTTTCTACAGACTGACCTTTTAGTACAATGAGATAACTTCTGTATTTAGGATTAAGTATTTGATTAAGAACCTTGCTGGATTGAGATGCTGGACTTCTCCTTGAGGGTAAGCAGTGGTTTCTTGCTCGCCACGTAAATAACTCTATTTCCCTACCACTAAAATAATTATTAAAGAAATCTTGCTGTGACTGCTGTTATATTTTCTAATCCTAGCAGATGCATTAGAAATTGACAACAGTAAGTCTTGCATTAGAAATGGTCCCCATACTGAGTTACCATGCTGCTCGCTAAAATGGTTTAATCTTCTGCCGCAGTGATTTTTTGTAACGTTCTTATTGTTGCTTAGTTCATAAGTTAGATGCAGAGTTCACTTATACTTTTATGGTTGATAATATGCTCCTCTCTGGGACATAATTGACATCACTGGAGTTGCAAACCAAGGAATGAAAGGCTTTTATTTGTTCCAAGTGGTTACTTCATGAGCTTTTTTCAATCAAACTCTTTAAAAATATACAAAAAATAAGGAAACCAGGAAGCTTGTAGCAACAAATTTAAGTTTAATTTAAAAGAAACATTCTGTATAGATAACTAAAGAGATAATAGGGCTCATTTTCTTTTGAGTCTACCCAGAGAATCAAAGGGTCGTTTATTGAGAAAACAGTCCTTCTCTAAACTCATTTAAACTTCTCAGAAGACCCACAAATATATTACTGCTGTGAGGGCAGTCCATGCACGTTCAGCCTGCTAGCACAGATGAGAGAATGGTTGTAAGTGAGACTGATTCTCAGCTTCTCAGCACAAGAGAGACATGGGCATACTGGACGGAGCGTAACAAAGGCTGACGATGAAGGGACTGGAGCATCTCTCCTATGAGGAAAGGCTGAGAGAGCTAGCACTGTTCAGCTTGGAGAAGTATTTGGCCCTCACAGAATTAAAATAAATTTAGTGCTGCATTACCATATGTTATTACGTAGGCCTTCAAGTACAGGATAATCAACAATAAACCCTCAGATGTTTTTTTAAAACTCTCAGGACAGTTGGCTCTCAAAAAAGCTATATCTCATTTTGAAAGGGAATAAATAATTACCCAAAATTCTCATACTGTTTTCAACAGCACTGCACAAATATGAATGAAGGAAGGATTTGGCCCATGGAAAGACCTGTAACACAGATGAATGAATTTAATAGTTTTTTTTCAAAGGCTTATACTGGTGCAATGGTTTGTTTTTATTTAATTTTAACTCTCCAAATTTAAAGAGCAATTTAAACCAGAATAATAACGGCTAGAGGGGAAAGACACCTATTAGATCACTGAGTTAATCTCCTACCACTGCACAAATGTTCTTTATTTTGCATTTTCAAGTATTTTGGTCAGAATTGTTCTCGAAGGCAGAAGCAACAGGGCTTCCACCCCTTGGAGAGCATTAGGTTTTTCTGGCTAATTGCCCTCAGGACATTTTTCAGACATGGCCTTTCTTTTCCTTTTCATAATTTAATTTGTGTAATTCTGATTTTTTGAGAAACCAGTAGGAGACTTAATAAAGAACCTTTATTGCCTGCTTTCTACTGACAGCCCAAGAGGAAACAGTAACTATAGCTTTGGAGCAACACAGCTTGCAGACACTCAGCACAACCTGCTCCCAGTTATGCCCAATACAGAGTCCTACCTTCTGGAGATTTTTGGCTGTACTGCTACCTCCAGCTCTTTTAACTTATCTCTTTCTTTCACAGACAAAACTGTTAATTTTCTTTCTTGTGGTTTTGTGAGGATGTCAAACCAAATAGTGAAGATGTCTCGCTTGTTTTTTCCGTAGTCAGACATTTCTAAGCTTTCTGTTTCTTTTCACCTTCTCACACAGAAAGTTGTGTTCATGTACTGTCAGTTTTCTTTCCCCAAAGTCTTAGATAATTTCTGACTAATAGTTGTTGCATTTTTTATTTTTCTGCTGTTTCTCTGCAGTGACCTACTCCATTTAATTCTGTTTCTTCTGCCATTATCTTTCAGGATTTTCTCTTGCTCTGTGTTATTGCCTTGTTTCCTCTATTTCTTTTATTTCTACTTTCCAGCTGCTCATCCACATCTCCCTCTGCAGCTTGCGGAATTAGTTCCTTTCTGTTACTTTCTTCCAGACTTTGTTCATGCATAAAGACTGTTGTAGATGCTGAGGAACACGATATTTTGCAGGGGAGATATTTCAGTTCAGCCTGTTGAAGCTTATTTATTTCATAGGATATTCTTAAACAGTGATTTGATCTGAGCTGGTAATGATTTCAGTCAGCTGGTGCACAGGAGAGAATTAGGTTTCAGACCCAAACCAAAAGATTATAAGATGTAAAATATAACAACATTCATAGAACTATGGAACTTTATGTATCTTTAGGAGTAAAATAGTCCCCTACTGCTAAATTTGGACTCATGTTGACACTTTTGCTTCCTTTCAGGTCCTACAGATTCTTAGGCTGGATATTATGATTGGAACAGCTTCAAGAGGAGGAGTTGACTCCAGGGCTTTCTCTGTCACAAAAACTGAAGAGCTCACATGGCCTTTGGTAATGTACAGTAATGAACATTATCTGCATCTTACATGAGTGAGGTGATAACCATTGGGATACTGGATTAGAAAGTATCCCTTTCTATAAGAGCTTGGTATTTTGCATTGGCTGACTTAGGTGGCTGGCTGCTAACTGTTACTTTTCTTTAGATTGCTTATAAACCAAATCTAGAAACCTAGCATTGAGTTTTGGTGATTGTGTTATGCTCTGGAGAGCAAGTCATTTGAAAACTAATGCTGCTGTATTTCTTACTATGATATATAAATTTGTTTCTGGATCTATACTTAGTTACCGCAAAGATGGCAATGATAAAAAACCCCAAACGTCTGAGCAGAATAAGTGGGGCAAATCCTGTAATGAAGGGGAAAAGAGAGTTAAGAAAATTGATGAATTATGATACATGAAGACTAGAAAGTCTTGATAGGCAGAGATATCCCAAATTTTATTGACTGAAGTTTGGAAGAATGTCTGTGTTGGAGAATCTAAGAAACTGGCTTTATTCTGAAAAGTTAAAAATATGCTGTATATCCTAGTCAGATGGACTATTGATCTCTGGAAGTGTTGATTCTGAGTGGTTTGTCCTAAATTCCTTTGTTTCATGTTTACTCCTCAGCCAAGTTCATGTATAAAAGAACATTATTTTTCTAACAGCTATTCTTCTATAATTTCCAAAAATATAACATGATGATTATTATTTTAAGAAACAGAAAAGGACTAGAAAAGTAGAAAGGAATGGTTAATTCATGTTTATTATATCAAGAAAGACTACTCCATTTTCTGTTATTACTCAGAATTACTACATTTCTTTGCATTCAGTGTGTTGCAGACTGTCCTGTTATAGCTTGTTTGGTCAGAGAAAGACATAGATTTGTTTAGTGACATACTGCAAGCTAAAATTAGATAAGATATAAATGAACAAATATTTGTGCTTTATAAATAAATGTATAAGCTAGTGCTTAAATCTAGTGCACATAAGTTAGGCACAAAAGTTTTGCAACTGCAGCATACAACTGAAAAGGACAAAACCCTAATTACCTGCAACTGACATGACATAAGAAATGTCCTGATCTGATCTGAGAATAAGAATAGACAGGTTGATAGACACATCACTAGAAATGCATTGGAAAAAAACTGATTAAATCTGGAAAAACCCAGTTATTCTGCAGAACTCGGCTTTCAGGGTGTCAGGACCCTGAGAGCACCCACAAGCAGTAATTGCCCTGACCAGTCCCAGTGTAGCTTTTGGTCTGGGAGCTTTCTTTAAGCTCAACTCTGTGTTTCTAGCTTTTGCCTGAACTACAGACCATGTAGCTCTGTGCCCAGCCTGGTTTCCTGCTAGCCCTGATGTTTTTGTTGGACCTTAGCCTCTTGACCTCAGCCCTGGCTGTCACCTCACATTTGTCTGATGATCACTGGGCTGGACTTGTTACTGCCCCCAACCCTGCTTGGTCCTGTGAGACTGTACCCTTGTTGAAGTACATACCCAGCCTGTGCCAAGGTCACCTTTAGCTCATTGTCCCTCATGTAGCTGTTCTGGTCTTGTTGCTTCATGATGGTCAGCTCCACCAATCACTTCCCGGCAGGTGATGGCCATGCTTTTGCTAATGCAGTCAACTATGAGATTTGTCTTCACTGCTGGAAGGGCACGTTGCTGGCTTATGCTCGACTTGTTGTCTACCAAAACCTCTCAGATTATTTTGTACAAACCTACTTTCTAACCACTTAGCCCCCTGCCTGTAGTATTGTGAGGGGTTATCTCAGACATAAGGCACTGAATTTGCCTTTGAACTGCATAAGGATCCTTTAAGCCTACTTTTCTATCCATCCAACACCTCTCTGAATGGTATAACAGCCCTCTGGTGTAGACAAGTCCACCCAGTCTGATGTCATCTGTAAATGGGATGCAGGATCCTTTTGTTTCATTGTCCAGGTCATTAATAAAGACTTTAAACAGTATCAGCTCCAGTATGAAACCCTGAAGAACATAACTTGTAACTAGCTGTCAGACTTCATTTGCAGATGGAATTTTAAAAACTAAGTCTAACCAAATAAGAAACAACTTCCTAAGTGTGAATTTAAAAGTCTTGTTTGTGACTTTAGGAATTATTAGAAAGCTAAAGTCTGTGGTGCAAATAGCCCTGCAAACGGACAAACAAAATGAATTCACAAGCTACAGGGTCGGAAATTAAGCAGCTCTGAATATCCCTCTGCCAAACTGAGACAACACACATCTCTATCTTTGCCTTGTTTCTCATCTTATATTTTGGAAAGGCACTGTGCATGAGAAATAGGCATTCAGCAATTTTTCTCACGCTGATAGCTTTGAAATGTCGTAGTCATACTCATGTAGCAAGATCTTTTAATATTTCAAGCAAAGTAGCCACTTTTGAAAGCATCTCTCTAAAAAAAAAAAAAAAAAGTACAAATACTCTTCTTCCCATAAAAACAGAGAAACACATTTTTTTTCCAAAGTAATTCATACAATTGCTTCAAATGTTCGTTGTCATAAAGGGCAATCTTCTCCACTATGCCCAGAACTTCCAGAAGGTGTTGAATGGAAGCGTCAGTAAGAACTGAGGTGCTGTGAACCGCTGCTCTCAATCAAAGGTAATACACACTTGCCTTTTGACAGTCAGTTCCTTTAAAAGCCTGGTATACATTTCAAATAATGAAAAGAAGCCCAGAACATCTTACCATGCACTTGCTGGGTAGTTGTGTCTCTCATTTATAGGTTATTTCTTACAGCTAGCTCAGTAAAGATGATGGATGAGAGTAGATATAAGATAAGAAAGTTCTTTGTCTTTGCTTTCTTCATTTGATAGCACAACCAGATCCTTTCTCTGGTACTGTAGAGAAGTTAAGCAGGCTCCAACAACTGGTTCTCTGAGGACCGTGCATGAAACATAAAGCTGGATCTCTGAAGACAGATAGACAGACAGTTAGACACTCCTGGCGAAAGTATCATTTAAAATTATGTTAAATAACATTAAGTATTATATAATCATAACAAACAGACAGAATCTGCCTAAACTCACCCCAAGCATACATCTGAGGGTACTTTGTGCCAGTGAAGAGGGTTGGCATGTTGCAGTGAGCTTTTGAGTCTGTGTGGTTTTGGGTCCTTTATTACCCATTGCAAGTTTGAGTGCCGCTTGAACCTCAGATAGGTTCAAGCAAAGTCTTTTTTGTCAGATGAATTTTGTGGCTTGGATGAATTTTTATTTGCTTTATGTGATCTATGGACTTTATGTGATTGATAATCTCACGGGTACTTTATTACATGAAACACATGGGAAAACAAAACTAGTATGACCTTTTTATTCTGTAGCTGACTCATGCTTTAAAGTTGTTTCAAAAAGTGAGGAAAAAGAAATTTTTTTTTCAAGTAATGAAAAAAAGAACTAAGTGAGAATGTGCATTTGAATAACATCCAAATTGCTGTTTACCTCCTGTCTGTTTCCTTTTTTATTGTTTTTCCTCTCAAGTTCTATGTATTCAATGAAATCAAATGCAGAGGGAAAACAGAATGCTATTATTTTTGTTGTGGTTGTCTGTTCTTGTATTTATGCAGGCTTGAAATGGAAAAAACTGTTTCTTGCTCTGCTACCTTTCCCAATTTTGTGCAGTTAAAAATATCCTATTTAATTTCAAACATTTAACAGTTATCTTTGTAGCTGTCATTTCTAAGAGTGTCTGGTGGTTGAAGAGATCTGAAGCATGAGTACACATCTAAGTGGTTACAAACCAAAAGTAATATTTAACAGTGATGTAAACAATGAATTTAATTAATCAGCCAAAATCAAGAAGTCACTGTTCAGAGAGCTGTCCTTCAAGGCATACATGTGTATAAAGCAAGCTGAATTTAAAAATGGAATTAGTTTTATTAATTTATCCATCTCATTTTTATTTTAAAACCAGTGAAGCTGCATGATTTTTCCTTTATGTATATACACATATTTACAGTGCAACTCGCTGTTTCTTTTTATCAGGTCACAAAGAGTTTTGTGGTTTTTTTCTCTTTTTTTTCTCTTTTTTTCTCTTTTTCCTCTTTTTCCTCTTTTTTCCCTTTTTTCTCTTTTTTTCTCTCTTTTCTCTCTTTTCTCTCTTTTCTCTCTTTTCTCTCTTTTCTCTTCTTTTCTCTCTTTTCTCTTCTTTTCTCTTCTTTTCTTTTCTTTTTTTTTTTTTCAGAATTTAAACAGACAATAAATGCTAGTTATAATTAAAGCCTGCAAAATGTCATGAACATGCACAAAGTAATAGAAATGTGGAGGAAGAAAAAAAAGATATTTTAAGATATTGATTGAGGTGATTCAGGAGTTTTGACTGAAACCTTCATGTAAGTGCTTTTCTGGACATGTGCCAGTGCATTTAGTTGTTCTCTTACTGGTAATTCTCCAGTAAAGCAGATGTCTCAGGCTGTAATTGACACAAGTCCTTGCTACAGTTTATCATGGTAACTTGAGCTGGGATGAAACTGTTGTTTTAGTTTTAAATATCAGTAAATTTGGGGAGAATTCAAAACAAATAGGATTTGAATTTTGCTGCTTATCTCATCTCAGATCCTAAGAGAACTGCTGTGAATCCCTCGTGGATTGGTTCCGGTCTCTGCCTACTGGCTGAGATGCAGAACAGAGCAAGATGGACGTGTAGCTTTTGGTTACATCTCAGTGGTTTTTATTTTGGTTATCTTCATTGACAGTATAAATTTTTTTATGGCCTAATGTAGTTTCAATATGAACTATCTTTCATTTAAGCAGTTAAGAAATGTAAAAATGTAAAACTCTCTATGCTTCACCTTTATTCACTTAAATACAAAAAGTTGAGAAACTAGTGTTTCATCAGAAAAATAATTAACCCCCCAAGTAGCATTTAAAAGTATGTAAGGTAAATTCAGTTTCTTTCTTAAAAAAGGTTCTTGAACTAAAACAAAGGAGCTTGAGTAGAAGCTTTAAAAATTGAATCTGTGACAGCTTTAAAAGAAACAGAGGAAACTCTTGAACACCTGTCAAAAGGAACAGAGACTGTAAGACTGAAAGATTTTAGAGCTGAAACTTTCCTTAGATAAGAGTTGGGATTGTGTGTCTATATATATAGGATTTTTTTTTTCTCTATCACCTATTAATCAGGAAGTGGTAAGAGGTTTTCCATACCTGTGCAAGAGCTGATACATTATTTTCTACAAACCTACAAATATGTGATTCCATCTAATTTGTCTTCACCTCAGCTGTGCTACTTTTCCTAAATTTTCTAAATTATGATTAATAAATTAATTCTACCAGAATTTTAATCATGACCTCATAGAAATGCTGTACAACATATAAAAAATGATTTAGTGAAAAATTTTCAATAAATACAAAAATTGTGGGAAATACTAAATTTATAAAGTGAAAGATATGAAAATATGAATCATGGTAGTATATTTTCTCTAGCAGAAAGCACAAGTTAGTTTTGTTTGCTTTAAAAGCCCTTAAAAATGTCTTGCTCTTCTATCAAGAGTTTTTGCACATCTGCACATCACACAGAAAGAGAAAACCACTTTTGAAGGATTTCTTATTAAGAATGATTTTTCGTTTTAAAATGTGTTGCTATCATTACCATAATCAGTAATATTTTACTGTAAAATTACTCATTTCATAGCAGTGTTTTCTTTTAACATAGTCAGAAATTAGATCTCTGGCTCCTGAATGTTGGAAAAACTTTTCTAATATATTGCAGATATGACATTTCCAAAAGAACCCTTCAGTTGTCATTTCCACAGTAGTTACTAAATTAATCTGTATGGCTATCTATGAGTGATCTATGAGATCACTGTTTCAGTATACCCAAGACAGCAGAAGTGAAGAATCATTCACTCGTTATTAAACAATTTGCAAGTTAGTGTCAGAGAAATGTAAATCCTTAACAAGAATTTTTCATTTTTAAAACTTTCTTCTTTTCTTATTCTGAAAGTTATGATTTTCTTTTGCTGATATAGAGCATAATTATTTTTGGAATTAATACAATTTTAACAGGGCGTAATATTCCTAAACCATCTTGAAATAAATATGCATATGCTGATCTGGATGTTATGAAATATTCATCATGTGACAAGAAATACTTCAAAAGGTAGATATGCGCTGGCACTCAAGTAATTGGTTCATTAATTGCTTCCAATAGAAATGTGAAAGTTGCTCTTCCTCTTTCCAACTAACTTCACCACTGTTCATGAAGAAGTCAATTTTAAACATAGTTTAAGAAAATTAATCTGCTCACACAGAGATGAAATACTGAATTTTTGATTAACTTTTTTGTCCCAATGATCCAGGTATTTAGTGACACAAGTAATTTGTGCAATATTAATCTAGCAATACATGCAGTACTCAGAAATGTACTACCAGCATTTTTCAAGAGAAATGTTTGTCTTCATTTCTGGCAAACCTTTGTAAGAGGATCTTGAGAACTTCTTGTAAGGAAAGTGGAGAAAATAAAGAGGAAATACTTTCACTTCTTTTCTCCAGCAAATAGAAATGTCTTTGCATAATCAGAGAGAATAGCACTACTTAATAACGAATGCTTATTAAATGCATCCTCTCTATGTATTCATATTTATTTCTGAGAAAAATGATGCCAGTTTCTCAGATGTTAAAGATGAGACACTACTAGAGGTTAAAGTATCAAAAGCAGAGGTTCTGATAACAAATGACAAATAAAATAGCAGAAGTTCCCAGGACACATCCAAAAGCTCTGAGGGAATGTAGTGAAGGAGGCTTAACTCCTATCAAAGAAAAAACAGACAAAAAAAAAAAATCCCAAACCCAGGTATTCAATAAAATGAGCTCTGTAGCAGAAAATGTTTACCTACCTTTGAGAGAGGGGCAAATGATACCCTAGAAATCACAGATCTTCAGTAAATAATTTGAAGTAACATTTTAACATAATTTAAAAAATAAAATTATGAAATACTTAATGGGTTGCAATTTTACAAGGTGATTGTCTTCTATAGCAGGAAAAAATTGGCTATAATGTAATGTAGTAAAATTCCTTGAGGGTGTCAATAAAATGGTGAGTGAAGGAGATAGGTAGACATGTTTGTCTAAGCTTTCAAAAAGCCTTTGGCAAAGTCTCTTACAAGAAGCCATTAAATATGATCAGTCTTAAGGGGAGAGCTAAAATTCTGTCACAGGTCAGAGCTGAATGAGACACAAAAAACAAAGAGCCAGAATTACTCATCATCTTTGAAGAGGGTGAAATGTTAACAGCAGTGCGTTTGAATATTGGAAGAGAGCCCCTCTGGTTTAATGTACTCTGTGCGTTAATGATCTGGAAGAGAGATGAAATGAGCAAACCCTTGATTATTTATGATAGAAGTAAAAAAAGAATTTGAGAAGTTACAGGGGAATTTAGCATAATGAAGTCACAAACATGATGACAGGTATAATGTAGAGCTGACTGTGGTAGAACGGTGCCCAATGCTGGCAATTTTCTAAATGCTCTTAAGTATCTTTGGATCTGTAATTAAGATATCTCTTCATTAAAGAAAATAAAACTCCTATATGTATTTTGCAGTGATAGATCAACTCCCGCCATACACTGTGCCTAACACCCCTCCCCCCAAAAAAATAGCTCTTATGCATATGTGCTTCAGAAAGCAAATATGCTGTTTGGAGAAGAAGGAGAAAACACCATGAAAAGAAGTCACTTAACATTGACTCCTGAGTTTATGGTAGGCTTTGAAACTGAATATATGTACATGCATGTATATTAGTTACATAATTAGTGATCACTGTGGCAGGAGCATTTGGAAAACTGAATGACATAAATTAGTGTGTAATACCACAGAACTGATATTTGATTACCTCTGATGGCAATGGTCCTTGATGGTTGTAGATATCAAGACACTCAGGCTTCAGAGCTCTTTCTTGAGGAGGGGAGCTAAAATCAAACCAGACATCTGCTTTCTCTCCCCCAAAATCTGAGCTATATCCTCTTATAAGACAGCTGAGGCTATATGCAGTTTGCAGCTCTGGGCCTCTGTCCCTGGGCGACTGAGCATTTTCAGGGATGTTACTTTGTCAGGACAGGTGCTTTATGGTGTTTCTCAGCTGTTATTTCCCTAGCTGAGCTGCTGCTTCTTAAACCACAACCAGTTCTGTGTCAGCTCTCAAGGTTGCACTTTTTCAATGACCTGTAGCTGACCATTAGTGAGTTCTTACCCTTTTGGGGCCTCCACCTCAAAGCTGCCCCCACATCGTGAAAGCCTTTGCTGTTTTCCTGTGGTTGAAGAGCCCATGATAGCAAGAGACACCTGGTATCAAGTCCAGGCTCACACAGCCAGGTCTCAAAACAAGCGTTTGAGAAGCCCAGCAGGTCAGCACTGGCACCTTGCACTATGAGCAGCAAATTCCACTAGTGTAAAGCTTCTGACCTTTAACTGGCAGTTATAGTAATGGTACAAAAAAAGCCCTAAATGTATACAGTTTTGCTATATCCGTGTGCTTATGTTTGATTCAGAAAAAGCTAACGTTAAAATCTGTGTAGCATGCTTCTATTTTCATGAGAGCAGCAGGTTTTTTCTTTAGCTACACGGCATACAGATTTCCTAAAGAACTTTAATGGTTAATGTGTACTCTGGGAGGATGATAGGTCTTGGTTTCAGTCTCTGTTAAAAGAAGCAATTATACATTTTTCACGACAAGGCCATTACGTCAAATGTAAAAAAACCTGTTCAGATGTTATAAACTGACTAAATTAAAGAACAAAGGCTTACTTTGGTATGTACAGTGATTATGGATACGAAGTGATAGGGACTAAAATTACTGTAAAAAATGGAGCTTTCAGAAAATTATTTAATTTTCCTCCAAGTTCATCTGGTGCTGCCTATTTTCAGTATAATGTATTGAACTACATAGATGACTAGTTTTATCTGATGTGACCATTTCTGTGTTCCTGCAGTGGTCTGTCTCACAGTCATGGTTAGCAATATTCTATTCTACAGCAGTGTTGACAGCTTTCCCTTTTTAATGCTGTCTCATTCATTTTGTTATTTAAATGAATTCAGGTAACATCAATTAGGGTATAAATCTCTGCTCAGTATTAAACCCATGTTCATAAGTAGGAATTCTGTCAAAACCATGAAAACTATATTAAGTCAAGTCCTCTAAAAATCTTAAATTCCTGCTGCCAAAAATCACATAGGTATCTACATTGTAATCAGTGCTCATCTGGTGAATTGTAACCCTAGTATTTCTCTGTAGAATTTTTTGTCACAACTTTTTCCCTGGCAGGACTGAGAACTTTATAGAAATCTGTAAATATGGTAGGAGAACATCACATGCCAAAACACTTTAATTCATGTAGTTTCTGTACAGTGCCACAGGAACAGTCTGGAGCTTCTAATAAACTAATAAAAGCGATTTTCAGTGCTGAACAAGGCAATATATTCAATATATTAACTAAAATTTAACAATCTTGACTTTAAGCCAGCTGAAGGGAAACATTAGTAGATCTATAGCTGGCATGATGTGATAAAATCCTTTGGTGTATTAGTAACTCCAGGAGCTAAATGTAATGTAAATAAAGAAGGTAGCTAACTATAATGAATATGCAATAGTGCTGGATTCTAACGCTCTTGAATTCGCTTAGCATCTTGCCTTGCAAATAGTCTGACTAGAAGTTTGATACCAATCTCCACGAGAAGTAGTTGAGAGTCTTCTCTTACCCCCTGTAGTGTGAGTTGTGTGGGTGTAACTCACTGTTCCCCTGTAAGCAAAGGAGATGCAGTCAGGTTTACAGAGGTCAGCCAGAACAAATTACCTTGAGCGCAGGAGAATCTGAGTGCATTTCCTATGCTTCAGGAGAGAAACTACATCAACCTTTCTTTCATGTCAGTATATAGGCAAAGAAATGATGGTTATTAAAAAAAAAACACAATAATTTGTTTAAACAAGACTTTGTGGAGTGAATGACATGGGAATTTGTATAATAGAGAGGAAAAGGCAAGCTAAAGAAAATGAATTTTAATCATGCTCGTATGGGAGTAAATTTAACACTTGAAATCCAACTCTCTTTTTTAAAAAATTTGTTTTGGTCTTTATGTTTTTGTATATATAAATATACGTGTATGATAATGATAGAGATGTTATACTAATTTATGTTTACAAATTACACATGGAAATCCATACAGTCATATTATTTTTAATTAAATGAGATACACATACTTTGTATATATATTAAATAAGCAACTTCTTTCTGAGTGCTCAGTAATTTTTAACAAACAAGGAAAAGATTGAGGTTCTTTCACAGCAAGATTAGTGTTTCACGCCCAGTGAGAGCCAAAGCAAACAATATAGGTGCAGATGTAAAAACCATCAATGTCATCCCTCTGGTTTCATAAGCAACAAAAAAAAAAAAAGAGAGCACAGAACATTTGAAGTTTGACTGTTTCTCTAGCATCTGTTTATGATGGCATTTGAATAATTCCAGATGGATGAGAAATGCCAAAAGTTAGAAACCCAGCAGCTCGTGCCATCAGCTAGGCCAGCGAGGTGCAGGAGTAAGAAGAGAGGCACAAACAGAAAAAATTCCAAGTCAAGCTCAGCCGCATGTGTAATTTTTCAGGCTGTTTTTAGGAGCTCAGCTTAGATGACATTTCTAGAACAGTCAATATTTTTTTCAAACTGAAAGGATTTGATATTTTATCTAACTTAAAGGAGAAATAAACAATTTTAATTTTTTTTTTTTAACTAAATTTTAGTTTCTGTTGAAGTGCAGCTTTGAATGAACCAACACTAAAAGAGGAACCACAGAACCCCGATTGCTTATGCTAAACTCAGCCACTTCAAACTAGAGAAAGATTTAAGGGAGACCCAGAAGGCTTAAATTATTAGAGCAGGCAGAAGGTTAGCGTTTCTCTCAATTGAACTTTTTCTTTTATTAAATCCAGGCACTTTGATCACTTTTTTGTTCACCCACAAAATAAGAACAGCTATTATTTTTCTCTCTGCCTCAGTACCCACCCTTTCTTGCAATTCAAATGACTGGGGAGGTTGGCAAATGAGATGATGACAGAACTGTTTCTCCCAGCTTTCCACTTTTGAGATATTCCTAAAAGAGAAGGAATTTTAAGAGATGTTTTGGTTATTTTAAGAATAATTTATAGACTAGAGAATTCTGTCACTTTCATCCCCACATCTGATGAGACACATTTCCTTTCTTTTAAGCAAATCAGCAGCTCCATTTATAGCATTTCTTCCAATAACAATTCCAGCCAACAATAAATTGTAAATCAGTAATTCTGAGCAGCTGCTGGTAGCTGAGGTAGACTCTATGCATTCACTTATAAGAAGCAAAACTAGAGAGTTGCATTTGGGAGTTTTTTCTCATTTGTTATTTGAAAAAAAATGTGTGCTTCCCCCTCTGAAAAACCTTTTTGCTTTACAAAGCATCAGTTTTGCTTACTGAAGCTGAAAATAAAGCATCAGATTGAAAAACAGAACATTAACAGTAAAATCTGGTTTTGTGTCTCCTTTTCAGTATTTCTGTAATGAAGAAATATCACTGCAGTGCACTCCTTATCTGAATGTGAATAGTTTTATTGTCAGCTGTGTACCTACTTTATGTACTAAATGACAGCTTTTCCTGTGTTCTCCCATTTCTGTCCTCATTGCCCATCAGAAGCATTTGTACCGCTATGTTAATCTAATATTCTATTAAGATTTTTCTAGTTATGATGCAACAATTTAGCAAGCAATTCTTTCTAGTTTTTCCTCAGGGACTTCAGTTAGTGTCTCTCATGCATCATAAATAAGGCATATTTTAATAGATGGTTGTTCCTCCACCCTCATTCCAAGTTATCATTTATTCGCTAAGATAACAAAAGACAAATTGAGCAGCAATAGCAGAGTCAATTAAAGAAAATATTTTGATAATCCTGATACAAGACACAATCATGTTACTGTGCCAAGTCCACAAAGCTGAATTTGGTCTGTTGTGTTCATGGTAGATAGAATGAGGAAAAAAGAGGTGGGTTTTTACCAAGTGGTTTAAAAAATGTCCCGAGTATTACAGCTTTTCTTGGACTCTTCTAAATGGCAATAAACAGTGAATTTATGTAATAGTTTGCAATCATTAAACGCAACAGAACTATATCTCTGTAGTCTTGTACCGTGGTACAGATCCAGTTCTCTATGTTATATCCAGCCCGTGCACTCGTACGACAAATGTGCATGCTGCTTTCCTATACAGCTGCAAACAAATTGTTTCAATTTCTTAATTCCTGGGGATTTTCTTAATTTCAGCTTGTTTGAGCCTTTTGTAATACTTTTTCCTTTGCAAGTTTTATCCTCTTTATCAGTAGAGCAACTTCTGTTTTACTTGTGTAGATGCCTTTGTAGGGACTTCAGGTTTAACTTGTTTGATACTATTTTAAGCATCCTATGTAATTTATCAGTGATATGGGCCCCAGCTGTTCTGCAGCATCTGCAGCTACGAAAGGAAGAGTTATATCTTTTCAGTGGATACTGCCTCTGTACAGCAGATCTCTTCTAGACAGTAATAAGGGTTGATGTAGACCAATATTTATTATGAGTAAGCTGCTGTATGCTAAGAATCAGTCATGCAGTTCCCGCTTATACTAATTGTAACCACTGGGATCTTTTTTTGCTATACTTGCTGCTGAAAGCACAATCCTTAAAATTTAATCATTTCTTGGAAAAACCCTTGTGGATATGATAGACATCCCATAGTACATCACAGAAGATTACATTCTGTTTCATGGAGTTCTATGGAAAACTCTAGAGTTCACTTTTTGTATATGTCATAGGCTACTATACCAGTTTCTATGGTCGTATTACATATGGAGAATTTTTTCAGACATACTAAGTTTTAAGGGACTTCTCAAAAAGGAGAAGTTAAAGGGTTAGCTGTGATTATGTTGCTTGGACTACATGAGGGCTTACTGCACATTGGTTATTCCCCATCCAGTCCCCAGGGACTTAGATGGTTAGACTAAGGGAATGTGGTTCGTCAAAATCTTAAGGTGTAATGAACCACTCTGCAATAAGACTGCGTGAGCTCACTGTGCACTAGTTTACCTCTATAAACAGCATCTGCAAGTGTTGCCCTTTTACGCAGTACAGGTTTAGTCCTGACAGGGATTTAGTTTGAAGTACCTTATTGTGTATCTCCATGTGATCTCTTCACTTTCTGAAACAGGAAGCAAACAACAGTTTGCGTTAAAGTTAGCTCATATTAAGGATACTCACTGATTGCTACTGTTTGAACATTTATTGTATCTCTAGTGTCTTCTGAAGTATTGTTATGGTCAATTCATTAAAAGAGGCACTTGTGATGATTTTGTCACAGCAATGGCCAACCACCACGTTCTGTTTTGAGACATGCTTCCATACAATTTAGAAACCAGTGGTAATTACAGCTATAACTCAGTGAAGCAATAAAAACAATGTAGTCTTTCTCCTTCAGTGGAACCATTTAAACTGAAGAAACTAGATAGTTTCTTTGCCCATGCTTTGGGACATGTCTTCATACTTGGTTGTACATGTATAGCCATACTAGTTTATGGTTATACCTATGCAAGAGCCTTATTCACCTTTATAGATTATCTTTTAAAAAGATTAAAGAGTAGTGTCTTTATCTTGTTCAAGCCTGGGGAAGAGATGGCATTGGTACCCTTGTCACATATGATGAAGGCTGAAAGTAAAAAAGTAGTAATTCCCTAGCTTTACCTATTAAACTGTCTTTATCTCAGCCCACAAGTTTTCTCACGTTACTCTTCCAATTCTCCATGAAGGGAGCGAGCGAGCGGCTGTGTGGGGCTTAGTTGCCGTCTGGGGTTAAACCATGACAACATAACACCTGAAGATATTTCTAATAGTAATTCTGCTACCATTGTTATGTAGACAAAATATAAGGAAGGGATAGTACAGTAGAATTTACTGAGATAAGTTTTATTTTTTAACATAAATAAAAATGATCAATCTGTGGCCGAAGTATTTCTGAAATATTCTCTAACATGAAGCAGAAATTTATGAATCATTCTTCATAATTTCCAAATTAGGCCATATGCAGCATGGCATTTGTCCAGTTACTCTGAAGTAAATCTGGAATGATGTCAAAAATCAGTCCTTTGTTATTTATAAATGACTGCCATGATTCTATATACATCTCACTCGAGCTTTTTCCCATCAGTGTAAAAAGGATGTAATGATTCAAAGGCTATCTTTTCATCGTTACTGGCAAGGGCTGGATATTTATGTGACTCAGTAAAGCTAAAGACAGCTCTCAGGGTACATGGCTGCTAGTCTTTTCTTGCTGTTGAAGATGTGAATGCTGAAAGCTATTCCTGGCCTATAACAGCTCTGGGGTCCTATGCAGATGATACAAAGAAAGCAGTTTGTGGAGAAGAATGTTTTTGCTCCTGAGTAGTCACAATTCCTGTTTGTATTTTTCTGGCATTTGATAAAATTAACTGGCTCTTTTTTATGGTTTTTCTCCTTTCCAGCACTTACAACTCCCCAATTAGAATAATGCTTCAGGTTCCTATAATGCCTGTGCAGAAGATATTTATCCAATTCTGTATTTCTCAAACATAATTAGCACTTCTGTTTAGTATTAAATATTCATAAACCTGACCTCAAACAACTAGTGGCTCTTAACTAACACAGAGATTCATAACAGTCCTTAGTTCAGAAAGCTGACTTTTTATTTTTTCCCTGTTTTGCAATAGTGATAAAAGTAGCCCAAGCAATTTCGATGTCAGGAGGTGTAAATCCTATTCTTGTATTTCTTTTTTTTATTTTTTTATTAATATCATAATTTTATTTTTCTCAAGTATTTGTTTCATGAAACAGAGAAAGGAAACAATATTCTGTCAATGTTTCTAATATGCAAGCTTTCATAAGAGAGCAAAATTTTTCTGAGACGTAATTGCATGGTTGGATGGCATGTCTTTGGTCGTTCTTTGCCAGAACAATCCATCAAATTTATTTGCCACCATATATTGAAATATCTACTGTTCAAATTTTAATTTCCCAGACTTGAAGGCTAGTTTTCATATCATAAAATGTAGCAAGTAGCAACAAATCTGGAGAACACAGTGATCTTTACAATTCATAGAGTCGTAGAATTGTCTAGGTTAGAAGGGACCTTTAAGATCTAGTCCAAACATCAGCTAAACTCCGATAAAAAAAAATAAAAAAATCACTAAAGCATGTCACTAAGCACTATGTCAATATCTTTTGAATCCTATGATTCTGGGATTATTAGCAAACCCAAGAGGTCCATAAAATTTTCACTGGTGTCCAGGTGAAAATATTTGCTATCCGCTCAAGCTGTTATTTTAAATCTGTCTAAAATTTAAATTTAAATGAGATATGCTGCAAAAACCCAACTTGTTGAACTGATGTTTTATTTAGATATTCTTTATCTAAATGCCTCTTTACCTTTAATTCCTGAAAATGTGTGTGAGGCTTCATTTTATTCGGCACAGAGAAGTCAGATTGTAAGTCAGGAAATGTTCAAGTGTTGGGAATCATCTTCGACTACTCATATTAAAATGTGCTTACTAAGATTGCTTCCCATATGCTGAGAGTTTTTGGAATATATTTCCTCTCTCCCTATGACTGTATTGAGCTAGGAACATGGACTGAAGAAGCAGAGTAGGTACTAAGAGCAGATCTGCGTTTTCTGACCTAGCCATTTCAGCTGGCAAAGGTCGCCTATGAATTTTTTTAAATCTTATATGGTTATTTAATATTTTAAAATATTTTTTATATATTTTTTAAATATTTTGTTGTTGTGGGACTGGAAGTGGCTACTTGAGTAGGGATCAACAAAATGCTTCCTGGGTATATCCTGTGTTCTCAACACAGCACCAAAAGAAGCTGGTCTGTAGTTCAATGAAAGTTTAGTCCTAATTTTCTGGAAATTTATTGATGGACAGAACATAAAATTAATTTAACCTTTTCCCAAATGACATAGAGAATTTAAGTCAAATACAGTCATTGCGGTATTAAACTTCTGATACCTAAAGCATTCTGTTGGGATGAAAGCATTAGAAGGCAAGGCAAAAGTATCCTTGATTTTCTTCTGAACTATTTTTGAGCCATCTTGAGATGGAGATATTTATAAGATTTTACTAATATAGGAGGAGATTGGGAACTCTGAACATTCTCCAAAATGCTCCCTAGGCTAATGAGTAGTGAAACTAAATAACTAACTAGTTAGATAACAACAATTACATGATAATCATGCCTTCAGGGTTGTACAAAGATGTCAAGGGAGCTATGGAATAAGCAGCTTTCATTTGAGAAGGATGTAATGGAAGATTTTAAGAAATCATTGCTAATTTTGCTCCATTTATTTTGTTAGCTATATTTAGTTAGCTATTAATATTGTTTAGCAGTTGCAAATGCATAGGGAGATAAAAGCAAGCAAACTAAATTTGTGAGCTAAAAGGCCTTTTTGAAACTGGCAGACAGAACACCGCATGTGTTAAAGAAAAAAATTTCTCATTAAATGTAGTTACCTTTCTAATCAATATAAAATCAAAAGAGAGCTGCATGAAAAGTACAGGTAACTTTCTTGAAATACAGACATTACCTAGTTGACTAAAAGTTTCTGAAATGTCTTAGAATTCAGGAACTTCATGATTAATTGACTCTAGGCATGAGCATCCCATTGATAGCATATTAAAAGAGGTGACATGCTGCTGGACAAAATCTCTTCATAGACAACAGGTCTTCTAAGTAAATGGTTATACAAACAGATATTTCTGGAGTCCTGACTACTGTAACTCTACCAGAAAAAAAAAAATCCAAGTAGAAAACCAAGTCTACCGCTTTGTCTCGTTTCAGTACAGCTGAAAAAGGAATTCATGTGCCAATGAAATAATGTTTGAGATCATAAACAAGGACTCTTTTCACAGTTAGTGGTGTCTTGATATAACAAATTTTCTGTTATCTCTTAGTTTGCTTAGCTGGTTATTTCTATCAAAGACATTTTCAGAGAGGGTGAATCAAAATCCTGATTTATACAAGCTGTAGACAAAGGACAGTTAATTAATTGGGTTAGGGGCACTGATGGCTCATTTTCCCCTTTTTCTTAATTCTAGGAAGAGAACACATATGCATTATCTGAGATCTGGAAAGGATTTAGATTCTCTAGATCAGTTAAGATGCTGTAGGAACAAATACTGTATTTATATTAAAATGATGGTAAGCCAGTTCCCCTCAGTAAATAAAGAAGCAGGGGAAACACATTATCACCAAAAAAACCTGCTGTATCATCAATGTCGTAATGCAGACCTTTGCTTTATTAAAAAACTATATTTGTAACTGTACTGTTTTTCAAACCTTGCCATCACTCAGATCCACTTAAACTATTTTTTTTGTATTACATGAGAATTTCCACATGCAATATGTTCCCTTCTACTTAAGCTGAAAACCACAGCAAAACAGATATGCTTGCACCAATATTTTTCATATTAATATTATTATATACACTAATAGAGAATGCAAAGGATTTTTTTCACCCTTTTCTAGCCTTACAATTTTTTACCAAAAACACGTATGTTGAGTTTTCATTTGTTGTTTTGGGGATTAGATTTGTAAATTAAGAAAAAAACCCTATGTGCTACCCTTTTCTGACCTTAATTTTTTGACATCTTCTCTCCTAATCTTTCCATACCTTCAAATGTAAATATTTTGCAATTTTTAAAGAGTCATGTAGTATTACTTGTTGATAGAAAGATAGATTCCCTCTCAACCAGATAGTTGAGAAGGAATGACAGAAGATGTCTCTCTTCTTTTTTGATGTTTCTTAGTATCATAAGAAAAAGCCTATGAAACCGATGAATCACTAGGGAACAACAGATGTGTTAAATACATATATATGCACATGCATATGCGCATATATATACACACAAATACATATACATAAAAATCACTCTATATCCTCTTTGCTATGAATGAGGTAAATAGATATTAAAGGGATGTACACTACAGATAGAAGCCTAAACAGAAGCGTGGTGTGTATTAATATATTCTATTATTTTCATAGCAGTCACTTTACTTGGCTAGTGACCCAATAAGGAAATTATAGTAGAAGAAAGTGTCACTTTTACATTGCAGTTTTTCAAATTGTAATCAATCAAGAGCACGTTGGATTACTTACTGCATTTATATGCCATGAATAAGTAGAAGTTAAATCTCATCAGCTCATTTCTCAATCTTGACATAGACGTTAAATTGAAGCTCAGCAAGGTACAGCTTGACATTGATGTCAGTATTAAGTGTATAGGCTGCTAAAATCTTTCAGATGTCTAAAGAACTCATTTTCTTCTTTTCCTCAATAACTGGGAAAGATACTTATTGTACCTTTGCAAGCTGCATATTTGACACTTCAGAAAACAAGAAGAAAACTTCCAAACCTGCAGCATTATTATTGTTTAATATTTAGATCCTGCTATTACGCATGGATGTTCTTTATGTGCCTCCTTTTAGGGGGAAGCTGCTTTTCAGTTATTCAGTTTTATTTTCTTTTTATTCTTTGTCAAGCAGCAGCAGAGGTTTAAGCCTTGATTCTTTATTACCCTAATGGTCCTCTGCAGAACTGAGTATTACAGTGTGGTTTAGATCACTGTGATAGATAGAAGATATTACAAACCAGATGCATTGCTTTGGAAGGCTTTGCATTAATAAATCACTGTAGGATGTCATTTTGCTTTTGACATCTTAGATATAAAAGCATGAGCTAATAGTGTCGGACTTGAATCTGTAAACCTGTGAAATGTTAATTACCCTTCTGATATTGACACCACTTTGCCTCAAGTAAGCCATTAGCTCATAATTCCCTTGTATGAAGTAGTGAAAATATTTAACCTCATGTAAGTGTCTCTTATATAGCATCATTGATAATGAATATTATAATGGCATTGTTTTTTAGTTCATGAAGTTTGCATAAGATTGTATTTATTTCTTTTGGGTTTTAAACAAGTAAACTGACTTAAGGTTTCCCTTTGGGGTTTAGCCCTTTTTTGAAACAGCGTTGTCAATATTGGAGGACCTGCATATTGAACTATTTGCATGTTTCATTAAATATTTTAAAAATTTACATTTTGTATCCTTCCTTTTGGTGATACCATTATATGTGCAAAAGATTGCATGTCTGAAGAAATGTCTTTTCAGTTCATAGAAACAGGAGCAAAGTTTTTACAATTGCTGAATCATCTGATGAAATAATATATGTAACCTCTCCTTCCTTTATATTCACTGATTTATGAGATATCTGTCTGCCTTTGTCACATACATACACACACATGTACAAGCTAATGTGTGTTTCACAGAACTGTAAGATTCATATTTTGATATCAAATCAATACAGACAAGCCTTTTGTGTGCATTTATATATATATAAATATATATATGTTTGCATTAGGTTCTGTTGTGATTTTGTAGCATAGAATCAATTTGGATTCCATTCTAGCTATTAACAATCTGTTAACATATGACCTATGCTTCTTGTCCAGGATTTGGAAACTGCTTTTCAAGACTTTACATGGTATCTCTGGGGTTTTTTTTGGGGGGGAAGGTATGGTAATAGTTTGGGGTTTTTACCTTTTTTATTTTTTTATTTAATAATGTTTCTTCCAGCTGCCTGCAGATTTGGTTTTTTTCCCTTTCAACTTCAGTTTTCTCTTGGCCAACCCATTATTTACTTCTTTTGAGAAGGTGTGGTAAAAAGGAAGTATCTAAATCTTGGTATATAAGGTTAAACAAGGATTTGTATTGTAATTCCTGAAATGGTTTTCTAAAGTCACCTAAAGTGTTTGTCTACTTGAAAATTAAATGGTTCTAATGTGAATCAATTCTAAAAAGAAATCCAATGTCATAGTGCATTTTCAAAATTCCCTTGCAGCCATATGATTAGCAATGATGATTTTTATTTCCTCACTATCTGTGTGTGTGTTTTTCATCTTATTTCTTGGCTGTCATGTTAAATAACAATGCAAATGGTAGGTGGTAACCACATTGCTCAGACACTAAGTGATTGAAAGGTCTTCAAATTAAGACTTTCCCAATAGTTTTATTTTAGTCTTTTTTTATTAATTATTTAGATATTTATTTTTTTTTTTTAACAAATAGCCTTTACTCATAGATGTGTGTGTCTGACCAGCTGTTTTATTGAAAAGCTGCCATATAAAATAATAGCTCTAGGAGCATCCAGTCCCTGGGAAGTGTCAGTTCTCGAGCTCTGAGATTTCTGCCTAGAAGGGCTCTTATTTTCACAATGTTTCCGTGGGACAGAGGAAATAAGTATACATGCGGAGGAAAAAATTAACTCTCCAGTGCATTTTAGAGATTAATTTCCTATTCTATGCTACATTACTTGACATCTTTGAGGGTGTCTTTCAGATGGGAACAGAGCTGTACCTGTAACTGCTTTGTGTTTCAAACCGTTTTGGTCACAGGGTCAGTTGAGGACCGTGGCAAGGGCTCCCCTTCCCTTGCGCTCGGAAGCAGCAGCAGCGGCTGCTCCCGCTCACTGGGAATGTCTTGACAGAGGAACCAGTGCTGTTTGGGTACTTGGGACATAGAAGAAGAGCAAAGATAGGAGCTGTGCTCTGGGTATGGAAGTTAAGTGATGCAAACACTTGTATGTTTTGTATCTTGTATCTTTCTATCTTCACTTCTAAGTGAAACAAAGTCTCATACCCTGCCAGCCATATGCTGTGTGCAGGAATTTTGTCCTCTGTTTTTTAAAACCCCTCCTTTCTGTGCTCTAATTAGAGATAAATTTCAGAGCATAAAGAACACAATCTTAAACTAGAGCTTAAGACTAACACTTAAATAAGGTATCTCTTTAATAATACCTGTTTCCAAATCACGTTTGCTTCCGTATGGGGTTATGATAACCACAGAGAAAATTTCTTCTAGGCTTCTGCAGCCATGAATAATCAATGAAAGCATTGCATTAATTTATATTTAACAATATCTTTTAACATTCTCTTCTGATTTTTTTTTTACTTGGTCTGCTCTTGCAACTAGTACATTGAATGTTTCAAGTCAATTGGCTGGCCCTTGATTAACATATCCCTTTTATATAGAGATTCTTATTCACGTTATCAGCCTCTTCTCAGTGATTCAAAGGTTCCAATACCATTTTTACATCACCTCTTTCTCACTGACTCCTGAATAGTACTTTTCTTTTTCCCCTCCTAAGTTTGTGTTTGAGTGATCTTTTAGGGGGAGGGGCTGCTGGTTTTGGCATTTTGTTGTTGGAGTCTTTTTAAAACTTTGCTTGATTAGGAAAATCAGGTGCATGTCTTGAAAATCTTCCTTAGGTTATAGATATCTGGGTTATATAATGAATGAGTATATTTCAGGTAAAAAAGCTTTGCATATTTGAATGGAAATCTATAGCACATCTAATCTTTTCTAAACAAACAAAAAAAAAATCTGAGTACTGTACGCAATGTGGGGACTTTAACTGAATGGTTCAAATGCTACACAGTGAATGAACAAATATAAATAGTTCCCAAAACAGACCTTTCAGGATTTAGATGCACAATTTATCTAACATGAAAATATTTCCTGGATCAGAAACTGTTGAACTGGGCAGGGGGAGGGAAGGGAAGTCATGTAAAATAGAAATGGTCTAATAAGACTGATTAAAGAGTAATACAGGTGAAGGATTTTTAACAACTACAACAACAAAACTCCATAATTAATGCCAAATATACCAAATTGCTAATTAATGCCAAATATACGAATATGCCAACTAATACCAAACATACTGTGTTGGAATTTTCTGTATTGAAAAAGGCCAATAAACTTCTCTTTCCCAGATGGTTTGCTGAAGACAGGGCTAAAAGAGCTCCTATCTAAACAATATAGAAAAAATTATACAATGTATTAATGTACAAAGTATTGAATATGAATCTTTCACCAGTCAGAGCTGTACAGTTCTGCTGCTTCTTTGAGGGTATTCGTTCAATTTTAGAAAATAAAAATGCTACGGTGTTGTTTGGTTTTTTTTTTTTGGGGGGGGGGGGGAGGTGGGATAAGGGTGGGGAGGGTTCTGTTCTGTTTCCTAAAAAATGAAGGTTCAGAAAAAGAGTCATTCTTGGATTTTCATTGTTGGATTAGCAGCTCTTTGCTTTCAGTGGTTGCAGAATAGATGTTAGGAGGTATGCCCAGAACGTTAAGCTGGTCTTTTGGAAAAGAGATAACATTTTATTTATCTTTAAGCATAAAGTGCCCCGGGACAAAGCGAATTTCTTCTGTTGGAGGATTTATTCATGCAAATTTTTACTTATATTACATAGCAGTGTATGAATTGAAAAGCAATTTGTTACTGTCAATTATTAGTCTTTATGGTTATTCCAGTACAGGTAGAAAAATAATTTTAAGAAATTATTGAAAAGTTAGAATGGGAAAGGAGAGTTATTGTCTCAGAAAATTATCCTATCCCACTGTGTTATACTCTCATTGACTTTTGCAAGTACTGTCAGCATGTTCTTTACCACTGCAGAATTTATCTGCAGACATCTCAAAGATTGTCTGTACAACTGAATAAAGCAGAATCATGTTGTGTACAGGATAATTTCCTGTTGTCTGCATGTAAATAGAGCAAAATATTTCACAAGTATATATCTGTACTCATTATAATACTCACTATAACATCATATTTATTAAAGAAATCAATTTCATATATCAACACAGAATGAAGGTATGGAAGACTCTACCAAAATTATTTTGTATTATGGTTGATGCCATTGAATGTTAAAAATGAATCTGCTTTACCTTGGGAAGGTATAGGTAAGAGCTTCAGTCTTGTGAATTGACAGCATGGAGGTTTTCCATGTCTAAAATTTATTGTTGTTCTTAAAGGTATGCCATTAAGAGATTAATGCTTAGTGAAAAGTAAATTGGCCAAATACCTCAGTCCTGTGGAAATTATTTTTACTGTAACATGCTGATATCTAATAACTGCATAAAATAAAAAAACAACATGAATATCCAGTATTTTTCTTATAGAGGATAGTAGCTATTAATTTGATTTAAGCATCCAAATTTTTTGTTTTCATACTGACATTTAGCACATTAAATATATCTTTTGGAGACGTCTACTTGAGAGAAAATCTTTGTTTCCCCATTGTAAAAATGACATTCTATTCCTAGTCATTAGTTTTCTCAGATTTTCCACAAAATTAAAAATCATTTACAAGAATATTACTTTGTGAGAGAAGTCTGTATGGTTAATGGCATTATTTTCTGAACTAATCAGGTACAGTAATGTCATAGAAGTACTCTTATGTTACTTCAAAATATATTAATATTTACCTTTAATATTTACTAGAAGTCCAAAGAGCTAGGTAGATATATGAATGTATATTAATGTCACAAAAATTATATTTTTTTCTTTATTTAGTAACATCACCTAGAAGCAACTGTATGGAAATTCAGTTCAATCTACCACATCAGCCATTTGCAGATCCTGAGGTATGAACTTCAGTCTCTAATAACATTTTCAAGGTTATTCAAGCAATATGTCTTATATGGGGTTTTTTTTATGTACATGGCAGAATTATTTTCTGTTGTTTTCAATTTATTGTAGCTTTTCTTAGCAATTCACTTTGTTCAGAAGAAAATGTTCTCATACAGTTGTAGTTGAAATATATTCATTAAATATTTTTACATTTCAAATATTAAAACAATGTGTTTTAGCAGAGCCCTCCAAAACTCTGCAGAGCAAATGAGTTTAATGTACAGCTGTAGGTTTCCTTCTTCAGAAAAGACATTATGAAGTACTGATTTGAAGCAGGCCCTAGAAGCATCACATCTCTGTATTAAAATTATTTTTTCTCTTAATTTCCTCTTCAAAGGAAGTTTGGAGGTTCTGACTTGGGAGAGCTTAAAACTATATAAGTATATATGAAACATCACTGCCATAAATACAGTATTTTGGGTCATATTTATTTATAGCAGCAATTTTGTGGTTAGTTTAGTAGCAAGGTGGTAGATTCACTGAATTAGACTCCTGGATATTTCACGTAAGTATGAAATTTTTTAATTTTTTTTTTTCCAGATTTGGGACAGCATCTTCAGGCTGTATGTGTAGTAGAAATTAGGAATATTAAGTAGCTAATATTGTTTGCTATTTTTTTTGAGTTACCTATTGTACCAGCCAAACTTATTTCTTGTCAGTAAGAAAGAATTTGTGATCAGAAGAACACAGTATCATTTCAAATTCACAGTATCATTTTGATAAGTCATATATGGGCTTGTGAAGGCAGGGCAGAAAAGGAGGAGATGAAAAAAGAGAATTATAGACATCCTTGTCATCAGTGCTTTAGTAGTCACATAGATCGAGCCTCCCTGAATAACTGAGTTCTTGAATTATTAAAACATCTTCTTACTTTCCTATAGGAGAAGATGAGAGACTTACTTTAAAAAGATAAATTAAATTCAAAGTGATAGTTCTTAATGACTTTTTCAATTCATTAATATGATTTATTGATATTAATTCTTTCTACAATAGCATGTTACCTTGCTTAAGCTATATAGAAAGAAAATTACTTAATTTTAAAAATGTTCACGTTTCCAAGCCCCTCTGATTTCAGTGACCTCCATGTCTGCTCAGGAGATTTGTCTCCCTAGGTTTCCTCTAAACTCAGAAAAGTGGAAAGCCCTCATCAAACAGTGATTTGTGTGCTTCAATTTGTCCTCTCAAGGAACGTCTCTCATTTTGCTACTAGTAGAAAAAGCCTCAGGGAGCTAGCTTAAAATTAGCCTTTGTGAATAACCCATCACAGCCCAAAGACCAGATTATCAAAGCAACTCAGACAATTACACTGATTTTAGTCAAATTTAGTTATGGTATTGCTTTTAATGATCTCTCAAGTGATTCACATCTTAAGAGGAAAAATTCTTGAATGGAACAGCTAGTGAAACCAGGAGTTTCATTTAACCAATGTTTCACTCAGATTGGATGTTGGCGTGTGAAATTAATTTACTATGATAAAATAAAGGCTCTCAGGCTTTACTGATCCAGGAAAGGCATCTTCAGCAACTTTTACATTTGTGTATTCAGAACAGGACAGATTTATTGTTTTGGTAGTTAAGTTGTTTTTTTTTAATTTCTCCAGGATTAATACAGAAGAGAATAAACAAAGTAAGCAGCAAACCCACATATTTTTTAACAACTAATGTGATCTAAGGTTTCTTTTATCCTAAGGTTAGTGTTTGAATATAGCTTTTACAGTTTTGGGGTTTTGCATTCATACATATGGAGCAAATGACATCTGTTGAAAATACAGTTTGAAAACCCAAGGAAGAGTCTGTGCTGCTTCTTTGACAGTAAGCACTGAACTGAATATAAATAACTTCCCATATCTAAAGCAAGCAAGAGATTTAAAATATATATACAACATAACGTGTAGAATATATATATATATAGTAGTAAGCATTGCCCTATAGCAGTGATCTCAGGCTAATATAAAATATTCTAATACTATATATCGTGTTAAAGAAAGTAAAATTCCCACCCAGTAAGATGTGGAAAATTAAACCAAGCATATCTGTGTCATGTGAGTCAAAAATTCTATGAAGCAGTTGAACAAACACATAAATATAGACAGAAGAGTCATAGTTAATACATTTTCTCAAATGTCTGGAACATATAGTAAGAAGTTTCAGCAAAGGTAGGCTGACAGCTGCAGTATACTTTTGGATCAATTTTCTTTAAAAAAAAAACAAAAAATAAAACAAACAAACAGAAAAACCCCCAAAACTAAAGCAAACCAAAAAAAGCATAATACACTCCACTGATTAAATATATCAAAAGATGTGACTGCAGAATTGAGGGTATTTAGTATTTATGTAGGACGTATATGAGGTCAATGATATTGCCACACCATGTACTCATAGCAATTTTCTTATTGGAAAAAAAATATTATTTTGTTCCTCTTACTAAGCTTATGCTGACATAGACAGTAATTAGTAACAGAGACAACCAATAGAGCTTGGGGAGAGAAACCAGTGGACCACAGAATGGATTGTAGTTCTGTGCTGTTCCATTTGTGTTTGCTACCTAGAAACTACACCTAGAAATACATCATTTACAGTAATGTAGGCAGGAGATGACCCCCCCTGATGTCACTAGGTTGTGTTGGTTTAAAGATTATGCAAGTGGTAAATGTCTTTGTATGTCATTAAACAGACCCAGCATTAAAATACAGAATTTCTGAATATTTTGATCATAATGAACTATAATGATATATATAGCAGCACCCAACAGCCAGTTGGAAAAGGATATATAGAGGAGGGAGCCTGTACTGGCTAAATGTGAAGTGATACTTTCCAGGAATACTAACCTACTGTTCAAGATTCAGGATCTTTTTCAGTCAGAGCTAGTATTTCTGTATTTAAAAGTCACTAATGTATCTTTTCTTCAATAATTTTTCAAGTCTTTTTTTCAGGCCATGTCAACTTCAGTATCCAAAACATCTTGTAGCAAACATGACTTCATAGAGGGACTTAGATAACTTAGGCACCTGTCTTGTCTTTGCTTGCTTTGAACTTCCTGAATGAGGGTTTCACCTGCTGCTTCCTTTTTTTCTAAGAGAAGAAAGAGTGAGCATTTGTTCCTTATAAGTCCCTATTATGGAAAGCATAACAAAAGGAATTCAAACAATAGAGAAGAATGGTCTAGAAGTTTAAATACTTGGGTCCAAAAGCTCAATTGTAAAGAAACCGTTAAGGAAATCAGATGTAACTTTCATTTGGGGCCATACAAAGATGTTGAAATATCATAGTTCTCGTTCTTGGCAATTTAAATAGTCTTGTGCAGAGTATAATTGTGAATGCAATTTTCTAAGAATGAGATTGAGAATTAATTTAATTGAACTCAGGTTAAATTACTTCAGCTGAGATAAGATGAATGTTGATTAACAGAGTCAAATGCCAAGTCAATTAAAGTAATCCAACCTTAACAAGAAAACATTTGTGACATATTTGTTGACATAAAGTCTCTTGAAACAAGATTACATGTGTTAGCTTTTACAATACTGAAGTTCAGGTATGTTCAGGACATTATGTGAGCAGGAATTGCTGACAAAAACATAGAGCTTAAAACTAAGCTTCCTTTAGATTTCATGAAGTTAGAATTTCAAATGGAAAGTGTACTTACAAAGCCAATCAGGTTAAATTGTCTAGGCTGTTGTCCTCTAGTTTTTAATGTAGAAGTAGAATTGCAAACACAGAAACACATAAGCATTGTCTGCCAAAATAAATTAGCTAGTTTTACTGATTCTTCAATAACAACAACAAAAAAGTGGGTTTTTTAAGTTTCTTGTATCATGGAATTCATATTTATTCCTCATTGCCACAGCACAGCTTAATCTGTAATAAAAATATAAGCTACCATTATGATGAAATAATGCATAGCAAATAACTTTTGAAATTACAAAGCTGCTAAAAGGATGTATTTTCAGTGTATCAACCTACAGAAAAAACTACAGGGGGAGGAAAGGCAGCACAGCATAGCTGCACTTGACCATTCTTGAAATTCTTTACTATGGGGGTGGTGAGGCACTGGAACAGGTTGTCCAGGGAAGTCAAAGATGCCCCGTCCCTGGAAGTGTCCAAGGCCAGGCTGGATGGGGCTTTGAGCAACCTGCTGTAATGGGAGGTGTCCCTGCCCATGGCAGGGGGGTTGGAACTTGATGATCTTTAAGGTCCCTTCCAACCCAAACCATTCTATGATTCTATAACTGTGCCACTAACAAATATACTCCCAGAGGAAAACTTTCTAAGCTCTAAAAGGTGAAACATGCTCATTTAAACTCTGCCCTGATATTAAAGAATTAAAGTTGTGAAATTCTATTACCATGTAATGAAATCAAAATGCATCAAATCCTTTTTTGTAGGGATGACAGTTTTTTAGAAAAATAAATCTGCCATATTGAAGGTTTATGAGGGTGCTTAAAGAACACCAGAGATTTTAAAAAGAGAAAGATGCTTGAATTCTGTTGGTTGAAAAAAAAATATTCTCAGACTATTTTGGGGGTTTTTTGTTGTCTTTTTTTTTCCTGCCAGCACACTGGAGGTATTCGTGACGTTAAAATTTTATCTTTGTATTCCTCCATCTGTCAGGAGTAGAGTCACCATGAGTGCAGTACTTAAACATTGAGGAAAAGATTTTTCCAGCCAATAGATTAAGGAAGAGTGCTTAAAGGTCATCTCCAGCTGATGAAATGTATTCTCCAGTCAGCAAAGGAAGAAGTAAATGAAAATGGAAGAGAGGAGGCCTCTCATTGAATATTACTGATTGAGTAGCCAATGGGAAGGGATCGATAAAAATAATCAGTTTAATTAAAAATGTTTTTGAGAAAGGTGATAAAAAAGGTGAATATTGTGTGGACTGGATGTTCTTCATCCCTGAAGTTCAAAATGGCTGGCTTGTGAAATTGTGTTTGTTAGTAGCAGTGATTTGTAATGAATCTGCCAAGTTAGATTGGCATCATATGGCAGGAAAATATAGTATCTAGCTTATTAGAAAGAAAAACATGCAACTACAAGCTGATGAGTCTATCCTCAATAGTATTCAAGACTTACAAATAAATACTGAAAGTAAGTCACGACTGTAAATTAGTAACTGTTGGAAAGTACTGCATCAGTTTATCAAAAGTCGATTGTGTCAGACTAACCTTGTATCTATCTTTGATAACTGATTGATTGTCTAGACAGGGAAATTCAATAGTTTTAATCTAATTTCAGTAAAACATTTGATATAGTACCGTACAGAGTAAGACAGTAATGCAATATGGTTAAGGAGGTTGTGTTGGTGAGACAATTGTTGGATTTATAGAAGGCTAGTAGGTAGTGAAACTCAAAGTAATGAGACAAATCTTATTTAGTACTTTTCACTGATTACTCTAATGCCTGGGCAATGGAAATTTACTGATGCAATGAAGCCAACAGTCAGTATAGAGAAGTATTGAGATACAATGAGAATTAGACTCCTTAAGAATGTAAATAATAGAAGTAGAATAAAATTCACTAGTTCAAAGTTCAAAAATGTACTTCTAGCCACAGTTTTGGTTGTACAATGTAAATGCTACAGGTAGAAATGAAGAAAACTTTTGAGATCTCCAAGTTAGATACAGATCGGTCCAGCTGGATGGGGCTTCGAGCAACCCGATCTAGTGAAAGATGTCCCTCTCCATGGCAGGGGTGTTAGACTTAAAAGGTCCCTTCCCACCCAAACCATTCTATAATTACTTGAAATCACAAAAGCAAAGCAGTTTACAAAAATGGTTACGCAGCCTTAGGGAGCATTGATGAAGCATTTTTAAGAAGGAATTAGTATTGTTATATAAAACACTGGTGAGTCTTCCTCTGCAATACCATGTACAAGGAAGAGATATCTTTAATTTCAGGATGGAAATAGGAAATATATTTCCTAAGAGGAAACTAGAGATGCTTAGCTGAATTAGCGTAGTAAAACAGAAGCTGAGGGATCTATAAATATATCATAATAAAAAACGATTATGATAGTTAACAGCAATGAGAGGAAGCACACCTAAAAGCATATAGACACCAGAACAGAGGGAAATAAACATCCCACTAATAAAGTTAGACTGGAAAATAGAAGATCGTTTCTTACCAGATTAGGAGGTAATGGGACAAAGATTTTTGTTGTTTTAGAAAGGATTATGTAACATTGATGACTGATTCAAGCAGTTCCTCCAGGTCTGTGTTCCTTTAAGAATTTTTGTGTTCCTAAAATAGATTAATCTTTAGTGCTAATTTTGTTTTGGTCTAAACTCAGAAATTTTTGTGCAGGCCTGCATATGGAAGCAAGGAAAAGCAAGGTTAAGGATGAGTATCGAAATATACTGAGCAGAAAAAGTAGTACATTCTTTCTTCTTACATTCTTCACAGCCAATGTGATTTTCATTATGAAATTTTATGTCTTCCTGCTTCATCTTCACTTTTTTAAAAATGATGGGAATTTTTTCCATTACATATTCTCTATTTAGTGTCAAATGAGCTCTAGGTGTTTCACTGATAAATAAAAGAATAAGGAGATTATCATAAATATTCTGGCAAGCAGGGCTAAGATTTTGAAGGCTTTCTTATAAGTAACTTTGAAGTAATTTGAGGATCTGCATGTAAAGATAGTTACACCTGTGAAACAGTCTTTGTAGGATCCCACGTTGATTTCAGATGTTGCTTAGTGTCAATCATTATAATCACCATATAGATCTCAGTAAGAATACTTAGTTAATTACCTTGAAATCTTTTTGTGAGTCATCTCTAATTTACGTTTTTTTGAGATTATGAGATAGAAATTAGCCTGGAGTCAAAGAGGCAACACTGTATGAAATGCGAAACTAAAATAGAATGACAAGTCTTGTTGGATTGTAGGCTTTTTACACTGAAAGAGTTATTAAGCATTGGAATGAGCTGCCCAGTTAAGTGGTTGAGGTACCATCCCTGGAGGTATTTAAAAGACGGGTAGACATAGTGCTTAGAGGCAGGGTTTAGTGGTGGTTTTTATCTGAGTTAGGTTGATGGTTGGACTAGATGATCTTAAAGATCCCTTCCAACCTAGACAATTCTATGATTCTATGATTTCTGCTTCTTAATTATAACTCATATTCATCACTTATCAGCTCTTTTCAGACACTATCGTATTGGACCAGGTGAAATCTTAATTTTAGAACTTCATGAAAGATAAAGGAAAATTCTTGCTTTTAGAGGGGGTATCAATTTGTATTTTAAATCTGCAGTAAGGTCTGTTGCTGGTTGTCATTCCCCTGCAAAGTCTTCTTTTTTTCCAAAATCTGTTCAGAAGCTGTAGTTTCTTTTCAAATATTTTTGTTTGCTTGTTTGGTATTTTTTCACTATTTCATTCAGTTACAGTGTTACCGAATCTAAATATTTTGGTTTTAGAAAAGAATAATCTTCGCAGAGATATTAACTGAGTTAAACTTGTACTTTCTCATTGATAATACTCATGAGATATATTATTCAAAAGTTACTTGTTCATGGGAAATATGTAGATCAGTCTTCACCTAGAAAGAAAATCTGCCTCATTTCTAAACACTGAAGTTGTCCTGGTAAAAACTCATTCAGAAATAGGCTTAATACTAATTCTAGTCTACTGCACTATCTATTTCTTATAAGTAAAAAAGTCATAGCTTTCCCAAATCCCTGAAGTCAAAGGAAAGATGATTCAGTTGTCTCTTTGTGAAGTGTTTTGTCATTATTTTAATGTTACCTAACGTTCAAGAGCATACATAAATTGTCCCCTCTCAAAAGGCACCAGAATTGAATCTTATTCTATAGATTCAACCTCCATTAAGATTACAACTTTATCTAGGAGAGGTAGTGGGCTGAGTGGTCTAGAATATGTGAGATGAATATGTGTGACCATAAAGTCACATCCTATCATAGAATAAAGCTAAAAAACCCTGTCTTTATTACGAGTAAAAAAGAAAATGAAGTCTAAGGTAGAATGGACATCCATTGGGAATTCTGTCTGTATGAATCTCAGAGCATTATCTGATTATGCTTTCTCAAAATACTATGACAACAAAGGTATATATGATGAGGGCACAAAATTGTTGTCTGAGATTTTCAGTCCATCTTGAATTCTTGAAGGGCTTGGAAATACAAGGAAACTGTTTTGTTCGTGAACTCCTGTTCAGCCAAGAAAAAGGGTTGAGTGCATGCATAGGGTTAAGCCCTATCAATTTGTGGGGCAAAAGAAACAAAACAGTATTTTTAAATGCTTACTGCAGAACAAGGCAGTTCTTCTGTTGAAATACAGCAATAAAAAGAAATGACAGAATGTTTGTATCTGCCCAAGTTCCTCAGGAACTCAGCAACATCCCTTGTAGCTATTTTTGTGACAGAGTAGAAGAGACTTGAAGAAGAAAATGGTGGCTTTTTTGAGGCACACAAAAGCATCATGTGACTAATGATAAAGGCTCTGATAAGGCATTCAGATAGTATTACACCTGCAAAACACAACAGTATGGTTTACCCTACTGCCATAAAACAAATGGAAAGGCTTCCTGAGAAAAGGAACAGAAACAATCTGAGAGTTGCAGACAGGTAAAAGTTAAAAGTGACTAAACCCGTAACTGGCCTTACTTCCCATTAATTTTGCTTACCTAGCCTGTAATAAAAGGGAATACAATAGTGTTCTCCAAGTTAAAGTTAAGTTGGACAATAGGTTACAACATTCCCAACTCCTGACAGGCATGGTGATCAAAACTTGCATTACACACAACTTCTGAGACTGAAAATACCATTATTGTAGCTCCTTGTCTTTCAGAGAAGTATAAACTCAGTGTGACAGATAAAACTTTTAAGTCTTCTCTCAGGCTAGTAGGATGGAAAGGTAAGTCAGGCCTCTTACAGAGAATAATTACTTCCTTTAAATAAATGATAGAGAAGATTGAATAGACTGTCAACAACATGTTAATCTGCTTCTATTCTGCTGCCATTAACTGTTCCCCACAGACCATAAAAGAGATTCTGATTTGACTTTTAGATGCCTGGCCATCTGTTTCCTGAACATCTTCTATGAATTGTTTGAAGGAATAGAAATTTGGCAAGCACATGTAGCTTAACCTGTCCTTTCGTTCGTGTGAGCTACATCATTAGCAGTACACTATCTATAGTCCACAGTTGTCCCTCCCTTTTACAAGTCTGAAGTAATTATGTATGTGTAATGCACAGCTCGTCACACCAGGAAATTGTTAATACTGTCTCATATTTATGTAATCTGTCTGTCAAATGATTACTGGTAACAAAAAGAGATAGAATTAATATATGTACGGTTTCTCTTGACAATTGATGAAACTCTTCTCCATCCCACAAAAACTTATGTGATGGTTACATTTTTCCATACATAGGTAGCCCTGTTGTCTTCAACAAAGTTGACTTTTAAAACGGAAGAAATACAGCTGTTACCATTGGTGCAGGTAGCTTAGAGTTGTGGAGTCCTGGTCATTGATTTCATACCCTTGATGTTACTGTGACAGTAACAAGGTTTTGTTATCCTCTCTGACATAGGCCCTTAGACGTAAAGTCACACTGAAGTAAACCCATTCGATTGTTTTTGTTGGGAATTTTCTCTTTAAAATAAAATTATTCACTTCTCTAGATGGTTATGTGGGCCATAAAAGCTTCATTTGTGAGTTCAACAAAGCATTTAGTAGAATTGTTTGTTTACTTCTAAAAAGGAAAAAGTTTGAAACCCTGAAATGTCACCACCACAATTGTATTTGGCATGCGGGTCAAGGCTACATTAAGTTATGGCAAATCATAATTATAATAGTGATTTGAACTTAATTAATTCTTTCTGGAGTGGATCAATGCTAGAAGACCTGCAAAGTGCTAATGCAAGGGGAGAAGTCTGGAAACAGATCTCTTGTTAGCATTATTAGCAGTTCACTAGATTTCTTGCAGCTAAAATAAAACTTAAGGAAAAAGATGAATCAGTTACGTTTCACAAATGTACCCTGAAAATTGAGGCATAACAATAGAAGTGCAGATAGTGAAATGATTCTTTAAGGCCTTAGGACTGCTTTAATGCTTCAAAACTAGAGGGTTGCTTCTATGCTTTTCTTACTGTCAATGAACATGCATATCAGATTTAACTGAGGATCATAGAAAAGAAAAAAAAAACCAACAAAAAATAGGAAAAAATCAGTCAAGACCTGCATTTTTACACTTAAAAAACATAGTCAGTCTCTTTTCTTCATGTTTGTTTATTAACTGTCTTAAAAGTATTTTCTACAATTTATTTTGTTTTTTAGAGCTAGAGGACAATGTTTTCTTAAAATACGTGGATGCATATCATCATCTCATGGGTGATGACATGCAGACATTAATGTTGCGTGAAGTTTGTGAAAGTTCTGGATTTCCTACTAGCAATTTTGGGCACTAGAAATAATACTACTTCTACGTCTTTCTTGTCACCATATGTGAGCAAGCTGTTACCTGATTGACTTGACCTTGAGATCTGATTTTTAAAAGCATGGTGTGTAACACTCCACATGAAAAACCATAATCAGTACTGATAATTGATATGAAGGCTATTGTGAGTGCTCAACAGAATTTTGACCTGAGAAAATGTGTGGTGATATATAGGTATTTTCAGGGACTTTTAAAAATCTTTCTTCAAATGTTTGTTTGAATTAAGATCTTCTCCCAAAGTTCACTTTTAGTATTTAAATTTGTTGTATTATTTGTACACCTACAGTAATGCAATTTAGACACAGCATATTGTCTGCTAATGTTATGGTGCGTCATTTTGGAAACGCTTAACATTTTGAGATAAGGACTCAACACTGATCAGGTATCCCTAAAATATTTTTGTCCACTCTTTTATGAAGCTTTTTATCATACTGGATAATTTCTCTGCATCCTCTGGTTTCGCTTCCTCATCCCTCTTCCTTGTATGAGCTGGGATCGCCTTCAAAGCAAAAGATTTGAGAGGATGAACAATGGTTCTATGGTACTACAGGTGTACCTGACCTCTTTTACTTCAGTCAGAATAGGTCCACGGCAGTGCAGGGGGCAAGGCAGGCTTGCTTTGAGCAGACCTATCTCTTATATCTTCTTTGAAGTAACTTCTGTAGGCAGCAGCAATGAAGCCAAGGTAGCAAACTGTGCTTCAAGGGTGAAAATAGTCCTGAAAACTTGGAGCAACAAATGGTAGCGGAACTTCACAGCAACTGAAAGCACTATCCTAGAAATCCATGCTGCGTTCATAAAACCATGTAGTGTGGCATCTACATGAGAGATCTCTTCAATGTGGCAGAACATGTGCTTCTTTTAGGTCGTTATTCATTGCCGGTTAAATATACAATCTTCAGACCAATTTAGGAAAAAAATCCAAATGTAAAGATAGAAGTTGTGGGTAGGCATTCTAAATTTTCATACATTTGGATAGCATTTGCTGGAGGAAAGCACATACCTTAATTAGAAGAATAATTTATTTCCGTTCCACATCTTTTGATGGAAGTCTTAAAAAAAAATCTTAAAATATTTCAATTTAGAGATGGTGGCAGACAATACCATACTTAAAGAATTCACCAGGAATATTTGCATCTGCTTCAAAACCTGGCTGTTTGTGAGTTTTCTGTTCTTTCCTTTATCTTATTTTCATATTTTTGCATCTTCTTCCAGATATATAGGATCTTTTTTAAATTATATTGTCCTACTCTTCTTACATGGATGAGTTTGCATTCACTGAATGAGGACACCTTTGTGCTAGTCTCAGCAACTGAGGTTTAGAAAGAAAGACAAAAGGAGAAGAGGACAAGCTGTTTTGATACGACCGCAGTCTCCATACAAATTGTTACACTTTTTGTTGCCAATTTACAAATTTGACTTCTGCATCGCTTTCAATTTCTTGGATTAATTTAGAGATCATTTAGATAGATCAATGGAGAAAGATGCAAAGGAGGCAGGGAACATGGAAGGGAGCAGCAGCTTAGTATAAAACATGCCTTCCTTATGCTCTAGAAGGTGTGCATGCTTAAAAAAACAAGCTTTTGTGCTCTGTTAGTGGTTGACTTCCTAGAGCATAGCTTGGAGTATGCTCGTGTCAGGCATAGCCTAAAATAAGCACAGAATGACCATACTGGAACACGGAAGTCCACAACTATGTGGGGTACTGGCAGAAGAATCTTGGCAAAAACAGGGTTTGCTACAGCTACATGTCCTCATTGAGTTCAATGTGGGAAGACTCATTGCACATCTCTGTAAAACTACTTTCATATTAGGGGAAGAAAATAGTTTGCAAAGACTAAATGAGTCTCAGAAATATTTTGTCTGTGTATTAGGGGTACTCTGGCATAAAATAACTCAAAATCACCTTCTGCAAACTAGAAGCGTAAACAAAGCCCAAACAAAATACTCGCTTCAAAAAGCACAAGCTTATAATTAAAATTAAGAAAACACAGTCCTACAGAGAATAGAAATAGCACCATGTAACTCTAAATCCATTTTGTTTCCATAACCACATAGAGTTCCATGGAAGTCCAGCATTTATTTACACAAAGGCATTTATGTAAAACATGTATATATATGTGGGTTGTGAATTGGCATGTATCTTACAATTTTTACTCTATAAGGATGATATAGACAGTCACAGTTTTTAAGACATGACCTAAACCCCACCAGTTTCCCATCATTTTGAGCTGGAAGCCAGTCTCTAAAGTTGTTAGAAGTCTTCTGTTCAAGATGAGTGTAGACACTCACTCAGCGTTTCCAAGGTGAGCTTTGAAAAACCCCAAAACACTTGCAGGATTTCAACCTGATATACAAGAATCATTATTAAAGTCAGATAAAAATACTGTAATAGTAAAAAAAAAATTAAAATGTCCCACTGTTACAATATGTGTTAAAAAGAAGATATTTTCCAGAGAAATGCAGCAAATGCATGGGTTAATTACAAATAATATTGATAGACAAATTGCTATGATAATAAATCTGAAGTAAGTTCACATTCTTTTGTTCAGTAATGTGATGTTTATTGAAAAATATATTTTAAATTGTATAGAAGAGGAAAATTTCATTGACATTTATTACTCGCACACTGTGCTGTGATAGTATTTCTATCAAACTTTGTTAGTTACTATAGCAAATTTAAAATTACAACAATCACAAGAAACTTTTGCTGGTTTGGAGTCCATTAAGTAGACTTTATTTTGTTAAGTATTCCCATTAGACATGTCAGCTTATTTCTACTTAATTGGATAGATTTTAAAGTCTTTGATGTCCCTAATACTTCTATTTATATAATATAGTGAAGTGTATAATTCCTTGTCGCTAATTTGCTGCTGTTTGTAACTACTGTCATTTTTCATAACCTCTCAGTGTCTTATAGATAGCATGAATGAATCATGCAGTCTAAGGGAGCTTGGCTTTAAATCTCACCATATAAAATGTAAAGGAATTTAGCGAAAAACCCAAAAAAACCAGCCAACAACATGAAAATAGACTGCCTGCATATTGCTGTTCACTGTTCTGCAGAAATACTGACAAAAGGAAGGATCCCTGACTAATGACTGTTCAAAATAAACACAAAGAGCAAGCATGATAAGAGAAGAAATAATGTGGTGGGAATCCCAGTCCCTCTGATTCAACTCCTAAAACCAGTAAGTCTGATATATCTTAGCCTTTATCCCAAACAGCTAAGCCTCTATCCCTGCTGCAAAACCTACAGTAGTTCCACAGAGGGATGCTCCACAAACTAAGAGGGATGACTGCATAAAGCTAGGCAGAACATATTAGGGGATACCTGGAGAGGGGTGGAGAGAGACATTCTGGTTTTGAACAAGAATTTGGGGATTTCACAGAAATTATTATGGAAGGAAACAAAAAAGAAAAATCTTGAAGTAGAGGCATAGGGTTGAACTGGAATGGAATAAATGCAGAGGAATGGAAAGAAAGGGACATGAAAAAGGATGGGGATGTGTAAGGCAAGCTTTTGGCCAGTGCACTTGTCTCACTAACCCTGTAGCTAATCATCACTTCTCATCTTCAGGTTAAACTCCAGTTTTAACCACTTTCTGTGTGAGCGTGCTCTCTATTTTGTGTGTGTGACCCAGCAGCAAACCTCAAGGCAGACTCTCTGGCAAACAGGAGAAGTCTGGGGGGTGGTTAGTGAGGAGACGAAGGGTCTGGGAGCTAATTAGCTGGAGACTTGCAATCTGAAAGCTGGACTCCAGAGAGAATGGAGTACCTGGGAAACAGCCACTGGCAAAACTTGGGAAGGGTTTTTACTCTGAGAGTCCTGAGAAACAGGACTGGGTTATTCATGCTGTCCCTGTTTCAAGTGGATGCCTGTGAAGTTACTCTTCTCCTGTCTGTGTTAATCTGTTTACAGGCAGCTGTGCCTGTACAGACCTTGTGTGTGCCTACGATGGGTGAATATTGAGCCTAACTCCCGGTGGGACCTGGAAATGAGGACAGCAGCAGCTTCTCTCAGCCAGCCACAGAGGAGATGGGCCACCTGCATCATTCACTCCACTGGATTTGGCTATATATTACATGTGAATTGAATACTCCAAGTTTATCAACTAATCTTAATGCTTTGAAACTGAAAGGTCTGTGTTCACTCCCAGTAGTCTGTTTTGCTTTTGAAGGGAGGGGGTAAGGTTTTGTGGGTTTTGGGGGGGGGCATTGTTTTGGGTTTTTTTTGACTTACTGTATCATTAGCTTGGGTCATAGTTGGAGTAAGAGAGGAAAAGTTACTAGAAGGTGTTAAACATGTACACGCAACTATTTGTTTTGCTGTCTTTCTCTGAAAAATTCATGTTGCAGCTGGACTTTGTACAGATCTTGATTGTCAGGAAGTGACCTGAGATAGCCTGACTCATCTCCCTGCAGGTAATGTTTTGGCTGCCTTTGATGCTTAGGGTGTCCAGCCTGCAAACCTGGACTGAAGTTTTGCCATTAGAAAAGAGATTCTGTTTCAGGATTCCTTTACTTTTTCAATAATTCATGTTCCATGCATTACAGTGTCATGTCTTATAGCACAAGTCTGAGGTGCAATTTTGTTGCCATGAAAAGTTGCAGACCAAAGCACTTTCTTTCATGAGTGTGATAAAGATAAAATACTGCAGGGCAGGTTATCAAGGTATTGAAAGGATTAAATGCGGTTAGAGATAGCTTTGGGGTTTTACTTTGTATAGGAAAAAAACTTTTGTGAAGAAAAGGGACTAATAAGTTGTAGCACCTGAAGGAGAGCACATTCTTTTTTGGGTCTATTGAGGTTATCATAGAACCTTACTGGGGCAAAGCAATAAAGATAGAGAAAAAAAGTATTGATTTAGATGTAAAGGGAAGCCTAAGACTTGAAAATGTTTTATATCACTTTTTTGAAAAAAATGTTACCACCAAAAATTTTAAGACATGGAAAATATTTTTGTTACACTGATATTTTTCATTTTCTGTTTTTACCTGTTATCAATATATTTATTTAACTAGTTACTGACAAAGTGAGAGTTTAGAAAATCTACTCTTCAAGTTTATGTTTTACCCATATGGGCATATAGTGAGAGGTGGTACCCCATAATCTGAGGTGTATTCCTAGGAAGAAATCTTTGATAAGATTACTGTTGCATTTTATGAAACAAATAGAAAGCACTCCAGTTTCATTTAACTACTAATCCTTAAATATAGAAATGCAGCAGGCAGAACTTAGGCATAAAATGTTGACCTAACAAGATGTATTGCTATCTGATCTTACAAGATTTACTTAATATTTTCTTTACCTTTCGTGTCCTGTTGCAGCAATACACTTTACTTTTAACCAATGATATTTCTAGAAAATCTCAATGTGTTTGTATGCAATACCCCTCAGAAGTCCAGAAAATCACCATTCTCCAACTTCAGAACATTCAAATGTCATTGTTGCCTATGAAAATGTATAGTCCCAAACAACCATTTCTGATGGTCATACGTTACCTTTGTTTTCGGCTCTATGCAGATTTTACCATATTATTTGAGTCATGGAAAATTGTTATCAATTTTAGAGGTTTGTCCTTCTGTTTAAAAAAAAAGATAAAATTTTAAAGCTGATAGTATTTTTTTTTTTAGTTGCATACCTCATGCTATGTCTTGTCTTAATCTAACCTACAGTGCAGTAGGGGTGACCACATAATCTTGCTGATACTCCTTTAATTGCAAAAGGACTGTCTTAATTTAAAAGACTTAAGGTCTCAATTGTGTGTGATTTTTAAATCATTTTAATTTAGCGCTTGTCAATGATGATCTTTCTCAGGAAAAAAGCTTTACTTTTACATATTAAGATTTGTAAGTACTTCTTCAACTGTTTGGGTTTTTTTTATTTTTTAAATATTGAAGAAGATATTACATCAAAATGGAAGTTGTTCCCAAAATAGAAATTGAATTTTGGTGGAGCCAATTGAAGAGAACATAGAAGGCCATCTGTATAGGAATAATTAGACAATTACAATGATATTTCATAGATGAACAATCCAAGTGACAAAACAAATAATGTAAAAATGTCTAAGTTTCAGTGTATGTTCACTTTACAGTCCTGTGTTCTGTTCTTACTGCCTTCATTACCATTGCCTGGGACATAATGTCATGTAACAGAAGGTCGCAAATTTTTTGTGTAGTCCACCCTTTCAAATCAGGAGGAACTCTTGTCAACCCAAAGTTTAGTAAAGAGACGCCATCTCTGCAAGAACAGGTAACAATACCAGAATATTGCGGGGGGGGAGAGAGGGCTGGTGGTGCTCGTGGGGGGGATTTGTGTGGTGGGAAAAGGAAACATAAGAACTTTTAAGAGAAATAAAATTATCTGTAGTAGCACTTTTCATCAATGACAAAAATTTTGAACAGGAACTAATGAAGTGTAAGAGGTCTGAAATTGGCAGTTATATCACACTGAAAGGATGCTGTGACTGATTGTGGTTCAACTACAACAGAGATATTACTGAAATACTAGCTGTAGTGTAGTTGAAAGTCAGTGATAAAGGACAAAAGGTAAGAAGTAATTTTGACTAGAGTAAAACAAATGTTTTCCTATGGCGATGGTTCTCAAACAGTAGTGTGGTGACAATTGACACTGGGCAAGCTGGTACACAAGAAAGCCTTGACACTCCATATAGTGTGAGTTCTGCTGTTTCTGATTGCTGTACCCTTTAAGGCAGCTAAAAATACTTTCCTACTATCACTTTTCTATGTAAACAACTGCTGTAATTGCTAGTGATGACAACTGAGTTGTGAACATCCATGAGAAGTTTTCTATTTAACAGATAATCTATGACACTGCTAAATACACCTGTTCCTGGTGCTGTAAGTTAGTTTTCTTGGTGGTACACTGCAGATAAAGAGGTAAGTTCTGCTTCATATGTATTTTTTGTCCTTTGGGGTTTGTGAGAAAAATCACCTTTGCCTCATTTCTGTAGATTACAATACGCCAGTAGAGATTCTACTTACAAAAGGAGGAAAAATGTAGTTAAGTAATCAGCATATACTCATTGTGCCTAGCCCCCTATGCTTCAGGCATTCAAAAATAACAGTATATTGTGGGACTTCTCTCTTTTTTCAGTGCCTCTTCTGCCTTTCGACAATTACTGGTATCTTTTATACAGGAAATGTATACATCTGAAATACTGGAAAGGTTTAGTTTTGCCTGAAAACTTGTTGATGGATATAATAGCTATCTAAGGTATAATAGCAACAGGTATAAGAAAGGAATGCTTTCTTAAAATATACTGTCTTTCTTTTTTCAGCTAATTATTCCAGTCTAATATTTGTTGATAATATTACTAGGGTTTGGGATGTTTTACCAGTGCAAAATAATAGCTGCCGAAGCCAGAAAAGCAGGTCAGCTTGTCAGCTTGCTTCCAGTTCCATTCTGGGAGGGGCAGGACCAATACGCTTTCTAGTGCTTTGAGTTAAGCATATTACTTGTATTATGCAAATTATACCATTTCTTCTGGTTTTCTTGAGATTGTTTCAAAGTGAAATCATTTACGCTATCATAATTTGGAGATTTTTTTTCTTTTTTTTTTTTTTTTTCTCTCTTAAGACCTCTATTTTTATTCTTTAAACTTGTCAGTGTTCCTACTTTCCTGGACCCATTAATCTCTTCCTTTCACTTAATCAGTGAAGGATTTACATCCTCCAGTAATAGTTGGTTATTGTCCTAAACCGTTGCTTTCTTATTTCTATTTTAACTAAGGTGTATGTGTCTTCCTTTTTTCAGTTTCAAAAGCAGCTTTCAAATGTTGGCTTAATGTAATTTTTTGAATTCTCTTTGAATTGCTAATGGCTTATTGGCAAGGCAATAATAGGGCTATATATGGCATCTCTGCCATGCCACATATGCAATTACTGTCATGATATGTACCTTATATTAAAATCAAAGAGATTTATTTGGCTTCTATTCAACATAAGAAGTTCATTGCCAGTTTTATTACAGGTCTTTCTAAGTATCTTCTTTCCGTTAAATAGCTATTTATATTAGTTTTGTATCATGGATCAATTCTTAGGACATTGTAGAATTCATGCCTAATGGAGTGGACCTTGTGAAAAGATAATTTATTCAAGTTTTACAGGGAAATGTAGAGTGTTTCTTGGTGTATAAGATATTTTAAGATAAAACTAACAATAAATATTAGGTTGTTACCACAGAATATTTTCAGGGCTCATGAGATTTCCCTGGTGATATAATCACATGTCCTTGCTCTCACTTAAGCCTGTAATTTCCTAAGTAAGAACTGTAATTTCCTAAGTATAACTGTTAGAGGCTAGAATCAAGTGTTTTATTTTAAATGTTAGTGTACCTAATGGCCTTCTTTTCCTAATTGTCACTCTTTATTGAATATTCAAAACACTTATAAATACTGCTGCCGTTTATTACCTGGTATTTCATAGGTATTCAAACTTTATGAAAGTTTGAAACTTAATGAAAGTTTTACATTACGAGACAATTATCAATATTACATATGCTTTTCCTTTTTTTTTTTAATACAAGCCAAGCAATGTGGACTTCAGCACCTGCGTCACTTCAAGTACTATTCAGTCCCACTGATTTTCTTGCATGTTCTTGATATTTGGCAAATATATAGACTCTTTATAAGATGGGATCACTTGCTTTTTGAAAATAAATAAATAAATGAAGTTGGACTAGATGATTGTTGTAGGTCCCTTCCAACTGGACTATTCTATTCTAAATAAATATGTAAGTATTCCCTGGATCTCTAGCATTTTATAGAAATAATTGTGTCTGGTTCCATACCTGTTCCTAGAAAAGTATATTTTCTTAAGGTCATTCTAAAGGAATAAAGTCCTTAGGCCAAGCTTGAGGCGGATAGTTTATTTGAAAAAATTATTTTTGAAAAATAATTTGTGAATTTTCTGTAAGTTTAAACTCCACTCTTTAGATTGAACTGTGTAGAAGGGTTGACTTTGACTATTTTGTGGAATATAGGGAAGAGGTAAAAAGATTTTGAGGGAGATCTTTCATGGTAACCATGGTAGTCTGTGAACCAAGATTACAAATTCCTTTATAATGATTCTGGTCCTTTTCATACCACAGGTATTTAAATCAAGCAAAAGATGAACTTCCCTCAGTTTTGTAACAGCAAGGAGAAGGGAACCTAGTGCCATGGAGTAATGGACATAAAAGGTTAATCTTGCTCCAGAAATCAAAGTAGCACTGTAAAAACAATGACTGCATACTTCAAGCATTTTTGGAAAATAGGAACTTCAAAAAGCTTTCATATCTTCATCTGCTTGCACTGCCCAGTAGACAAGGCATGAATTTTCTGTCTTTGTTAAAGCAGCTAAAAATAATTAATGGCAAACTACAAAATGATTAATCATCTCAGGATTTGGAGTTTTCCAAGTTATATTTCTGAATCACCAATCCATACCTGAAAGGGTTGTCTGCTTTTTTTCCTTGCTTATAAACTTGGTTCTTGGTACACCAAATCTGCACATAGAAATAATATAACTTTTGTCTTACTCCTGTATGATCTCTGTCTCAAATTCTTTTCTCTCAATTAACGTGCATTTCAAATTATTGTCTGGTTATTGAATATTGATTTATTTCAGGTCAATTTATGTCAAACTAAATAGTACCATATGTCCTTTTTTTTTTTTTTTCTTAAGATTTGAAGTCAAACGTAGAGTCAATGCCATTAATGCAAATTAATATCTTTCCATCGATATCACTGTGTGTTCAATCAGGCTTTCAGATGTTCTTTGCTTCCAGATCAGAAGTGGCTATGATAATGGCTTTTCTTTATTTGTCACTTTTAACTGTGGTGGGCACGGTTAATCCCTGGAAATGTTCAAGGTCAGGTTGGACAGGGCTCTGAGCAACCTGATCTAGTTGAAGATGTCCCTGCTGATTGCAGGGTGGTTGGACTAGATGACCTTTAAAAGTCTCTTCCAACCCAAACTATTCTCTGATTCTATCATAGATACAAATAAAATAACGTATGACTCGGAGAAAATTAGTCTGAACTAAGCAAGAAGGACAATCCTCGGTATCAATACAGACTAGGGGATGAGGTATTAGAAAGCAGCCCTGGGGAAAGGGACTTCAGGGTGCTGATGAATTAGAAGCTGGACATGAGCAGGCAGTGTGCACTTGCAGCCCAGGAGGCCAATCGCATCCTGGGATGCATCAAAAGAAGTGTTGCCAGCAGATCCAGGGAGGTGATTCTGCCACTTTACTCTGCTCTGGTGAGACCTCACCTGGAGTACTGTGTGCAGGTCTGGAGCCCTCAATACAGAAAGGACATGGACCTGATGGAGCGGGTCCAGAGGAGGGCCACTAAAACGATCAGGGGGTTGGAGCACCTCTGCTACGAGGACAGGCTGAGGGAGCTGGGGTTGTTCAGCCTGGAGAAGAGAAGGCTCTGGGGAGACCTACTAGTGGCCTTCCAGTACCTGAAGGGGGCCTACAGGAAGGCTGGGGAGAGTCTTTTTACAAAGGCCTGCAGTGACAGGACAAGGGGCAATGGCTTTAAATTGGGAAAGGGCAGATTTAGATTGGACATTAGGAAAAAGTTCTTTACTATGAGGGTGGTGGAACACTGGAACAGGTTGCCCAGAGGGGTAGTTGAGGTCCCTTCCCTGGAGATATTCAAAGTGAGGCTCGACAAGGCCCTGGGCAACCTTGTCTAGTTGGGGGTGTCCCCGCTGACTGTGGGGAGGCCATACTAGATGGCCTTTGGAGGTCCCTTCCGGTCTGGATGATTCTATGATTCTATGATAGTCCTCTATGATTAGTGATGTAAGATTACAGCAAGGCTAATACAAGACATAGCAATTCCTTTATGACATCCTGTGTCTGTTCTGTTCACAGAGCAGTGTTGGAGTGAATGGACACTGCCTCATGACTTTGGATCAACTTGCTATTCTCTAAAAACTCTGACTCTTGCAATATGAGAGGGAAGAATTATTCTGCATTTTACCATCCCTAAGCATATCCAACTTTTATCCATTCAGTCTTCACCAGAAGTGTTCACCAGTTGACACATCTGCTGTAAAAGGTGAGAATGTAGTAACTTCTCATCTGTCAAAGCAAAACCTGTTCTCTTCTCTCTGTAATGGGCTGTTTTATTCAAATACTGTAAAAACTTACGACTTTGTTTATTTTTTTCTCTCTAGAAACAATCACATCCCTTTTCACTGAGAAAAAAAACAATCTATGTGACAAAAAAAGCATAACTTCAGAAATTCACTGTAATATCTGAGCCCAAATCCCCAGTGGAACTCAAAGTGGGCCTGGAGACTGCAAAGGATTGGTGAACTAAGGTAGGAAATGTTACTGTATTAAGCAATCATTTCAGCTTTCTCTTTCCATTTTTCATACTCTGGGACTTACATTAAAAACAAGACAAACCACAACACATTTTGCACTCAGCAGATCTGAGTTTAAATCATTTCACTGCTGTACTGGATGAGATTAAAAAAATTCAATACAAGAATAACAAGGGTGTTTATGCTTTCTGGCAAAACTTTAAAAATAAATTGAGTATAAAGGAAAACTGTACTGTCAGAATGCTTGTGTGAAAAATATCTTAGGTGTGCAGCATGTCTTTACTGTTTCTACATAAAGCTTATCAGCATTTATCTAATATTTCTGCAGTTTGGAGAACAAAAATTTAATAGAAAGTGGAATTTTTTATATATATATTTTTTTAAAAGTAATGTCTTGAACACTTCCATGGAATTAAATTCAAGATCTGATTGTTATGGAAGATATCACAACGTAATCACAACAACACTGGTAAATTTGAAATGTGGAGATCAGAAGTGCAACAAAATATCTCTAAGCCTTCAGGCATATGAAAGTGCTATGGTTTCAGACACCCTTGAAAATGCTTATTCTTGTTTTTAAAAGATTTTTATTACTTTGGAGGGAAAAAATTCTCCATGCTACAAGATAGGGATGTTCTCATTTTAGATGGTTAGATAGAAGGTCTTTGGTTCATGAAGTCTCTTTGGTAAAGCTTACTTCACAATCAATTATTTTAAGATAAGTAGTTTCATTACACACCTTAGAGCCAGTTTACCTAAAGGGTTGTATTGATATGGTGGCATTTCTCAACTTAAGTAACTTGTACATTCATTGTTTATTTTGTTTATTGCCTAAATGCCTGTTTATTAAATTTTGTTTATTGCCTAAGTTTTAACTTTTGAGAAACTCATAAAACCTCATTTTTCACTTTGTGAGTTCTACGCATTACTTTTGGGTGGGATGGTTGTATATTTTAAGTAAAAAATATTAAACAGTGGCATATATGTCAGCATTTTTAAAAAAATCCATCTATATATACCTGAAAATAATTTTAAAGTGGAATTCCAGGACACTCATATGGATATTATGACAAGGAGCATTATGTAAAGCCTTGATATTAAGAAATTTTCGCGTACGCAGTTTCAGAGACAGGTAATATAATCACAGACCTGTACCTCTGTCTCATTTAAACTCTCTGTTGGGAGTTTATTCCTGTTGGGGGAATATATTCCTTTCAACTTGTGTTATTGTGACATTGGAAATTTAGGCTTGGTCACTTTTAGCTATTTCATTGGCATTTTGAAGTTCACTAGTATCATTTCCTCCCTAGTGGTAATTGCTAAGAACTAAATGCTCACATTAGGTCACAACACTTCAGCCTGGTAAAACAAGGCATCTCCTTATGTTTATGTTATGCACTGTTTACAACAACATCACATATAAAAGGCTTGGGAAGTCAGAATATCTATGAGAATTCACAGATATGTGCCTGCTTCATATGTACATGTCTGAGGGGCTATATAGGACACTGGAGACCCCAGTCACCACTGAATCATTCTAGTTTTATACTGGTGTCTAAAAGACTAGAAAAGCCTAAAACTGGAGAAAAATAATGACAATCAGTATTCAAAGAACTGGATTTAATGTGAGAAACAGGCAGACTTCACATCAGTGAGCTCTTTTGTCTTGACTTTTGCACTTTTGCAATTACTGATTTATCCTTTAAGGGAGAGGTAAATTTCAAAGCATCTTTATATGGCGTGCTTTTTTTTTTTTTTTTTTTTTTTTTAATTATCTGTTCAATAACACCCCTGCCTTTCTTCTTAATTTCTGGAAAATTATGAGAGTTCTTGCTCTTGATGAATCCTCTATAGTAGTAGAAGAGATTTTCTTAAGCTTCTCTGACTCTATTAAACTGCTCAGAATCGACAAGATTTTTGGGCAAGCCACTTGAGCCATTGACACAGAGATCCTGTACTTCAGTGTTCCTTTCTGGCCTCGTGCCAGTAATGCTGCTGCTTCAGAAGGAAAGGTAAAGAAAAAAATGTATATTAAGCCATATATAGAGCTTTTAAGGTTTCTTTTCAGAGAAATCCATGGCTTGTGGGCCACAAAAGAAGCTGTAGGTATTACAGACAAAACTTTCTTCTTTCCTCTTCTTTCCTCTTTCCCTCCTCCCTTTTCCTTCTTTCTGTTATGCTGCTCTGTGCCAGTCAAACCCTGTTCATTTGTTTTGAAGGCATAACTTTACCTGGCACACCAAGCAGGCAGTTTCCCAGAGAGTGGAACTAATGCAACACAACTGGGAATTTGCCTTGAGCTTGTTCTTATATTTTTTTTTCCTCCCTTCAGCCATTCAACATGTTTTAACTGGACAAAGAAAAGGTATGGGTAGCCTGTTCATACATATATCCAGTCTAATACAGCTGATCTTGCTGAAGCAGGAGTTTAACAATATCCTGAGCCTCTTGTGGCAGGATCTTCTCCAGCATTTTAGGAAAAACAGGGTCTGAAATCAGAGCATGTGGAATTAACTAAGATGCTTGATGTGAGGTCTTGCTGATAAGGAGTATATAGGCAGGAGAAGCCACATACGTTTTGCAAACTAATCAGGGGTGCCGGACAATTGCTGTAGGTGCCAGCACTGAAGGATTAGCATTTTAAGAGCTAACTATAGATCAGTACTTTTGAATAATAAGCACATTAGATACAAATGTCGAAAAATGGACAGAAATATTTAATTTTGCCCATTTTCCATACTGTAGCTTCTCTTTGTTGCAGTAATTACAACTTATATAATTATAAGTTATCAGTTGCAGAATATAAGTTATCTTTTTCTTCGATTATATAGCTCACAATGTAGCTATTCAAGCCCTACAAAAATGCAATCACTAAGCATGTGGCAGAAAATACCTCAATACTGCTAATTCTCATCTCCCTCTGCAGATCTCCTCCATGGAGTGGTGCAATGAAGTATCTGTACCCTTGTGATATGTTAGCATTAGACATTGTTATGCTTTGATATACTTTAAACTGCAGAGGAAACTACATATAATTAGAGTTTAATTGGGTTTTAACATTACAGCATCTTGTTACAGGAAAAAAGTAAACTAGACAATTGGAGAATTACGTCAGTGTAATTTTTTTTAGGTTGCTAACGTGGTGTTTCACTTAACAAGATTATGAATGCTTCTTTATTTCCGTAAAGAAGGTGCAATATTGAATACCAAAAGATTACCTAGTTATACCACTTAATTAGGGATGACTTGGTTTTGACTTTGCAGTATACTTTTCCTGAAAATTTGAAAAGAAATAAAGAAGCAGACAGGGAGAGGTTTTTTTTCTGAAGAGGTCAAGAGTTGAAAGTAAAACCTCTTCTTCAAAAAGTAAGAAAAAGCAGATAGTATTTTCCTGAATTCTCTGACAAGCAATGGCAGGGAGCTCAGATGACATATGCATATTTTAATTTTTTAAAAGGGAGAATGAGAAGGATTTTGGAGTGGTAAGATATTAAAGCAGAATGAAATCAAGAACAAGTGTGTATACAGTAGCCAGTGACTTCCTTGTTTATGTCTTTGATGTTAAACCAAAATCTGGATTATTTTTGTTTGTGTAGAGAAAGGAAACACAGGTAAAAATGATACTATGTTTGTTGGGGAAGATTAGAGAATGAAGAAATACAGCAGAAAATGGATGGATAAAAATGAATTTTACTGTGGACAAAGCCAATAGACACAAAACAGGTATGAACAAGGCTTAGCAACTTCATTGAACATGAAATTACGTTATTGGAAGAGAATTAGAAGGAAAATAATGGAAATCAGGCAAGGCTGAAGAAAGTAAGGTTATCAACCTGGAAAGTAACATCAAAGGCTGAAAAACTTAAGGAAATGTATCTATTCAAGAAGCTGAAATCTATTAATAAGGTATTAAAGGGACCATTATTGTAGGATTTAAGTCAGAGCGATATTTGCCAAAAATATTTGCAGGGCAATGAAAGTGCTAGCAGTGCTATTTCTAGCTTGAAGAGTAGGAAAATATTATAAATTATATTTTAGCCACCCTGGAAATAACATAAACGATATGGAAACAATTGAAAAGAGCGAGGAGTAAGTTGATTTTTACTCTATCTGCTTGTTTCATGACAGTGAAGGTAAAATTGCCATTTTACCTCAGCACCACATCACCTACTGAAACATTCTGCTAGTTTCTATCTTTGTTGTTGTCATTTCATAAGGTATATGATCTTAATTTTTATCCTTTGTGCAGCTGTAGCCTTTCTCTGTATCTATGCAGATATAAATTGTGATAGTGATTTGGCCACTGCTACAGAACAGATGTGTTTGAAATTCCTCCTAAAGAAACTCCCAAAAGGGACCAAAAGTGTTTAGATTAAAAAAAAAAAAAAATCAAAAATAAATTGTATTCAGATATAAAAATGTGAAAATGAGAGTATTAACCTTCAAAATCAAAAGAAAGCAATGAATGAACAGAACAGAAATAGAGAGGTTAGTATATTCATCTTTTGCTGTCCATTGTGTCCCTGTAGACTGGAACTTCCTTCTGTGTTTCAGTTCAATTAACTTGTGATTTTCTGCACAGCAAAATTTGTTCATTTCCCTTCTGTCCCAGAGAAGGTCTTTCCACTGTGTGTGTGGCCTTGCTGCCAGACTCATCCTCTCTGCTGCCTCAGCTTCTGCATGAGCTCCAGCCTCCGAGCTGGATCTCACTTGCCAGCTCTGCAACCTTTCCTGCTCTGATGACTGCTCCCTGGGGCCATGAGTGGCCTCCTCCCTTTCCAGAGGGTTCTGCTGGAGCCAGCCTCTCCTTGAGGGGAGGATAAACATATACTTAGGAACATATATGTATAGATTTGAACAAAGATGGTCAAATGAGCAAGTACAGTTGTCTACTATGCATGAAAACACTGTGTATTTCCTGATAGATATTTGATTTACTTTTATTGATTTATGTTTAATTCTTCAATTGCCTTGAAATTACATTAAGATATCTTTTACTTATTGGATAAGGCGTGATTTGAGTCACTGGGAGGTTATGTGTTATTAATAAAATGTAGTTAGTTAAATGGTACAAGTTAATTTTATTTTATGGCTAAAGTAAGCCTGATTTTATGGTGGTGATATTTCTGCAGACACTAGCATTGAAATTCTCCTCCTTACTGGAAATAATTTCTAGGAAATGTATCAGAAAATTAAAATTGAGGTGTCTGGACAATTTTTCTAATGAAGCATTAATACCATAGACTTTTATTTCTTTGGCTTGCTCCTACATTTGTGTCCTTTTCTCATGCTACTTTGTAAGTCTTTTATCAAATGCTGTAGTGGCAATCCCCTTCCAACATGCCCTTCATAGTTTTGAGTGTTTTGCTTGTTTTGTGCACTTGAAGCTTCTGTTCCTACAGATTAAGCCTGTTACATAGAAGCGGTCAGTAGCAGTACCTGGTGGTGATGGGAGTGCTCAGAAAAAAAGCACATTTGGTGAAGCTCAGTTAAGAACTTAATTTCACTGTTGGAAAAAAAAAAAAACCACAACAACCCAAAACCAAACAACAAAACCCCAACACAGCAACTGAAACCCACAATGCAAAGCATAAGCTGAGGAAGCAGCTCTGGGCTCCCCGTGCGGCCTGGCTGCTGGGCCTGCACCCGCGAGGCACAGGGGCAGGGAGGGGAAGCCCTGTTTGTTCCTGCCCGGGCGAGGAAGGGAGGACGGTGCGGCACAGGGCCCACCCCGCAGGTGGCTGGTGGACGTTGCTCCTCCCAGCAGCTGCTTAGCAAACCTTAAAACTCGAGTACGAGACTGAAGAAATGAGCAAAAGCGAAATGAGCACAGCTATAAATATGGAGTCAGGGAGGAAAAGAAAATAATAATAGGAGAAACTCAAGATTTTTCCTTCTAACCCTGAGTGAGGCCTGCTGTCTCTCTAGGAGTCATGGTGCTCTCGGTCCCTTGAGGCAAAAGAGAGTAAATCTTCAGTAAAGACAATGTAAGTGCAATTACACCGAGATGGGTGAACAGGAGAATCTCTTTGTGACTGTTTTCCAAACCGTCAAGCAGGTTTGGAATAGGGTAGGCAAGGGTTAGATCTTGCACTTTACAACTTCTGCCTGTTGTGTCATTTTCATATAACATTAATGATATCGCATAGTGAATGTTTTTGTTAATTTTGAGACACTTTTTATTGAATTTGTCTGTGGTTTTATTATTTTATTATATTAATTTTCTTTCTTTGGGGGAGGATTTTCTGGAGTATGGTGGTTCTCTGCTCTTACTCCTAACAGCAATGGAAAAATTCCAATGCGATGATGGTGCACAAACACTTTATTTCTCTTACTTGCCTGTAGATAAACAGCCAAAGTCTCCAGTCTGGCCTACAGCCTTACAGAATTTCTGCAAAAGTTTGCAGTTGTTTCCCAATTCAAATATGAAATGCAGATCACATCCTAATGTTAATTAATAGTGTTTAAAGAGTTGGACTGTTTATTTGGAGAAAATCAAGTGAATGAAATGGAAATAACTTGGACTAGCTTACTTTCACTTACTCATTTTCTGTCTCTTTCTAGAATAACTCTTCCAGGATGTTTGCAGGAGTTAATGAAATTTAAATTGGAGGTACTAAACTTGATCAGCTAAAAAAAAAGTGTGTGTTTTCTGTGAATTGGATTCAGACAGACAGTTGCAGTAGATACATTTTCCCCTAACTGGTTCAATGTTGTACTTTGGCTTTTAGCCTGCTTATGGTTTTGTTCTCTGCAATTAGATAAAATGTAAAATTCAGGAGACAAATAAAACATTACCATAAAATAAGACTACAGCTTACATTTCAGAATTGTAGGCTATTGCACAATGCTTAGAAGGAAGATTTTTATTAAAAAAACAATAACACTAATAAGTAGGACTTGAAATAAACAGAGAAAAATGAAGAAAAACTTGTTTTGCAAATTACAATGTGAGCCTATAATCAGATTTTATAATATATTGTTACTATGTTTTACTTAGCACAAATCTTGAGGAAAATCATAGACAGTAATTTGGAAAAGCTTCCCCTTAACAGTATAAACATAATCAGTTCTTTCCTAAACAGAGCTGTTAAATATGTTGTCAATGCATAATTTGCATTTTAATAGTGAAAGTATGCTGAGAAATTACAGTTTTCTGCCTTTTTAAAGTATGTATATGACACTTGAATGTTGCATAGTATTATTGCTGAAATGTAGAGATTTTCATTTTTATCTAACATCATTTGTTATGAACATAAACACTGTGCTTCCAGCTCTTGCTGATTAACAGGCAGTAATATTTTTTTTTCCTTTCTACAGCTAATGTTACTCCAAAAATAAAGTTAGTTAAAATTAGCATCATTTTGAAAGGAAAAAAAGTATTTCACTTTACATATTATTTTCTTTTTGCAAATTTTCCTTGTCAGGTTCTTGTTAGGTTCTTCATGGAACTTTTCTCTCTCCCAATACAATGTCTAACAGTTCTCTATTGTAATATTACCCTCTGTGACATAAAACTAAAACATGTTCAGAAAATAGAAAGCATTCTTCATGGCTAAACATTGTCTTTCGTATCCCCAGACTTTCTTCCTTTATTCCAGTTCATGAATTTGAGATGGCTTCTACACGGCCTTATTATAGCAGCATAAGATAGTGTAAATGGTAGAAGCACATAGCAAAAGTATTCTTCCCAGCTACACTTAACTGAAAAACTGTAACAGAGAATCGTTATTGTAGACTTAATGTAAATTAAAATCACTTCTTCATCTGGAAAAGATGAAAGTAGATTAAAAAAGTGAATATCTGGAGAGAATGAAAGAGCAGTTACCTCTCATGAGTGCTGACACATCTTTTATGCTGTTCCAGGAGAAACATACAAGTGTGTTCAAGCTTCTTTAGGCAAGAAGGTAATTTTCTATGAAAGTATCTTCTGATTCAGTTCACTTGAAAAGGTAGTTTTGTCCCTCCTCTAGCAGTTTGGGGTGGGTAGATTGTAACTGCGTGTAAAACGTAGTGGTGAGCTCCACAGTCTAAGGCCGAGGTAGTTACTAGTTGCTCAGTGGCAACCTATAAATGCAATACTGTCTCCTTCAACCTATTCCACATAACTCAGGAAGTCTGTGGCATAGCCATATCCAAGCTTTTGTGCATGAGACCTTTAACACTAGAGTAGCTTTCTTTGTGGCAGCATGATTTCCCTTATCCTTATTGTTTTCTACAATGGTAATAATACTGTTTGATAGAATGCAAAGTATTGGTTGCCCAACAGTTATGCAAGAGTAGGAGGAATGCTTTCAAGCAGGATGGGAAGTTATGGAAGATAAGCTCTGTCACTGGGTATGGTTTCGGATCCTGTGTAAATTAAAAAAACAACCTACGAACCAAACAAAAAGACTCACATAGAAACTTCACAAATTATGATTCTTAATTAGAAAAGTAAAGCCTGCATTTGGAATACTTAATAACAGTTGTGAGTAAAAAAGCTTCTTAATCCAAAGAAAAAATCAGCTATGGACTATGATATGAGACCTTGGATGGCACATAATAACTGATGTAATCTCACCTGCTTCTAAAAACCTGCAGCTATGATTTTATAGCACAATTATTAGTTTGTTTTTATTCAAGGAGTGACACATCTGCACTTCACTATATCCCCAGGCTTAAACATATTATGCTTTAACTACCATTATGCAGGCTTTTTCATCCCATGACAGACATTTCACTTTCATTTTATTTTGTTTTACAGAATGCTTATTTTATGACAGGCTTCTGGATTTTTGTTTGGTTTGCTGGGTTGTTGTTTTGTTTTTTTTTTTCTGGGAGGAGGAGGAGTGTATTGCCCACCTGCATTTAGACAGTTTAATACTTTGCAAGAGTGAAGTTACATTCCTTTTAAGGGAAAATCATTTTCAACTACAAATATACGCTATCCCCTGTGACAAAAGATATTTCATCTAGGGTAATAAAAGTATATTTGTAGTTGTGAACTCCCTTAGGATGAATTATTTCTATTTCTTGTTATAAAGTATGAATCCTTTAAAAATATGAGTTCATTATAATACTATATACCCAGATATCTATATTTTTACACAGAAATTGCAAAATATATATGTGTATGTGTCAAAAAATATACTTACTCATCCATCCACAAAAACCACTTCAGCTGAATACGTATATTATCCTTTGTTTTGCTACACACATGCAAACACACACATATATATCCAGAAGACTGAATACTTATTTGTTTGTTTTGACTGATAATTGTATGTTAGCCTAAATTCATGTCTAATATGCTTCATTGGAGCTACAGTCAACAAAACTTGGTTGGAAATGTCTTTAACAGTTGGGGAAAGTTTAATCCTGAGGATACTTGTTAGTTCAGACTGAAGATGAGTATTTTCATTTTAATGAAAATTTCTTTAGTATCTTGTAAATGTTTTCAGACATTGCTTTAACTGGTACTGTCTCTGGAAAAAAAAAAAAAAAGATTTTGAAGAATTGTGGTAGCACAGAAATGCTTATTTCTTGATGCTTTTAATTTATCAACATGTTGAATTGAATATGTTCTACAAAGACTCTAGCCAGTGCTCAAAAATTTTGTTTATTTGATACTTTTACAATGATATAAATACAGTTGGAGAAGGTTTTCTATGATGTTCATTTTTGATGGAAAGGAAAATTATACAAAGAGCTTCCAAATAATAATATGCCATTAATCTTTGCAACAGCACCTAGGAATTCATAGTTTATGCTCGTGAAGTTACTGACACAGATATTGTTTATCAGAAATCGATGTTCCCATAGCCAAGCATAATGATCTGGAAATTCTAGGTTCCACTGTATGTGAGCTTGGTAACAAACGTGAACAATATCTCTAATCTTTAAAGATCATTTTTGCTAAGCATAAGACTTGAGAGAAATAGGAAAAAACAATCATGCTTCTCTTTTAGAGCCTCTAATCTATTTCTCTGGCACTTACGGATTATTCCCAAAAGTATGGCAATATTGCAATGTGTAAGAAAGGTAGAAATACAATTTTGCATAGCAAAATGTATGAAATAACTAGTAAAGTTAAACCAAACAGAAATATTGTTTCATTTAACACAAAGTCAAGTTGCAGGATTCATTGTCTTAGGGTTCTGTAAAGGTCAAAATGGATAGAGGCTAAAAGGAAGTTAAGAAAAACCACAAACAAGATTGAAATCCTGTCAGTGACTATCAAACACGATGGCCCCCATGAAACCTGCAGCTTTAGAGAGCCTTACAAACCACTGATAACCAGTACTGGAAGGAAAGTGAGAACCAATGTTTTTTTCTACTTTTTTACGTAGTAGCAGATGCTTTGGAAAATACGACATAGATTAATGAGTAGCAGACCTTTGGTATTACTCAACATTGCACTTTTTTATTTTCTGTGAACAAACCAAGCTTCTCGACAGTTTGAAAAATTCTTAGTAATTTCTATTTGTTTATGATTTGCTGATATGTTGTATTCAGGATATTTTTATAAAAGGCCAGACATTATTTTGGGCCCTATTTTTCATATAAAGAACACAGGCAGAGATCTTTTTCTTTGCATTTCACTACCTCTTTTCTTCCAGTGTTACCAATTGCCCTCCTTCTCTGCTCTCTTATTTTCTTCCTTTCCCTAGCACTTGGAGATCATCCTGTTTGCTAGCATCTGCTGTCCTTCCTTCATCAGCCTCCTCTTCTCTTTCATTTCTTCAGAAGTCCTTATCCTCCATCTCCCTTCCACATCTTTACCTCACCTACTTGGCTGCTTGGTCCTCCTTTGATTCAGCAGGCTCTGTTTTTTTTTTCTCCCAAAAATCACAGTGTCCTGGTTCTGAGATTATATGCAAAGGCTATATCAGATGAGGAGCAAAGTTTATTTTATGCCATACATAAATAATTTTAATATCTTTTGTTCTGTTTTGACATGAACTGGGAACGGATTGTATTGGTCATTCAAATATACTGAAAGGGAGTTGTGTAACTTCATGTACTTCTCTATTGTCTATGTGCACAGAACACTGTTTGAAATAATTGGTCTTGATTTATTCACCACGTGCATGTAAGCACAGTACATTTTTTAAATGAAGTTGTAACTAAGCATAAATTGGCCAAAATGTTACAGTTCTTCATATTATTTTGGGTAAGTAAAACATACCAAGGGTGGATATTTAGTACTCTACAAAGTTCCTGTTATCCTGCTATTTTTTCAAAGCTATCAATCAAATGGAAGTGGAGATGGGCTGTAATCAAATGTTTTCCTCCAGCTGAGCTATATATTTTAATCCAGGACATAATGCTAATTCCCATAGAAATTTTCCAGATTTGTTGTACAAATGCTTCTAAATGCAAAGATGAAAATGCACAAAAAGCTGTAAAATTTCTTCTTGGGCTTTTTAATTGAAAGCAATATATATGTGGAATAATAAAGAAACAAATTCAGCCCTAAAGAGTAGCATAGCAGACTGCAACAGGTTTCACAGTGGTACTACTATGAATGAACTTATTTTCAACTTCAGGTGAAACCAAGCTGTGTCTCTCTATATAGTAATAAGTATGTGTATATAAAGTGTGTGTGTGTGTATATTTCTTTATACAGTATTTATTGTGTATATAGATAATATATATAAACATTAAATTAATATTTACAAAAATGTTCAACTAAATATTTGTTTGATTATGCCCACTTAATTTTTTGTATGGACTTGAGCTTGGAAGTCACAAACTCCAACTGGCTGTACTCATGGTCATTTCAATATGACTGGAAGAAACATGTAGTGAACGAGTCCTTCTTCTGAAGATTTAGTTATTTTTTGCAGAAGTAACAGAAACATTTAAGGTGATGACAAGTGTCTGTGCATTGGAATGCTTAATTTGTTCTTTAATTTTCTATGCCAATACTCATTATGCTTGTTTTTCTAGTCTGTGTTACCCACTGTTTTGAGGCTAACTCTGCTCTCCCTGAAGATTACAATGAAGTCATATATTAGAAACCTACCACAGGAGTAAGAGAAAATAAGAGAAAAGAAGGAATAATATCTAACGTTTCAAAATTATGTTTTTTATACAGTGTTTCTTAGCTGTAAAATCATCATGCCTACATGAAACGCGTACCGCCTACATTGGAGCATTAGAGCCTTCTGTCAGTGATTGAAATTGTCTGGTTGAAATGATAAATTAGTATGAAACAGAATTTTCCTCCAGACTACTGTTTAGAAAAATTTTTATTACATTACTATAAGCAGTTTGCTGAGTTCAATAGTTTCTCCCTATGGTAATTCAAATGCTATATTTCTCTCCATGCTGCTACAATTCCTGGAACAGCATACATTTTGATTGACTGAAATGAATTTCAGTGTCAAACTTTCTTGACTAAGCCAAGGGGAAAATATGACCAAAAAAAAAAAAGTTTAAAGTAGAATGCAAAGAGAATAGAGGAAATGTTAAAGATTATTCCATACTGATTCATCTATGAAACATTTTTTACATTGTGTTTTTCTTCCTTTTGCTGTCTTTCATTTCAAAAGGAGTTCTGTGAATAAAGTAAGGGTACACTTCTTAGTTGCTTTAAAAGGTGGACATTGTCTCACTTGAACAATCTGGAAAAGCTGTTTTTCAAAGTTACTTGATCAAAATTTAAAATAATCACTTTTTCATTTTTATTTACCAGGAAATTTCTTGTAATCTCAGAAAATTGTGACCCAATAGAGAACATCTTGTGTCAAAGAAATGTATTAACTAGCCACAGTTTGGATTTGCCCCTCATTTGGAAGTTATTGGCACCACCACTCAGCTGGAAAAAGGTTTGTGAATATTCATTGTCTGCTATCGTGCAAACTTGACCAGGTTCCTTCCCAACACTTGGTTTCTGTTCAGACTAACTCTATTCACCTTAAACTTGGGCAGTAACAGAGCAACAGGCTTCAGATAGAATGGTGGAAGACAATCTCTTAAAATGTCATAGTTGTTTTTAAACACCTGCCTCATCAAATTTGTTCATCGTCTACAATACATAGGAATTTCTGCCTTGAATATTACTAAGCAGAGCATAAATTAATATTTCTATTTATATCATTCTCTGCAGCATTCTATAAACTACAGCTTTCTCAGTTTATACTGAGCCTGATTTCACACTGGTCTTCCTTACAAAAATGTAATCCTTATTTCTATATTATATATTTATAAAAAAAATAATTCTTTCCTCAAAATACTCAATAAAACATAATTATCACACACTATTTAATTTTTACTATCTATAATTGGTTTTTGCTCAATTTCAGATTTACTTGCTTGACGTATTTTCAATCCTAGGGAAATGCTACAGTTACCATAACAGGTCACTAAAAATAATAATGCCACTGGAAATAGTAACATTTTGAATAAAATAATGACATTCATACTCCTACGTGTATGATGCTTAAACCTCGGTTTTGAAATCATATTATATTCATATTGCATGTCATTCATGTCAGGTGTACTTAATATAAAAGTTCACCTATTTGCCAAGAGTGGATTTTATGATTATTTAAAGCTTTTTCAGGCACACAGAAATAAATAGGTAAGTTGGTTATGACACTCTGAATGATGATAAAAAGCTAATCGGACCTACGCCCATCAGCCCAAAGACCTGACTACAGTCAAGCATTATGCAAAGCCTATAAATTTTCTCATCCACATTTGTGAAGGGTACCAACCAAAGTAGGAATAAGCTGGAAAGGAGAGAATTTTACATTTTTTTGCCAATTTAATAGGTATTAATCTTCTAGAATATGTCTTGATTTAATTCTAAATAATTTAAATGTTGTTCTAGCTTGAAAAAGACTCAGAGAAAACTAGTAATTCACAGTTTGTGAGGCCAGTCACTGATGAGAATGGTTTATGGAGAACTTCAGTTATCTAAAGTATCTCGAATTGCTGTTGTAGACAAGCAGATTAAGAAAAATGAAGTTAAAAAAAAATAAATATTTTGCTATCCGTCTGAATATTGTCCACATTACTGTTAACTTCAGTCCTAAGACTCCCTGTCAGGTATTCTGTGTGACAGTTTTAATGCCACTACAGAAGTCTTCACTTATTTGTGGAAAGCAGATAAACCTGTCAAAAAAAATGACCTGCAAGTAACAACATATGTGACAGAAGATTTGTTTTGTGTCTCACAAATAGACAAGAGCAGCTCCAGAAGCTACAGCATGTAGCATCTTGCATGTGACAACTTGCCCAAAGCTTAGAACAGAACTGAGAGGTTTTTTCACTGATGATCTTTTTTTCCATTTTCAAAGGTTAAGCAAAAACTAGAGATCGGTGACATTTCTGTAGGAAAAGAAAACGAAGGAGAAACAGAAAGGGAAGGGGGTAACATCAGGGATTCAGATAACAGTTTCACCATAGCAACTACTGCACCACAGAAAAGATTGATTAACATAAAGCTGGAGATCAGGATGGAATGACAGTGGTGTCACTAACTTTCTTCTTCCCTCCCTCCAAAGGATATATTTTTCCTTAGGGAAGACGAAGATGGCCAAGAGAGAACATTTTATTATTTGTCCTCTATTGAAATACACAGAACTAGAAAACTTTTGTAAGTCTTTGCCCCTGTGATGGTATTTGGGTCACTCAATTTGGTCTCTGCTGGTTATGCTAATGGAAGTCCTGCTATGTCCTATTTCTGTGGGCTATAAACTTTGTCAACTTTCTGAAAGCTTGTATAGTAAAGGGTAGGTTTTATATGAACTCATCTTAAAGGCTTATCTTGTCCTGGAAGGTTCCAAAGTTTCATTCAAACAGGTAAGCATTTTTTCAAGACAGGAATAACCTTCAGATAGGAATGTATTTTGGTTCTTTTGAAGAGTTTTCTTGAAAGAATTATGTCATCCTTCACCCTTTCTGCAGGCTTTCTGATGGATGTTAGATTTATTTATGACAGTTTAAACACCTTTTTCTTCTTTTAAGAATCTTAAATATTGATGCAAAGCTAAGTCTGTATAATAGCAGATGAGAAATGTATTTTAGCATGTGTACTATGAACACAACTTAATGAAAAGATGTTTGATGCTGATAAAAGCAAATACAGCATGTCCTGATAGCCTATTCATTTGAATAGACAATTTATTACAGCAGCTGCAGGGACACATGTCACTCCTAGAAGTGTTGTAGTCATAGTGAAGAGTACAGCAGTGCCTTAATCAGCATTTGTAAGAGCTTTCTGCAGTAGCATAGCTGCTGCTAGTAGAGCAGCTAGTAGTCAGCAAAGCAGAGCGTTTCTGCACATAGCTTAAAAGATGGGAATCCTGGATTTTAAATATATTTAAAAGTGACTCTGTTGCTTTTTATTTTCTGAGGAAAATATGCTAGCATCTTATGTATGTGTGCATGATTCCGTTCCTGAGCTTCTCACCTCTGACACTGGCTTTTTAATGATCACAGTTTTGACAACTCTGAATCAAGGTTACTGATATGGGCCTAGCTCATAAAGTGGCTAGCTTTACATTTTCAAAGAAATTTAATACTGAAGCATTAAATATCACTTTCCTCACTTTTCCAGTAAAAAACCCCAACCAAACAAACAAAAAACAAACCCTGAAATTATAGTAGTTAAACTGAAAAAAATAAGTGGTACGGGAGCAAACATTTTAGGATGTAGAAGTTTCAGTTAGATGCTGGCAAGATGCGGGTCAGAGGTGCAAAAGCAACAGTCTGCTGATTACAATGTTTTCATTTCTGACCCTATGCAATCTTTTTCTAAGCTCTTGTTTTGCTGAAGTGCATCTGACCTATCTCTTCCCCTTAGAGCAGAGAGTAAATCTCTATAGAAGTCACTAGCTATACTAGTACAGGAAACAGAATGTAAATGATAAAATACAGTGTTCCCAGTGGGCCTGTGGGGGAATAAAACCACCCCAACCCCATAGTTTTCCAGTCCTAGAAATCGATAGCAACAACGTTAGTTACCAAAACTAAAGTAAATATTAAGTACAGAGATTGTGTAAAAAATCGTAGGTTTACTAAAATTATATGGTTTTATACACAAAGACTCACTCTGCACTGCCACTGAGGATGTGAAAAAAGAAGTGAAGGCACAGTTATAAAAATAATTTCCCATCCTGAAATCATATCCAAGCTGTTCAATTTGCCATTGACAGGTTCACTGTTGCCAGAGTATGCTTAGGCTTCTGTACAACATCAGAGTTGGGAATTGATGCTCAGGAAAAGTGACTCTGGAAGCGAACTTGAATTCTAATTCAGCCTCTTGCCTTGTTGTTGATTGCTTTGAGGGATGGATAGGGTAGCTGAAAGCAAAAGTGTATTTGTTTTCTGGTCAGCTCTGAGAACAAGGTCTGCCCACACTTGTCCAGGTTTCCTCACCCCGGGTTGACTTACAAGGGCTCAGAACCAAAATAAACTATCTTCAAACTGTGCTAAGTCTTCTCTGGCCAAATTAGGAATCCAAGTGAAAGGATACTCTGTCAAAAATTTTCTGTTGTCATTTCCAGAGAAACAACCTCCCCCTCCCCAGATTCTCAAAGTTTTGAAGAATGAAAATGCTATTGAAAGGAATAAATTTTTCCTGTCTTTTTATTTCATCCCAATGCTGACTGCCACGCTATCGCATACTGAAATTCTTTCCAGGTTTCAGATTTTCTTTCCAGGTTAAAGGTAGTAGCAATGACTGAAAATGGTTTGGTTTGTTGGTTGTTTTTTTTTTTAATAGCTATTTCACTCAGGGGAATATTCTTGAAGTCTCATAAGATGGATTCTGCAATGCAAGTGGGGGCATTTTCCCCAATGTGTTAGCAAAATATTCCTGTGCTTCTCATGGCATGCATATCCTTGAGATACTTATAAATAAGTGATGTGATGAAGCCATTGTCAGTCATCTCTAGGTGGCTAATTGGTATGGATATACCTCAGAGTAGAATGATACGTATTTAAGTATGAGTACCTGACATATGTTTATCTGTTTTAAGGGATAGCAGTAGTTTACCGAGAAATGATTTATTGATACCATATGGCAGTCCCCCAAACGATAGTCTAATTAAGCTTAATTTATCTCATAAAAGCTGCAGTTTTTGCAGCTCAGGACTTAAGGACTGAAAATATTGTTTAACATAGCTTGTGAGTTTTTTAGAATTGTTCCCTTTTTTTCCTTTTATGACTTGTTAAGATGTTTAGAGCATCATTGAAGCTCCATGCTGCTGCCATATGGAAATAAAGTTGAGGAATGCCTTTTTCCCAGGTATTCCTAAGTGTTCAATTCAATGCTGTTGTTTAATAACCTATTGCTGCTTGCTTTGAAGGCTTTCCTTCTCAGAAGTCTCTCAATCTCCAGAGGTCTATTAAAGATATATAGTAGATATCTAGAAATCTGCTAAAGATCCAGAAGTCAGACAGAATGTATGTGTAATAAACTTTGTGATTCAATAAAAGTCTAATAAGAAGCCCTTCAGTTTATCCACATAAAGCAAATTAAGAATTAAGTTCCTTTAAAAGTTTCTCTACAATATAAAACAAAATATATTTCACGTTATAACTGAAAACAAGCTCAAAAAGCAGAAATTTTGAGGAAGAATTGCTTTTGAAATATTTAGGTATGATCTCTAAAAATATACTAGAATATCAGGAGAGAATGTAAGAAAGTACATGAAGGTCTATTTTAGTACTGTATTGCAAGTTGTATCTGTGTGCTGGAATTGAGTGCACGTTGCAAACTGCTTTTCCATTGTGCCCAGTGGTTAATCAAGGTAAGAGGACCTGGAAAATTTGATGCAGAATAATTGTTTATTTTTCATGTGTAATGCAATTGCTTTTTCTTTCAAGTTTCTGGCAAGTAAGTAATATTAAAAATCTGAAATGAAGAAACAGACATGCAAATTTCATTCAGATAACATAATCTTATTCTATTTTCCCCCTATTTTTTTTTTCTTTCTTGTGATCATGGAATGACTGTAAGCAGAAGATTATTTCTGACTAATTGATTTCAATAATATTTTGGGAGGAGTGCTGGGACACCTTGTTTTGTTTTATTTTGTAGATTTCTGTCAGTTATTAATGGATTTACTTTTCCAAATGTAGTTTTAGATCTTGCTATTCCTGAGCTAAAGCTCACTAGGAGAGTACATTAAACATGTAAATTCAGGGAAGGAAGAAAACCCAGGTCCTACCTCCTCTTAAACTGTTTTAAATGGAAGAGATATTATGGAAGGGCTAAATTTATGAAGGGGAAAAAGTAAAAAAAGTAACTTATCTGTGAACAATAACAGAGCTTTATGTACTCAACTAGAATTTTGTTGCCTTGATTTAGCTGATTAGACAGGCAAGATATAGTTGTCTGATACTCTTTAAAATCCAGAAACCAGCCATTTCCATGCTTAATTATATTCAGGATCTGAATTTTCTAAGTGTTCTTGGAGCATAATTAACATACACTATAGGAAGTGACTCAAACCTCTGTAGAAGCAGCTTGATCCTGTACTTGATCATCTTGCCAAGCGTTATTTTTTTGCATTTTCAGTGAAAATTCACATTGCAGGATGATGCTTAGAAAGTTTCTTAGATATAAGCCATCCTATCCCTCAGTTTGAAGATGGAGGAGCACGTAGCCCAAGTTGCCTGACCGGTGGGCACTGGGAGGAAACAAGAGAACACCTCATTAATAAAAACAAGCACTGTTTTCTTATTGTGAAGTCCGATTTCAGGGTTTCCAGGGGAAAACATCTTGCATTCTTTCTGGGTAAAAAAAAGGAAAAAGCTTCTGAGAAACTCCATTGTTTAATGATTAAGGATGTTAAGAAATGTAAACACTCCAGAGTCCTGACCTTCACTCTCACATTTTATTTCTTCTGTCTGACAGCTGCAGTTTGGCTGCATATATGTTTAGTCAAAAATTTATTCTAATTTGAAGTGAAAAATTATTAGAATACTTCGCCTGCTGACGAAGCTGGGTAAGGGACAGAAGGAAAGAGTAAAACTAAGTGTACTGTAAGTTTAATTAATGTACCTATAGGTTTTTCATATCGATAAAGCCTTGAAGGTACAGTAAGAAAAGGAGAAACATTCTACAAGGAAAATCTGATAGTTTTAAGGATAGTATGTCCTCTTCTTTAACCTGTCAAACAGAAGGCTTGACTGCTCAGTCATTACCTTTAGGAGATCCATATGGAAGGATTTACATGATAATAAGATATGGAAAACCACAGGAGATAATGCTGCTTAAAGCAACATTTTCTGCACCTGCAGAAGTAAAATGTGAACATGAAAAATTTGCTGTAAATGGCAGATCCTGTGGTTCACAGTCTTGTAGCCACTACTGTTCTGAAGTCCCCCAAAAACATATCAGGATTTTGGAATGAGTCTGGCTAAAATGAATGGGAGCCACCTCACTTTTCACCCCACTTACCTCCTTACTTTAGGTGGCTTCCTGTCATAAAAATGAAGAGGTGATCTGAACCCCAGTTGGCAATCTTGATACAGGGCATTATACGTTTGTATTAAAAAAAATATATTTTAATAGTAGAAATTAGCAATCACATCACAGTGCTTTTTCTGTATTTCAAGTCTTCACAATGTATTACTGAAACATAGTCTGTTAGATGTGTCCTTAGCGATGTTCCTGAAGACAAAATCTGTTTGAATGTAGTAATGTCAACCCTGACAAATAAATGTCCTTCTCACACTTTAAAATGTGCATGTATGGATGACCCAAAGTAATAGTAGTTTTTCCTAAGGTACTGTGAGAGCTTTTGTAATTCAGGCTGAAGTTTAAAGACCTTGCAAATGCTTGCCGTAGTTTTGTTCCTATGAGTAGGCTGACATTTTCAAACTATTTCCTCTCCTTTTTCTTTACATTTGACATCTGAAGATGTGGTACCTACCATCAGCCGGTGTGCAGCGAGCCGAGATTTCGACACTTCACAAAGACGCATGCCAGAACATAGAATGAGACCATTGAGAGATGACAAATAGGTATGTTATCTTTTTAGCCTACTTAGCAGTAAAATTGTAAGTGATATAAAGACCAAGATTTTAATCAAGTATATGTATAAAAATACCTAATAGCAATATTAGATAAAGACTTCTTTCTCTTTTTCCAACCCTTAAAACACATAAGAAAGCTTGAAATCAAATTCTGAATTCTTCCCTAAAACAAGTATATATTTATCTTTCCTTTTTGTACAAAGATTGCATTTAGTGCATTACGTAATGCAGTATGAATAACTCATCTGCCAAGTTCTGCTACAGCGCAGCTGAGTGGTCTCTGCAATAGCTCATAGATTGAACACTGCAGAGGGGGAAATACAAAGGATGATGGCTGTACTAAAGAGTTAATAATCTAAGGATGGATGGAAAGACAATCACTGACTAAAACAGACATATGGAGGGGAATAAGAAACCAATTAAATTATACTAATAAGCATGAAAAACAATGGGCACAGAACAGTATGCAACCTCCATGCTGTCATAATGAAGAATTTCAGACCCATTTTCCACAGTCTTGTCTCTACCTGTCATAAGAAACTGTTTTGATGGTTAAATGAAAATCAGCACAAAGCGGACATGACCTGAAACAACATGGGTGTCTTAAGAATTTGATAGGTTGTATACTGAAATTATTTGATAACATGCCTGTAGATTAGGTCCTTCTACTTGTAGATAGGTACTTTAAATCAGCATAACTGACAAATCTGTGTTCCTAGAGAAGAAAACAACTATTGCATACAATGACTGAGCAAGAATTGATTAAAACAACAAAAGTGCAAGTTCTTCTCTCCTGTAACATCAAGCAGCCAAGCACACAGGAGCTTTGGCATGGCATACCTGAAATTACCTGCAGTTTCTCTCTGGCAGTGTTAACTGAAAATGCATATTATGTTGCTTCAGCTGTAGACATGCAATCACACTGAAATCAACAACGGCACTCAGTGTGTATGTAGCTGCTCACTTTAAAAAAGCAGTCTTAATTTATTAACTCTCAGGTACTGAGTGCATCTGTTGCCAGTGTCAAACCTTCCAAAAGATGAAGCTGGCTTTTCCTTTCCTTTAGCTTAAGGTTCTATATTGATCTATGGGATCACTCCAGCAGGTTATAACTATACAAAATGAAAATTATTTGCCCAATATAAAAGTAGAACAGAGGCAGTACTTTAGTAAGGTGATGCAATGTCCAGGAATATTCATTATCTGATCAGTCTAAATGAAGTCTGACAAATTTATCAAACATTTTTCAATTTGATACTTGCTTCTTGGCTCTTTTTGCAAATCACAGGAAATGGATAGGTACTTACTTTACAGTTGGGTGGTGGTTGTTGTTGCTGTTGTTGTGGTTGTTTAGGAAATTTTTTGTGCAAAAAATTCTGTGCTGTAAATTCTGTGCAATTGTGCTGTATTCTTCTGAAACATCCCTCCCAAATCTGCTTATATTTTTTTAAGTTGTTTTACTTTAAAGCAATGCATTTCAAATATTTCTAACATCTAGAATGAAGAAACTGAATGCTTACCTCTCTCAGTAAAATTCCAGGAACAAGATAAAATAAAAACAGCTACAATTCAATGCAGGGGAGGAAGAATTATGGCATGGATTTCTCCTTTCTGCTAATTTTGGTGCCTTTCAATATTTATTTCCCTTTCTGTCTTGTGCAGATTATGAAAGCTTTAGATTTTGATTTTGCTCAGCACTTGAGAACTTTAGTGAATATAAGTCAAAATGCCTCAAGTCAGGGATGTAATTAGGAAGTAGTCTCTCAGCCAAAGTAAATCTTAAAAGGCTGTGCTCTTATTGACTTTCTTAAGTATCTATTTTGAAAATACTTTAATCCTAACAATGTATTCATGAGTGTGGGTACATTAAAATCCTCAACCTACTCATAATTTCTGTTCAAAAACATCAAATCAATGATTTAATACATTCAGTAGCACAGATTTCCCAAATTTGTTGTTCTTTAGGTTGCACAAATACTGCATGAGCCCTTAGTACAAACTTGTCAAACAGCTAAGTCAGCTGATGGGAGGTCAAGTTGTGTTGGCTGCAAACAGCAAGCAGAGACTTTGGTGATGGTAGCAGCACAAGGCCCCTAGCAACTCTATTAGGGCTGATCCTAAACACAAAGTTAGATAGAATGTTCTTTCAGTACTTCTGATACCTAAAGTAATAGTAGTGATAAGAAGAATAAGACTAAGAATTTCTTTGTAAACAGCTGCAGCTTCCTGATTTGCTGAAAAGGATGAAGTTACTTTGAAAGCTTCTAGGATTGGTGTCCTCTCATGTAACTTGAAAAACTAATCTCAGTACAGTGTGTATCAGCCCTGCTTCAGTTCTAAACTTCTTCTAAGGAAAAAGAATCAGGTCATTGTCTGCCATTGTGAACAGTAGCGGTATCATGCCAGATCAGTAGCTTTGTGATAGGTACCAGTCGCGTTCCTGATGACATCTGTAACTAATGCAGAATTTGACTATTGCAAAGTTTACTTCTGTGATGTGTTTAGCTCTTGCTTAATAAGAAATTAGTCCTGGAGCTTTCAAAAGAAGTCTTCAATATAAGGAAGAAGCAACGAGCATGAGAGCCAAGAATGTGATATATAAAAAAAGAAATGTCTGCTTTTTTTTTTTCTTTTTTCTTTTGCTATTCATATATTTACCTCATTAGGAAAAGTGGATCCAGAAAAATGATGTGATATTGTCTCCTTTAGTAAAGTATTGGACACTCATGAACCACAGATTAGTAAGAGTATTAAAGGACTTTATAGGTTCAGAATAACTTAGGGCGTTTTTAAATAAGCAAACAGAAAATGCAATTTGATTGATCAGGAAGAGGTTAAGAACAGAGATTTCCTGGAAATTGCAGTATTCATCTTAAAGACATTTGAGGGGATCTCCTCAAATACTTTGATAGATTTTAATTATGCACCTGGCTATACAGAACATGCAGGCGCAAGCACCACAAGAAGTCTCTAGCCTAACTGCCTGTGCTTCTTACTTTTGTAAATGAATAGCTCTTACATTGCCATTACTGTTTCTAGGTTCCTTTTCAAAAGCGATATAATTATTGAAAAGTATAATACAATTACGGGAAGAGGTTTTCTGCATTATAAAAGAACTCCATAAAGGCTTGTGCTATGTAATCTGTTTCGCGTTTATATAGAAGAAATACTGAAATAATTTTTACCGTATTCTTTTGTCATTTTTTCTTGTGGCTCCCCACAAAGAAATTTAGTCACATTTGATCGCTTTCTTTGACCCAACATTTTTTTCACTCGTTACCTGTCACAACTGCAGCCTTCCATTCCTTTTACTATGAAAAGTAATAAGTAATAATTTAAACCATATACTAAAGCCTTTTAAACTGAATTTTCAGACTTATCAAGGGAATGTGACTGTCACAGGAGAAAACTACTTAATATAGCTTAAGCCAAATCAGGATTGAAGCAATTTATTGATTTATTGACAGTATAAAATTAATCAGTGGACTAAATTAAAAATCTGTATCATTAGCGCAAAAGATAAACCAGAACACAAGACTATTACAAAATGTTGAGAAACACCAACAAATTTCCAAACATGGTTCTGTAACTAATCCCAAGGCGTTACAATCACACACACACGAAGCATGTGTGCGCATGTATGTGCACAGATTCTCACCCCTCCACACGCATGCTCTCCGCTCTTCCAGGCCCTGTGGGTTGCAGTCACCCTTACTCTTTCCCGAGATTTTGGTTCCCCTGTTTGCTCAGCTGTCTGAAGGGAGACACGGGTGCTCCCAATTTTCATGTGCCCCTGCTACTCTCTGCAGCTCGTGGATCTTTCCCCCACCATGAGGTCTCACATGCACACCAAAGGCGTGGGTCCCCACTTGTTTCACCCTGGACTGACAGCCCATTTCCGGATATGGGCTGCTCATGATGCCCCATGGGCAGGTGGCACTTATCTGGCCTAGGCTGAGGTTACTGTGGCATGGAGTGATGGCTGGCAGGGCCAAACCAGGAGTCAGTCAGTCTTGTCGATTTCAGTGGCGTTTGACAGCACTGATATTGGATTCTGTTACTGTGGCTGAGTACAGCTGGGTTGTTTCATACTAGCTCTGCTGAAGCACTGCCAGCTAGTAGCAGTGGCAATCTTTCTTTTGGGCATCCAGAAATCTGTATGTTTCCCCAAGGAACCATGCTGACCCAAGTGTTTCTGAAGTTACTGTATGTTGCTTCGTGAATGGCTCTATTAGAGGCTTAGACTGGTATATGACTGTTAGGAAGGTGATCTCTAACTATATATCTCATGCCCTTTAACAATTGTAGAAGGCGGTAGACCCCTCAGCCTTTATAGTGGAAAATTCCCAGAAGAGCTGTTTACAGGACGGAGGCTTTGAATTACAAGCTCTGCATCAGATAGATTACATCTTCCTAGATTTCAGCCCAAACCCCAGTCAACTCTGAGTAATAATAGCATTAGAGAAATATATCTGCTTTAAATGCTGCTCGTATAAAAACATTGTAACACTTTATCAGAACAGCTTTCAGAACATTGTCTTAAAGCTAGGAAATTCTGGAATTTGCTGATGAGCTATGAGATGGTTCTTGTGCAAATGCATTGCCTGACAGAAAATCAGGTACTTAATAAGTATACACACAGAACCATCATTTTCTGGTTGTTTTTGTTTTGTTGAGTAGTTGTGGGTTTTTTCCCTCCATGTTGAGCATCTACTAATTTACTATGTATTACTGAAGCCTATCTTAAAAAAAGAAAAAAAAATTGGTCTACTCATTTTCACTGATGGTTATTATTAACTTGTTGCAGTGTTTCAAAACACTGAGCTCTGATGAACAATTTGACCAAACATGGCACACTCTTCCTACCACGCAATCTATTCTATTCTGCAATTCACCCCACCCTCATCCTCATCCTAGTCCCACTCTACCATTACCTGATGCTGAAACTTGCATCACAGAGTCCATTCATTTTTCCAAGGGATTAGCACTTGTCCGACACTGCCAAAAATTGCACATAGACACTTTGTTACTCTACTTCTATTATTTATTATAATCTGACCTAATATGAATAATATTATAGCGTTAATTTCTTCAGGCGTCTAATTCAAATCCAGTTTGCCCAGTGCCCATTAATTCTCTCATCTCCTTAACCTTCTTACTTGATCACCTCTTCTTACTAGTGTTTCCCTGCCAGACTCCTCCTTTGCTGAGACAGAATAATTTCTTCTTGCTTCCTACTCCTCATCAAATCAGTTTCTCTTTTTATGCAAACTAAAAGCAACCCAATTCATGCCAGGGCTTCCCCTGGCTGTTTAGTCCATCCTTTTTTTCATTTGTTCAGGTCTGTGAGACCTGTGAGTCTTTATGCTTCCCCTCCTCATGGGTCCATCTGTCTCACAGATGAATTAATACCAGCCACCTCATTTGACATTCTATTTTACACTTTCCTCTCTTCTATAATGAGTAACATATTCCTGACCAAATCCTGTCAAATACCAGATATCTTTGTTGTAACAGAATGATTCAATTCATCACAGAAATTCCTAGAATTTCTTAGCACCATTTCAAGCTTACCTTTCTCTACCTAATAACTGAATTAATTTTGCTGAAACCTTCCAAAAATTTAGTCCAAGTAAAAACACATTAGGTGAAATTCCACAGAAAATAATGACTTTTTAATTGCATTAAGATTCTGTTTTCATTCTTACATATCACAGTTGAACAACCCTACAAATGGGTGATGCTGTAGACCACTGATAATATAACTAATACATGTTGCTGTATTTATAGGCACTGTAATTTCCATAACTCCTCTACTGGAGTCTAAAAAGAAACATGAAACTGACAATTATCAAGCAGTAAAGGGAAATTGCTTTACAGAGCCTTAGAAATGAGATATCAAGTTTAGTGACTTTTGTTCTTGTTTTGACAGATTTTTTATTTTATCATACGTATTTTGTCTCTTTTAACATGATATGTGAGGCGTATATTTGTAATAGTAAGAATCAACATAATCAGAAACAGATTCTTGAACAATAATAACAAAAATTAATAAAAATAGTTTTAAAAATTATTTGCCTAAAAATTCATAGTACTATAAGTAAACAAACATGAAAATTACATTTAATCAAGATATAGATATGTGTATGTTAATATTGGTATTGTTCAAATGTGTCCCTACATTATTATATAATACCGTCATTTTACTCTTTCAGTAGATTTCCGTTATTGAAAGAGCTAGGTTATTTTAAGAGTTCTCCATATATAAAATTCAGGTGAAAGTTCTAGAAAAATGAGATAATAAAAAATCCTCTCAAAATAATTTATCATTAAGAGTAATATCTATCCAACTCCACTGTAATACTATTATAAGAAAAAGCATTCTCACGAATCTTAGTGCTCTTTGTCTTCTAGCACTCGGTTATATTTCTTTAGACAGATGTTAAATGCAGTGCTGCAGAAGCAAAAGGTAACATATGCCAAATATGTAGCAGGAAAGCAGCAGGAAATAAAACCCCTCTTTGAGATAATCAATTATCAAGAACAGTGCAGCGAAAAGCGCTTACAGAGAAATGAATCTTTAAAATAAGAGGGAAGAGTGCATAGATGGTTGGGAAAAGAAAGAGAAAGGCAAAAAGAAAACTTAAGCTTTCCAGAAAAAAAGAGGTTAAGAAAGGTTAACCATCCAAAAGTTATTTGTGTTGCCTTAAGCTAGTTACCTAGATAGTCAATAAAGATAAGCAACTCCTGAGAAGCATCTAAAATATTAGAAGGTAACTGGATCTGTAAGTAGCTAATGCTCTTGGAAGGGTAACTATAAAGGCAATCATTAAAGAAGAAAAAATTTTGGAGAAAAGAATAGCATACTAATGAAATAGAAAGGGACAATAGATGCCTGAAACGTGATAGAGACTGGAACCTTAAGCTATAGCATTTACAAAAAGTCATAGACCACTTAAATTTTTCCCATTACAAGACTGTTATGCTGCTACTAATGAAACAGAGTAAGTTAAAAACATTCTGAAGACCCCTTACCAGAAGTGTTCTTAACAGGAAAAAACCAGCTGTTCTTGATGAAAAGAACTAAAATACTGAGCATTGCGCCAAATCTGAAAATAGTCTTATTCTGAGATGCATACATACATATACTGTCTGGTTGGATAGATGAAAGGAGGGTGGTGGATGTTGTCTACCTTGACTTCAGCAAGGCTTTTGACACCGTCTCCCACAGCATCCTCATAGCTAAGCTTAGTAAGTGTGGGTTAGATGAATAGACAGTTAAGTGGATTGAAAACTGGCTGAAAGACAGAGCTCAGAGG
>JAHREE010000245.1:16752132-16763417 GCA_033628505.1 Tringa tobata
CTTCAAAACAAACCCAGTGCAGAGTTAACTGCTCAAAAAGATCTGAAGGTCATAAATTGAATATCACTTTTCTTTCAATAACTAGCATCCCTGTAATATTCTTGTGTAATATGAACAAGCACTGCATCCTCTCATTTGTAACTCTAGGATTATTCTTGAAGAAATACTGAATATAGCAAAAAAAAAATCTTTATGCAGAAGAAATGTAGACAATAGTAAAAATGTTTTGCAAATTTTGCTTTACTTTAGTCAGAAAAAATAAATGAACATCAGACACAGAACTTTGTAGACTAATCTGCAGACTTTCCACTGGTTCACTGGTTTAGGTGACATGAGTAAAGTAACATGTCACCACCAAAATAGTCAGTTAAGGGTCAGCTTATGTCTTTTCACATATTAACATACTGATAATGGAATCGAGGGCTTCAATAACTGAGAATCAGAAGTATAAACTAATCCTAAAAGGATGAAGACTTACATCAAGTTTATAGCTACTTACCTAGCTCCAGAGTGCTTTCCAGCCTTGCCATTACACACCCAAATAGGTGAAATAAATTACATATTATCTCCTACCACCTCATCTAAGCCTCTGAAAATGCAATGAACTAATATGTTGTGTCTGAGAGCTGTTTACATGAGATATTCTTTGTACTGACAGATGATTGAGAGGAAAGAAAGCTTTCTTAATCGCTAACTGCTTATTATTAGAATAAAATTGAATGCATTTCACAACTGCATTCTCCCTTTCTCTGTATGTTAGAAACAAAAATATAAAACACTGAATTGTTTTCCAGATCACAGAATATAGCTTGGTAACGGATTCAGTGTACTTTAATAGCTGGTTCCTAGCTAACCCTTATATCATACAAAGTGTCAGCCTAGAAATGGCTGCTTGTTTAGAGCTAGTCATTCTTGTCAGACTTAAACAGATTATTTTCCTATTCAGCCACATATTTAAATTAATAACTCCCATTTCCAAGAGTTATAAATGGAATACGCTTCCTTTCTTGGTTTATTTCTTTCACGTTATTACAGATTTTAAAACTGTAAGTGTTCTCTTTGAATTGGTTTTCTGTGTAAACTGTCCTACATTCATTGGAGAAAATCTGCAGTTACTGCAATTGGCCACAATTTCCTTGGAATTAAAAGGAACTAATCAATCAGAAAACTCATTCTCATATCTATCATAAATAAAGCTGTTTGCATACATTTAAATTGGATATGCTCCACCTGTTTGTTCAATGAGATGCCCTAGATTTAAGTGGCGATTAAAACTCACAACTCTCGCCTGAACATCAGCTGCCAAGAAATGCCCCACCCAGATGAAATTTTTGCTTAATTAACAAAGGAAAAAATGTTCTATGAGTACTTAACACATGGTTACTTTGTACTGAGTGCTTTATATTTCCCTTTTTATGGGAACAAAACCATTCAATTTTATGATTTTCTTCACTTATGAAGCACTCATAAATATGAACTTGATCCTAGAAGATGCTGAGCATCTGGACCAGGTCCAGAAAAGCACTTCAGCACATCTTTAAGTATGAAACTAATCTAAGGATTTAACTGACACTTTTTCCAGCTGCCTATCTGCTTTCATGAATCAGTAGGGCTAGGCAGGAAGGATAGGGCTTTGGAAAACATATTTTCTGTCTGTTCACGCTAGGTACTACCTGCAGTTCACTGAAGGGTTAGTGGAAGCCTGGACCTTTCCATAACTTGGCAGACCACTTCTTTATTACTAGCTGTGATCTGATAAGTGCTGTCAGGTACAACAACAAATTATGTGAATCCAGGTATTTCATGTAATAATTAGGAAATATGACAGAGAATAGTGATTGCAAGTGACAAATATACCAGAAGTGTTGATGGTTCTGATTTCTTGTGCGTCTAGTCATATTTCACATCCCAGTGCAAAACTATGGCAGTTGCACAGTCTTCACCACAGAGCAAAGAAACCTTGCTGACAACTTTGTCTAGGTTAAGAGTAGTTCTGCTGTTTCATAAACAGTTTCATGGGAATACTTAAGTGCATAATTGAGCCAAAGCTTAAGGATGCCTATCCGTTAAGAGATGGATACACCTTTTTGCCAGTGCAGCATTTGACCCACATGATCCACAGTCCATCAAAGCTAATGACATTGGTAGGCTTCAATCAGGCACAAGAATATGAGAATGGTTTCACTGGCCGAGACCAAGAGTCAAGCTAACGCAATGTTATTTCTCCAACAGTGAATCTAAGCAGCTGTCTAGGGAATATTAGGAAGAGGGCAAACATTTATAACCATGCCTCTGCTATATCTTCTGAACCTTGAACTATTTCCATCTGAAAGGATTCCTCAGCCCAAGAATGGCAGGTCAATTTAGCAACCCACAGTGGCTTACCCTTTCAATCTTTTCCAGTTTCCCTGAGCCCCTCTAAACTTCTTAAATCCAGAACTCACTTTAGAAAAAATCTATTGCAAGAAAAGACATCTTTTCCTGTTTTTAACCTGGCTCCTACTGACTGGCAATTTTATGAGTCTCTCTGATTCTTTTAAGAGTCATCCTGGCAGAGTTGTGAAGTTTTTATGTATATCCACCCTCTTCATGCCAAAAATCTCATTATCTTGAAGATGTCTTTCATAGTCTCCTTATGTTCTCTATTTGCAGGCTGTTCATATAGCTTTTGATCACCCTGTTCTCATCCCAATCCACTCTTTCTTTTTTGGAGGAGGAGGCAATAAGGCTTTCCATGGTGAGTGTTTCACTTGACTAGTTTTCTAAAGAGCTCGTTCATTTGAATTGCCACACTTTGTCCTAATTAGTATGTGATAATTAATTTTTAGTGACTGATAATGTCAAAGTTTTATGCTTCTAAAAGCTTGAATCCCTCATCTTCCCTCACCTAGTTGCCTTCATAGAACTCTTGCATTAATTGCACTGTGTAGTAACTAATCTGTTTAATATATACTGAAAAAATTTCTTTAGAGTTGGACCAGATCCATAACAGAAACCAATGTTTCCTTTTTTGTCATATTCATGACTTAAAAAAAAATGGTTTGAAAATAAAAAGATGAGAACTAAAATATAAATAAGATTATCTGTCTCAGGAACCCAAATACAAACAAGAGTTATTGCAAGATGGAAAGGAGAAGGCTGCTCTAGTCTGAATTTTAAGCAAGATGAGTGAGCAAGTGTAAAATGCTTAGAGTTCTAGCCCATGAGCCTAAATTCAAAGCTTTTCAGGTCGAACCTGCATTGTGACCATTTTTGCCAAAAAGCAAAAGTATATTTCTAGTCCATTCATGAAGCATTTTGCCTAGGGGGGAAATAAATCTTTCTTATGAAAAGAGATATTGTAGTGAACCATTTCTATTATATTAGTATAAAACTTCAACAGATGTTATGCTTTGGAAGAACATGGATTAATTTGATTATTTGCTGTGAATGCTTTTGTTAAAGTAAAACAAATGTGCAAAGAATATCATTGCTGTCATCCATCTGGTAAAAGCAAAATTTATGTCAAACTAGGGATTTAAGAATAATTATTTTGATTCATATTTAAAGTGGTTAGAATCTTATTAGGAACTAACATTTGTAAAAGTAAAATGTTTTAATTTTTCAGTTCTTCTAAAATGAAACTTCAGGTCACAAAATAGCACAAATCAAAACTGTTAAAATTATATAGGATATATTGACTTTTTTACCCTCCCCCTAACAGAATTAATATAAGTATTGTGTACAAATAACTGCCACTGTTCAGATGAAGTACTGCAGTCCTTACAAGAATAAAGACTAAAACTACCCTATTAACCCCTACAGTTCTTTAACGTAACCCTTAATTAAGCTTGTATTCCAGGCTACTTTTTCTTATCTACAAGAAAATGAAGTAAAAGTTGTTCAGTCCTAGTAGCACAAACCCTGACCTTAGCGGTTGGTTAAAGAATGTCTTATCCTACCTCACAAGTAGATAGCCTATGGGGCTATAGCTAACATCACGACACGGCTGAACCATTGCTATAGCTGTGATTTAGTGCTGCAGGAACTGACAGATTCTGTTTAGTGATGAGTTCTACCAGGTTTGCATTTCTGGGATAAGATCTGCAGGACTGAATGAAACTCATTGCTTCTTAGGACAAAAAATTAAAGTGTTTGGAATATAGTTAATGTTCTGAAATTAAAACTAAAATTGTAAATAAGGTATCTAATAAGTTATCTAGAACACATTGACTCTGTTATACTTACTTCCCCTGCTTCACCTATCTTTAGTGTTTCCACCATTTACTTTGTATCTGATATCTCTGTCCTCTGTTCTCTTCTCATACAGAGCAAATCCAGTCATACATCACTGTCGCTCTTGCATTATAGGCTGAATGATGATGCCTGCAATGATTTCAAAGTTGGAGGGAATGATTGCATGTTTTGCAGTTGAATGTGAAAGACGTGGGGTGGAAAATTCTGATGATGTAAATAATCAGATTCATGTGTAACTTGAAACTGTGATTAGAATATGATAAATAGATTAAAAAGTAGTACTGAATGAGAACATGGGCATGTAATATTTCTCTATTCGTAAAACTGGCTCACCAAGTCCTTTACTTTGATCCAAGCTACTCATTCTTTCTATTGTGTCCCAAGGCTGGAGGACATATATCACAACTATCGTAATATAACTGCTTGTAAAGTCAACATCAAAACATTTTGGGTTTCTGTCTATGGGTTTTATAACCCAGATCATGATAGTCATTCAGTTCAGAGTATTCTATCAGGACAAGTCACAGTACCACAAGTGCTGCACAGGAGTGGGTACAAGTGGCAAAACACAGATGCATCTTAATTTATCTCACCATGAAAAAGTAAGTGCACAGTGACAACCAGGAAGGAGGAGACCACTGAATTTAAGCTACTCTCAACTGAGTTTTATATACAAAAAGGTTATTATTGCATACCTATAATCAATAAAAAATATTTTCACTAACAGTTTGCCTAAAGTTAAGCAGTATTTTTCTCATATGCTGTACTACTATTGCTTTTCAGTTTTTACACTTCAACATCTATGTCATTCTCTTCACCATCTTCAATCTGTTCTTCACTTTTAGTGTCTTCACCATTTACAGGTTTTTCTTTGTACTCATCTCTCATCCTCTGTCCCATCTATGGAATGTAAAATATAGTATTTCTTAAAAACATTAGCTACAAGTTCTGGATTTAGTGGTGGTCTCTTTGGTGGTTTCTTAATATGACAGAGCTGTTTTGCACCACTACGTTTTTTTCCAGTAGAAGCTAGAGCATGATCCCTGCCGATAGTCATTCTGAGTATGAAGATTTCAAGTGGTCTTTAAGGGCACATTCACTACTACATAGAGAGTTTTGATATCATTCCTCTTGATATAACCCCAAGATCAATATTCATTTTCTTGGCAAAATTCTTCACAGCAAGCGGTAGGTGGCCTTTGAATGCATCTAGGACAAGGATTTTCTTAACAGCACACCTGGTCTCCTGATCCAAATGATGTTCAGCCAGTCCTTCATTAAACCTGTAGACATCCATCCTTGGTTTTGACACCTCACAATTATTCCAGTCAGCAGCTATTCCTTCGGCATTGCTTTATGCTTCCATATCACATATGGTAGCAATATTATACCATCTGCTAACACTACTAACATTACTATATCATGCACTTTTTCATACATCAAAGCTTTGATGGTGGTAGATTTTGTACTTATTTTTTCAATGCTACGATGGATGGCAGGTCAAAGTAAAGCAGTTGTCTTGTTTGCCTCAGCAGATAATGAAGGGTCAGATCTAGGCAAATTCTGAAGTTCTTTGCCACAGGCAAAAAATATTATGTTGTATCATTTGAACACAACCCCCCTCACTGGTTTTGAATTCTTGCTGAGAAAAATTTTGTACTTGTGCTAGTTCTTAATTTTTCTGTTTAATCATTTTCCATGTAGCTTGTTTCCATCTCTTCTTTGACTATGCATAAATTATACAACTTTGTTCTCCCTCTCCATGGCAGTATCTTCTTCTGGGTCCAGTTGGGCATCAATTTAGTGCATAAAAGCTTCAATTTTGATTTTTTCAATATTCTCACATTTTCTTCTGCTATTGTATTTCTTCTAAGCCTCACAGCTGTTAATTGTTTCTGTGTCCAATACCACCAATAGTTGAAAATTTGCATCATACCCTCTTCCTATATCTTTTAGTACATTTCCTTTTGCGCTTGTACCTCTCGTTTCCAGACCAGCTGCCATTTCACAATTCAATTATGAGATTCAGGGAGATTCATAAAACCAGCAAAAATGCCAGCAGGATTCTCTGAGCTACAGCAGGTCACACAGCCGTAACAGTGAGAGGGTGATGAAAGAAGCAGTAATCATGGACTCTCTCTACGCCATCTTAGTCCCTCTGGGCATATTTGTGTTTCTTTATTACTGTGCGACCTCCAACACTGCACAGTCATAATGCACTTTAACCTGAAAGGAAGGTGAACCAGAATTTAAGTCAGTCCCTGATTTTTAAGTTAAACTACTTGGAAATAAAACCTCATCTTCTACTAGGCATATAAGGTATATATTGAGACAAGGCATCATTAGAGTCTTGATAGGATAAAGAAAATCAAACATGAAGATTTAAATTATTAAAGACCTTCTGTAGTCCAGATCCTGAAGGTTGAATGAAAGGTTACCTAAATTTGTCTAGTGCCAGAAAAAGAAAAAAAAAGAAAAAAAAAAAGAAGTAAGCCCACCTTTGAGGTCCTTAGAATGGAGAGAAGTTATAAATTAATGGGGAACAGAGGAGATAAATTAGAGCTTCAGCATGTGCAGAAGTCCTTAGGTATCTTCCAAAGTTAGTATCATTTATTTGAATCACCATATAAGTTAGTAACAGTTCTAGCTACACCAGCTATTTAAACAGCATAAAGGAGGTTGAACTAAAGGTCCTGTCTTGTGTACATTCTGCAAAGTTTTATTCATCTGCTTTTACTGAAAGTCAGCAAAAGTGAGAGATAAGGAAAAGAAGGTGGCATATATATTTTGTGCAAGTTTCAAGCAAATGGATACATGAAATATTTTGTGATAAGGTGGGAAGCTATAACAGAAGTGAAGGGTTCTTAGCAAATCAAAGCAAGAGGTTTCCATAATGTATTTTGTTTCTGAGCGTAATAAGCAAATCTTTTATCTTAAACTAGAGTTGATGATTTGCCTCTCTCCAGATTTCTTCAATCAGAGGTGCCTTATCTGATGATTAGATTTATAGTGAGACTTTTATTCTCTCTTATGGTAAATCTTTCACATCTTTCACAGAGACATATATTACTCCTAAAAGACTACTGGTATTTGATCCACTCTTGGGATAGATCAAAGCTACAATAACCTGCATATTTGCTCATTTAAATGAATACAATACTTCACTATCTTTCTGGCCCTTGTATACACAGAAAATACTCATTATCCTCATCAGGAATTCAACCTTATTACATAAAAGATATAGCTCTGTCTCTTACATGGTATGATACTTATTTGAATTTGAACTTGCGGTCTATTCTTCATACCAGTATGATACAGACAGACATTGGAGATTTCCCTTTTTCTTTTGTCCTTCCAAAGAAAAAGAAGACATAGAAAAAGACAAGCAGTAAGTAAAAAGAACTTACTGGACATTAATAACAGCATGAAGTATAAAGCTCTATCGGGTCTGCTGGTTGTTAGTTCTCTATTTATAGACTTGATGTCAGAGGTATATTCCTCTGTTTTGAATAATTTTTAATAGCATACACTTTGACAGAATGAGCTGTCAAAAAAGAAAATGTTTCACTGGTTTGGAACGACAGAGCTCAGCTTTGGTTTGTCCTTTTTAAAGCTTCTGTCTTCTTTCTTTCTTTGTTTTTTTTTTTTAGGTGAGAAAGTGTCATTGATGGCAGCTAATACCTAACGTGTCAAGGTTGCCAAGTAACAGGCTAGAGATCTGTCAGTGAAGGCTGTTTCTATGAGAGGAATTCAGTAGGCTACAGTTTCAAGTACTTGGAAATAAACTCACCCCTGTGTCTGTCTCTCTTTTTTTTTGTAAATGAAAAAAAAACCACACTTGGGCTCTAACCAATGATAATTAGTCAAACAAAAGATACAGTACATGCTTAAGACACAGGTCTAAAAATGGGTAGCTATTCCAATAGTTTGTGTTGCTTCTAAATTTTAAAAATAGTGGAATAATTAACATAACATACTGTTGCAATTTCCAGAAATAAATGCATGATCAAAAAATGACATGAACATAAAGAGGTGCGAAGTGTGAGCTTAATTGCTGAATCAATTTTAAAAGAGCAGAATTTGACTGGATAGAATAACAAGGTGTTAAGAAATTGCCAGTGTGAATTTATTAGGAAGAAATCAAGTCAAAGCAGTATAATGTTTTTTCTTTTTTCCTTTTTACAGTCTTAGAACTGACTTGGTCAACAGTGGGGAAAGCTGTACATGTGATACCTTACGAACAACTACTTTTTTGACACCGACTTTATTGATTCATGACTTACCCTCAGGCTGCTTAGGGGAGTTTTGCAATGGTATGTACTGGACAAGATAATGGTCAATATCTCCATTAGAGCTTTTCATTATGGAATATAGTGTTTCCTTATAAAATCCAATGGGAATGTTTGCAAGCACTTTGGAGGACAGGATTAGAATTCACAGTCTTCAGAAACAGACTGAAATCAATAAGATAAAATTCAATAAGGACTAAAGACAGGTATAAAGTACTACATGCAGGAAAGTAGAATCAAATCTCTCCAAAACAAAATTAATTCAGTACAGAATTAAAGACTTAAATCATAAAATAAGATGGAAGGTCCTTTCAGAGGACCATTTGCTTGCTTTCCATTAATCTGTGCTGTGATTTATGATAAGCGGTCTTTCTGATTAAGGACGTTCCAATGAAAGGCAAAGTACTTTCATTGAAAGGCTGAACTCTTAGCTAACAGCGTTCTAACTATTGAGAAAGCCCACAAGTCTGGCCAATAAGGCCAGGACAGTTTTGGATCCATCCAAGCTTGAACTGCATGGAGAGACCTTAAATTGGATCGTTCTAATGAGTGTGCCAGAGTCAACAAACTACAATTTATGTATAAAGCAGGTAAATTAGGCAACCTGGATCTGTGCTGTGTATCTGGCCAAGAATGTGTTCTGTATATAGAGATGACATTCAGAGTAGTGCAGGCCTAAATTTTCATGAGATTTAAATTTATTTTATGTCAAACTACATTTGGATTTACTAATAGTTTTCCTAGGCTTTACAATAAAAGAGTGTTGCCTACCATCTGAAACATAGACTACAGTATGTATTTTGGAAGGCAGGTTACAAGTTTCTTTCAATGCATTGTGAGTATGCATGTCTCCCTACTCTAAAACGTATCACCAAGGGAATAGGACAAAAAGGGCAAAACCAGAAATAATATCCACAAAATTTTAACAGAAAACTAGTAAATTCAATGCATGCTACCCTTGAAAGAGGCTGCCTACCTACCTCTAACATCCTTTAATTATTTTGTTTTCTTCCTTTCCCTGTCAGCGTTCTTCATTAACATCTTGCTAGGAATGTGGATTATTACTTTTTTTGAATGTTGTAAATGGTACTTGCTGCTGAAAAAATGCCAGAATTTTATAAATTCATAATGTAAAAATAATTTGGAAAAAAAGATAGTGGTATCAAAATTTGTATGGATAAAACCAAAGCTTTCAGTATTTTCCCTTATTTTAAAAATGAGAATGACTATGGTTGAACATCTCATAGCTTGGTTTGAACTTTATATTTGTCTGTAGGTTATGTACATTCAAGTCTCAACTTGCCTAACCCAGAGAAATTATATTCTTGAATTTTCCATGGTTTAGAGTGTTTCCATTGTTTGAACTTTGAGTAGTGGACTTTTCTTCATCATTATACTTCCTTCTCTCTGTTTTCAATATGTATATGTGCAAAGAAGGATAGCTGTAATAATAAAAAAAAAGGGCACAAAAAAATCAACCTGGAAACCTCAGTAAGTTTGCATACCTTTTCTTTTGATAAATCATTTCTCAGTATTGAGGGAGAGGAGGAGGCAAAAATGAAGTTTTATTTATGTCTTCTGCTCACCTATGCTCACTGAAGTGATCTAGAGCAGGTATAGTACTAGCCATGTGCAAAGGAGATAACTACCTCAGTTGACAGTACTTGTTTTGCCTGTGCTAGAGCAGGTGGGAGTTAGTTCCTTTAGCAGTGAGCATAACCCAGACAATCGCTTGTTTACTCTTCCTTGCAGAGATCTCTGCTGCTGTTGATGTTCCTGATGGACTCACAAGAAAACTTGCAGTAAGTGGCAGAGCCAAACTCCTGTGTATTCTTCCACTGTCTCATCTTCAAACTCTAGCTCCCCTGAGCTCCTGGCCCCCCACCCTAATTTCTTTCAGCCTCCGCTGTCCTTACCTAATACCCATCACTAACATCAGAAAACCCACAGAAAATAACTCTTTACGCTCCCTTTTTCCTATCAGCATCCCAAATAAAGCCTTACTAACTTCTTCTAGTGCCGCACAACTCATCTGACAAAAACTGCTTTGAAATTCTTACTGACTAAATGGGCGGTCTTGTTTTTATACTTCCCCCATTATAATCAGACTAATGGCGAATGTGGTGTTGACCATAGTTGACAGATAAACCCACACCCACCCGCTCGCTCAGGAGGCTGAGGGAAGACCTTATCACTCTTTACAACTACCTGAAAGGAGGTTGTAGTGAGGTCTCTTCTCCCAAGTAACAAGTGATAGGACAAGAGGAGATGGCCTCAAGTTGCCCCAGGGGAGATTTAGGATGGATTTTAGGAAAAATTTCTTCACTGAAAGGGTTATTGAGCATTGGAACAGGCTGCCCAGGGAACTGGTGGAATCATCATCCCTGAAGGTATCTAAAAGATATGTGGATGTGGTGCTTAGGGTCGTGGTTTAGAGGTGGTTTTGTCAGTTGGACTGACAGTTGGACTCGATGATCTTAAAGATCTCTTCCAACCTAGATGATTCTATGATTCTGTGTTGCTAGAAAGTATGGAGTGACCTCTGGCTTGAAGTCTGAAAGTTCAGAATGAAAGTTCACAGCAGTTCAAAAAAAAGCTGTGGAAAATTTAGGATTATAGTAAAAGAACTAATACTTCTGCATTACCAATACCTCACAAAAAATCTGATTATTATTGCTGACTTTATCCACTTCAATGTAACTCTCGCTAATTTCTTTTCTATATTCTTCTAAATGATAGTATCTAAATTTTAACATATAA
>JAHREE010000245.1:16773015-16848137 GCA_033628505.1 Tringa tobata
AGTTCCTGATAAAAATAAGCAGACTTCCTTTTGGTAGTGGTTTATATAGCCTCCAAGAAAGATGCACTCTTGTTAGGAGTAACAGACTAGTGGTAAAATACAAAAGCCACACAGCTGATCAAACTGCTTCTCATTTACTTCTTATGTTGATACAGTTCTCCATTAGGTGGCCAGATGCTGTCAAACTCTGGTTGGCAGTATCTGTAGAACAATATCTGTAAAACATCATAATGTATTTGTGTATTATGTAAGTGGTTGACTATTGGCTCACTCCATTTCATTTGAATGCTGTAAATTCAGTAGAAATTTCTTGCAAATCCCCTGGTGCAGAGAGCTGAGATGTGGTTTTCAAAGTTTTGCTAAGGCATAGACCACAAAAAATGATAGACAGAAAAAAGAACAATAGATTCTGACCAGCAGTGAGGTTTAGTTATGGAGATGTATGTTTGTCACTTTCAGCATTGCAGGAGCCCTTCAGATAGTCATGTACTGACAAGCATGAAAGCACACTGACGTGAAAAGAATCCATAGGAGAGAAACTGAAAAAGCAATCCTGTGAGTTAGTCATTTTGGGAAAGGTTTAATATATTTTATTCAGATTCTTAATATATAAAGCTGTTAAACATCAAGGAAAATAGAGGATCTGCAAACTGTCAGGGCACCAGTGCATTAAACAGACTTATACAGACTTAATCAGTTTAGATCTTCTTTCTCCTCCCCAGGCCATGATTTGCTTATGCCTTTCACAGATGCATTTTACAGTGAATCTGCTGATTGTTCTGACTAGGTGTCATAGTTTCTGACCTAATTTTAATTTCTTCATATTTTTTAAAAGGGAAAGAGACTTGATAAATCTGTTTGATGCAAACTGAACCGAAGCTGTTTTGAATTTTCTGGCAGTAGAGTTTTATCTGGTTCACGGATCTCACATATAAACTTTGCTCGATGCCCTATAGAGACACATAATGAATCATTTTCCCCAAAATAGATAAATAATGTCAAATCTAATGGCAATGCAAAGTATAAGATAACCTGTTGAATTTGCTACACTGTCTTGACTTTCAAGCACGTAACTCGTCAAGTGAAATGGCAGCCTACAGCGGCATGTGAGTCACAGAGCGTGCCTTGAGTCACCCGTCTGTGCTGCGAGGAGGAGGATGCCCCACACATTGCAGCACCCTCTGCTACAGAACGCTACTGCAGCTCCTCCTCTAGAGCAGCAAGATGCACTGGCACGCACCGGATGAAGTCGCCAGAACTTACAGCATCGAAACACCCAGCAAATCTCTGAAACGCCTTCATTTCGACTGCTCGGGATGAACAGCAATGCCTACAGTAAAGCTGCTCTTTGTCTGCTCTGTGCTGCATCTTAATTACACTGGGATTCACAAATTAAGAGCCTGCAGGCTAGGACCTCACAGGTGTGTTTAGAGCAATCTGAAGCCCTTGCAAAAATATATGGAGAAGCGTCCACTCCTGCCACAGAGCACAGCTGCAGAGCTGACAGGGTGCTCAGCTGGGACTCAGTTAATGTCTCTTCCGTATCTGATTGCATTTTGATGAAAGTATTTTACATCTCAGCAGAGTGCCCTAATTGCAGTGTTTCCAGATAGTCTGGGACATCTCTCTCTTGCTCTGAATTTCTCCAGCTGAAGGTATTTAATTAATTTCCCTACCAGAAAGTAATGAAATAGTCACTGGAACAAAGAGAAAGGAGAGGGAAGAAACACAAGGTTGATTCATGTGCGGGCTCTAGTCCTTGCTCCAATGAACACTGAAGCCTCTTAATTGAAAGGTAGCATTTTCCACAGGGGAAAAAGTTACCCTGGAGTACAGCTCATCCCTATGGTTGGATTATTTGGTCAAGTATTAGCAGAGAACTGAGCTCTGCTAAATTGCTTGAGGCTATAACTGGACTGGTCTAGCCAGCTACTGGGGCAGGGGAGGTGCAGGGGAAAGGCTCTTTCTGCGTAGCTCTGTCCATATGTTCTTGACTGCTTCCTGTTTCGTAAAAGCCCAAATATAGTGTTTGCTATAGAGCAGTTAAATTGGTATAACATATGCCAGCAGTCATTGCAATACCTAACTTTAATTTTCCTGTCAGATATAACCCCTCACAAATTTTAGGGATGCACAGACTTTGGAGTAGTGGGAATGTGGAGCTATCTACAATCTTTTCCCCCGCAGTGTACCTCCAGTGCAGGTGGTTGCGACTACTTACTACCTTCTGAAAAGGTAATTTTGAGACAATATGAAAATGTATCAGCAACACGGAGTCATGCTGGAATGAGAGAGGCATAACTTCAAACTAAGGCATTATGTAGTGTAAATAAAACCTGAATCAGACTCTATGTAAAACAGTGTTAAGGCAGGGACACAATGACACGTACGTCAACATTATCTCCCAGTTGTCATGGTTTTGTATAATTGATCTTAATACTGTTTATAAACAGGTCTTTTTACAATGTATTAATGAACGAAATGTCTATGGTCAGGATTCAGTAGGCAGCTAAATGATGCAAATTTGCTGTGTCCTGTGGGCTACATATAATACTGGTGTATTATATACCATTTAATTACAGAAATAAAATATTGGTATGGGAAGAGGGAAAAGACAGGGAAAGAGGTTTTTTAATTATGTATAGATATACAGCGACACCAGGGGAAGGTACAGAAAAACCACCTGGTTTTATTCATTAGTTTCCACTGGTAAATCTCTCTTTTCCCAGTGCTGCTTGAGCAATACAAACTGATACGTAAATGAGAACGATGACTTTGGCTCACAGTTGCTTGTTAAAATCTTCTCATGAATGTTTTTTGTCCAATCACTGGTTAAATTTTGACACCCTGACAATTCAAATGGGACATAGAGTACTAATTATTTTTGTAGTTACATCATGCTTTAAAATGTTGCATTCATGCATATCAGAATTAATATTGCATGACTCAGGGGAATGGTTCTCCACAAAGGGTGAAATAATGCCATCAACCAAAACATTGCTTTTTAGTCTGTAAATACTTATGTAAGTAGCAAATGAATTATTAAAAAATAGGGTTGATTAATGAAGGATTTTCACACGTGAAAGCTAAGTTTTTTATCGCTATTATTTGAACTAAAGAGCCTAATCAAGTCTACTGAAACATAATTGGGATTTGCATAATAGATGCTATGCTAGCAAAGGGTCAGTTGAGTTTCCACAGAAGCCAATGACAATATTGTACTTGTTCAAATATGAATAGCCTTAGATGCTAAAGATATTTCATTGTGTGCTTGCATAATATGTCCTCGTGCTGCAGGCTTGAGCTAAAAACCTGCCCTTGCTCATTCACATTCTATAAAATAAATTATTTAACTGCAGTTGCTACATAAAATTCTCACCCTGCTTAATATCTGACAGTTAAGATTAACAAGAGTAAACACTAATTTATCCTATATTTCAATTTCTTTGCTTTTGAAGTTCAAAGGAAAACTTGGGAATGTTATAACTGTGGAGGTAGAAGCGATTCTTTTCATGTACTGCTGTTGATGTCACATTTGTTCTATCCTAACGAGGGGTACACCTCAGCTTCTCTTTCCAACTCACTGATTTTGGTGCAAATTAGGTATACAGTGCAAATTCTGTAGACAATTCAGTTGGTTGAAGTAGGTTGTTTTTTGAACACAGAGCAAGGTTTGTCTGTATCTGATTCCTAGGAAGCTGTTACACAGCTGGGGACAATTGCCTCTGGCAACAAATTTCAGTTGCTGATTAGGAAAATAGCTGGCCAGTGCAAAATATTAAGTATAACAGTGTCTGAATCACTTGTTGCAGCTTAATGATGGCTTTAGAAGTGCTCGCAGCTACTCAGCTACTTCTTAGATATCTTAATACATTAGTGTAGCTTCTGAAATGGTGAGCAGAACAAATTTTATCCTTTAAAACCTCTGTTCCTAAATATCTAGTAGCCTCCCAAGCAGCAGGATATCCAGGCCCTTCTCAGCCTAAAGCTTAAGTTGACTTTTTATTTCGTTAGTGTCTAAAGGTAGAAGCAAAGATAAGAAAACCCACTGTCTTCTCATAATACCCAAGATGCTACAGTTCATTTCTGCAAGAGCTTACATTCTAATTCAAAAAGCACTACAATCATGATGTAAAGGCAAAGAGCTTTGAAGCGGAAGGGGTAAGGTCTCTATCACTAAGCAAGTTAAATGGCTATTCATCTTTATGGTTGTGAGTCACCTGAAAGCTTTTTTTCCCTTTTCTTTAATATATTCTTTATACAGTAATGCATTTGTGCATGAATGTGTATTCATAAAGCAAACAGTTAAGGCTGGCACAACGGTCCCGAAATAACAGACAAGAGCCATTTCCCCTGTTTATAGGTATTCTAAGTGCTAAAGAAAGGATCTTAGCTTAAAATTTTGTTTATCATATCCAGTATATCATATGGTCTCTGCATCTAAGAGCTGAATATCATCTTTAGCTTCCTAATGAACTAATGAACTCTTCCCCTTTCCTCCTTTCCAAAATGCCAATGACTCAATAACTAGTTGGGTGGCAGGTACAAAATTGGTAATTATGGAATCGTGCAGCTATTGTGCACAAACAATCATGAATCCATTTATCCAGACATCTCTCTGGTATGCTTATGTTTATGGAAAACACTCATTTATCTTGGAATGTAAATCAGTACATTTTATTATTTCTACACCTCCGCCGTGCCCCTGCTATTGTGGTTCTCTCAGGAAATTACATGATGTATAGTATAGGATTTTTCTCTTGTAAAATAGACTCATGGAATAGTTAGAGTTGGAAGAGACCTTGAAGAAACATGACAAACTGCTGCACAGTGTTACTGAGTGACTCGCCATAAGCAATACAGTTGTAAGATGCAGCTCTCCTGCATTCCAGGCCCTGGCCATAAGTGCTTATTTGCAAACTAAAGCAGCATTTTACCTATCATTAGAGAAAAGAAGCATTGGGCTTTCCTGTTTTATCCATGCTCTGTTGACTGTGTTCCCAGTAGAAGAGGTCATAAGAAGGGAACAAAGGACTCAAAACTCCTGTGCACCAGACCTCATCCTCCTCATCAGGACACTATTGCCAGCAACGATGTTAGGATAGCACACTATATTTAAGTAGATGACCAATAATTACTAATATTTATTAAGACTCTGAAAGGTTTCTTGGCCTTGGTTTCTTCTCTACATGGCAGGGGGAAAGTAAGATTTATTTCTAATTAATATAAAAGCTTTAATTCTAGAGAACCAAAGGCTTTGTAAATTCAGAACCCTGGTATTGATTTTTTGGAGATCATTTGCTGTAAATTAGTCACATTAAACAATTGACAGTAAATGTAATGAATGGGCACTTATAGGATGCTCAGTACAGTTCTATAACGCAAAACCAACTGAAAAAGGATCTATTTTAACATGTGGTTTTTTAAGTTAACAGAGAATATCCTACCTGGATCACAGCCAGCATATATCATTTTCTCAGTTTGTAGTTATTAAGTCAGTCTCATTACATCATTCAGGTGAAATATAAAAGCAAATTCTTGCTTTTTCAGTGAAAAGTAGCTGTTCAATCCTCTGGCAGCTGTATATCTATACATACATCTATACACACCGAGGCCACACACTGACCTGCAAAACAATGGAAAAGAGAACTCCTGAGATATAGCATGCAAAATACTATGATGTGAAGGAATATGGGGTTTCCTACCATTCACATACATACATAAGAATCTATGTCTGCTAGACCATCTAAATTAGGTTTATGGCTCCAGGATGACTAGAACCTCTGCTTTCATTCTTTCTCAATTTGTGTCCAACAGAAGCCTTTCTTTCATCTCAATATCATGTTTTCCATTTCTAGACCAGTAGTTTGTCCTTGCTCTATCTTATAACTTACTTTTCTGCTGTTTTAAGTCCAAACTTACTCAGATGCTATAAATACTTTCCTGAATACAAATGTGTTCTTGAATTAAGACTGAGCAGTAATAAAAACTGAGTGCATAAACACTGAAAACAAAGGCAGCTTCAGATATTTAAAAAACATTCTTACATATGTATATAATGTTGGTTGCTTTCTGTTCCTGTTAGTCAATTGATCCCTATCTTTGGTCAGAGTTTAGCAGATTGTGTCAGGACAAACACGCTTTTCTTTTTTTCATGTGTCTATGAAGCTATAATTTTGTTGAACAGCTTGTTCGTAAGAGGATTGTGCCCAGCAGAAAACTAAAATTTCTCCGGTACAGCACTTTTTTTTCTGACAGTCGGAGCGCCTTTGCTGACCTAGCCCATAATGTTTTAGCTATGCAAAAGCTCCCAAGACGCATGGTTTATTGTGCAGAGAGTACAATATTTTGTGGATGCTTATTGCCAGAGTAAATCAAAAGACATGTCAGACAAATTCATTGTCATTGCAATCACTGGCAGGGCAGGGCCACTTTCAAGTAAGAGAAATAAAGAATGCAAGCAACTTATCTAACTGGCAAGAATGACAAATGGAGACGAGTCAATTCTACATTTTTCTGCCAGAACAATTTCTTCTTTAGAATGCTTATTCATCCACAGTAATATAAAACGTGTCACAAAATCACTAAGGTTGAAAGGGAGATTTTCTAGTCCAACCCTCTGCTAAGAGCAAGGTCAGCCTGCTCAAAGGCAGGTTGCTCAGGATCACGTCCAGTCAGGTTTTGAATAGCTCCAAGGATGGAGACTCCACAACCAGCCTAGCCAACCTGTTCATTTTCAGTCACTCTTACAGAAAATAAGTTTTTTTTTTCTTTTGTTTAAATGAGATTTCCTATATTTCAGTTTGTGCCTACTGCCTCTCATCTTTTCACAGGGGCATTGCTGAAAAAAGTCTGACTCTGTCTTCTCTACACCCCCATTAGGTACTTATACACATTGATAAGATGCCCCTGAACCTTCTTTTAAGGCTAAGCAGTCCCAGCTGTCAGCCTCCCCTTGTGTGACAGATGTTCCAGTCCCTTAAAAATCTTTGTATAATTATGTGAGCAAAAATATTTTAAATAATATGATATGCATTAACTCCTTTGGCAGATAGGAAGCTGTCATAATTTATAGGTGAAAGGATTTTTTCCTTTGTTCTTTAGCATGGTTACCCAGATTCTGGCATAGTAATTTCCAGACTTTTTTTTTTTATTGTTTCATAAACCATAATGCTGAAGCTACTTAGAATCTTTTTTCTTTTTTTTCTGACAAAAGATATCGTTCCTTATGCTCCATTAAGAAAGTACACTGGAGTTTCTCCTAGAAAAGCACAATAGCGCTTCCTTATTTTTCTGTTGTCCTCATGCATTGCAGGAAAAATTCAACAATGGAAAAAAATAACAGACAAATGTCTTTTCCTCTAAGAGCTCAAGCTTGTGCCAGAAGCAATAGGTCTAGTCATCTACAAAGACTTGGTCATTACTTGTTGAATTCATTATTATTTTAGGCTGGTTTTTTTTTCATCCAAAAATAAGTCCCAGTTGCACAAGCACATTTGCTAATGGTATGTTGCAAACCTATGCAGATATGTAAGAGTACACCCTTTTTTATTCTGCCCTTCCCTAAATCTCATGGTTTTTTCTTCTAGGTCCCTAAAAAAAAATATCATTTTTATTCCATCTAAACCCAGCTCCCAGTCATTGCTAAGCAATGAATTATTTTTAAGCACAAGATCTGATAAACAAGTGATGGCCAGTGAATACGAAATTCTCTAATTTTAACATATGCATTGAACCAATTTCTTGACTTAAATCTTATCTTAAAAACATAATGTACTCTGCAGCTTGTGTTTGACTCCATTTAAAGTGCTTTGTAGGGGTGATGATATAAAAATCCAGCTTGTAGCACTGAGAAGTGCAAAGGTAGCCTAATTTTTTTTTTCTTCTTTGTAAACTTTTTGGTCAATGTAAGCCAGAACCAGGGAGCTACTTAAACACAGTTTTAGTCTTATTTTATATGTGAAAATCAAAGGTGGGCTTTTGAATGACAAAAAAACCAACAACCCTGAGCTTTTCACATTTTTACTGTGTTTGATGCTGAGGTTCCTCGACTATTGTGTTGAAAATGTTAAGGATCGGTATTTTGCATACAGTGCAAAATATATATATTGCAAAATATTCTCAATATCTTAAGAAGCTGGCATGATCCTTGTGCTACCTTATCTATGCAAGGAAGGAGTCATGGAGAATGAGAAAATGCTGGCTACATCTTATGATAAACTTCAACATTATTTACTTAAAATTCAAGTTGAAAGCATTCCTCTAGTATGCATTTATTTCCAAACAGACATTCATGAGATTTAACCACCACAGAAAGGAGTTTTTAAATAACCTCAGGCAATAAAAATTTTGATCGTACTAACAGTTGCCACTGTTCACCCATCTGCCTATTCTGGGGATTTTACCCAATAACTGTCATAATAACCATGGGTTTCAAAAACTGTCCTTTTAAAATTTAAGAGGTGCCCTGACTAATGCAATTTAGATATATATTCAGCCACAGTTCAAGATTTTTTAGTTCCTTCAGGAGATACATGAACAAATAGACATTTTAGATCAAATTCTGGTACAGGAATCTGGAGGTTACAATTGAATTGAGCTCCGTTTGCGTATCTTCAACACTGACCACGGGAATAAATCACATCTAAAAACATCATCCTAATTATTTGTCAAATCCTTATCAGCATATAAAATAACCAATTTAATTTAAAAATAAAAGCTCACATCTTCCAAAGTAATAATTTTGCATAGCTATAACTTTTCATAACCAATACTGATATTGCTTTACTCTTCATCTCAAAACATTACCTGTTAAAAAACATGAAATTACATTACCAATTTACAAAAGATATTACCTTGAGACTGTCAGATAGATAGTGACCAATTAATATTCCTTACTATTGCAAAATTTTTTAAGTACCAGTGTACCTCAATGAAGATATTAAATCAGTTAGTTATGCATGTGACCCATTCACAATGCCCTGTATATCAAAACTGAATTTTTAGGAAATATATCTTTAGCTCCCAATGAACAAATAACACATAGAAAAGAATTCCTAGATGTAATCTTCCATCTTCCAGATAACTTTTAGATGAGTTATTTGTATCCATGGATACCGAGTCATTGTGAACAGCATTCATTTTCAGCATTGTGAATAATAACGTTAACTTTCAAACCTAACCTTCAGTACTTAAATTTCCTCTGTCAAATTTCAGTGATAAACCACATATGGATACAATTAAGGCACGAAACCCAGCATTTAGTCTAATCTCCCATTTTGGAAACCGATCTATGCAATCTGCTTAACATAGGACTTCACAGCCAGGACTGTGGCTGTGCTCCTGCAACTATTAGTAGCTGATAGTGAAGACTGGGATCAATTTTGTTTTAATGCAATATATTTAAACCTGTTACACAGTCCAAAAGAGAGCATCTCTCATGTTTATTCTACTTTTAGTATCTGAGTACGTAGCAGTCTCAACAGTGTTCAAAACACAGAGAAATGTTATTGGCATATACCACTTTCCCATTTTTGTTTTTAAATAAAAACTGTCGCAATTATGAACCTGCCTTAATGTACTTTAGTACTGAGGGAAACATTAACCATTTCTGCAAATTCTGCTTATTAAAAAACTTACAGCTTCCCACCTCCACTGCATTTTATAAATAACAGGAATATGCCACTACACACAGGTACATGTATGCACATTTGTATGATAAATAAAACATATCCCTCTTTTCCTACAATCTCACTTTATTTTTTATCTTTCATGCCTTTCTGAAAGGAGCACAAAGCCGACAACAACAAAAAGTAGGAAAGCAAGATGGTCATTTTTCAAATTGAAGATGGCTATAATTTTCCACACCAAAGGGTACAGTGAAAAGAAGGTTTGATACTTACTTGTTCAGACTGTAACGACCCACTCTATTTGCCAACATTTCACGCAGAACTACTAGCAGGCATGGAAGGTCAAATCCTTGTTGAAATTTGGACCCAATTTTTCTGGCATATTTTCATGGAGAGACGATTCCAGAAGCTTGAAAGCAGCAAAAGGCTTTATATAATATCGAGTTGTATAATGTTCAGTAAACATGATACAAAAGATTTGTTTTCTTATGAAGCTTTCTTTTTGCAGTATTTATGAAGTATTTCTTTTTGCAAACTATACAAGTGTGTAATAAGCTACCAGATGGTCTTTAATATGACCATTGTTAATATTCTGTTCCATTTATACCTATTAAAAACAAAAGTTTTAGGAAAACAAGAGATGTTAGATATTATCTTAAATGCTCATATGATACGTTGAATGCTCATATGGTTGTTTGCCATTGCATCCCTTTATAGGTGTTACTTGTTCCAACTATTTTTTTTCCTTATTGCTGGTAGCTGCAATAATGTCATTACCACTGAAACATTTCCATTGATAAGTTAGTTAAATATAAGAAAGAATTTTAAAATAGCACGCATTTTGTATTGAAACATCCTTCTAATTATGCCTAATATGATTTTTATTGTATAAGGTGGATAACTGCAAAATCATTTTCAATGTATGCTTTTATTATTGGAAGAATAAATTAATTCTGAGTATTATTTAGAACTACTACATGATATGAACTAACATATGACAGATGTATCATGTTTTATTGCGCTTTAAGTCAATATTTCATAATTCTATTTAACACTGAACAGAATGATTATTATTTAAATATGTTCTCAGTGCCTTTATCATACAGAACATAGGTGCAGGGTATTAGATTATACACAGTATAGGCTGATTAAATCTGTTTCCACTTATTTTTACTGCAGATCTTCTTGTCTTATTTTATTGTTAACATTTTAATAGAATTTACATACTGCAATTTATATGGTGTATCTCAAGTCCACCTCTCCTGTTCAGGATACATAGAGGTATTAATTCAAATACCCTCTAAGTGTACAGACTGGGAAGCAGGGAGACCGATGTAATTAATTTACTTAGAAATGTCATAAAACTCAGTGATGTATAATGAAATTACACAGCAATAAATATGTAAGCATCACTTAATTCCATTATAAAGTCTGATGTGACAGAAGTAATGATGAATAGTAATGTAGGATGAAGCTTACTCCTGGTGATGAAACATTTTTATTAGAGAGGTCAAGTTTATGGTATTGAAGATGTAGATTTCTTTAAGAAATGTCCATGAGTTCATACTCATCAGCAATTAAAATTTGAAAGATTCACTAATACTTATCCTAAACTAATGTAAAATAATATTTGACTGGGGTGTAAGCTTAAAGACATTATTGATAAATGGATATAAACATCAGAAGAAAAATTCCAGTATTTTACTTTAACTTGTGTTCTTAGTTGACAAACATCATATAAATAAAAATAAAACATTAAAATCCTCCCCATACTTGAAATAGTTATCTTTACACTGAAAATACTGAATCATGTAAGATTGCTAAAACAGTATGACTCCTTGTAAAACTTGTCAAAAATACCCCTGTGGACCAGAGAAACAAATAGGTTTTTTTAAATTACACAAAATCTATGCTGGAAGAACATCTTGAAAAATAAATAATAATAAGAAGAATATACGAATTAGGCAATGGTGAGTTATGTTTCAGTTAACACACTAATCTTTCCTCTTAAAGACTGTATCTTTTGCATTCTGATAAGACAGTATAAGCACAACTAAAAAGTATAATCATGCATTAGACAGTTATTAAACATATTTTAAGAGTGTGGTATGTAGAATGTTAACCTTGCATGGAGTCCTCTCTATATCCTTGTTAACATCTCCCTGCATGGAGTCCTCTCTATATCCTTGCAGTCTTTGGGATGACCAGATGAGCTGACCTCCTGAGATACTTACCAAACTTTTTCCTAAGACTTTATGTTAAACAAAAAAATAACTCTCCATGCTTTGTTTCACATCATCCTCAGGCTTGCAGGATGAAAATATACATTAGCTGAGATAAGACTTGTCATAAAGGCCTTTGCCCACATCCTAATGCAGTCCTCATGCACAGCATGACAATTAGAGTGAAAAAGTCTGCTAGATTGGCTATGTAAAAGGAACTGGAAAACTGTATCATTGCAGATACATACCAAAATGCAAGAAAAAGATACACATGGGACCGCTTTAGAATTATAAATTGGTGTAATTTATCAGAGTTCATCCCCAATATGGAGAAGCCAACAGATGCAGAATTGAAACTGCCAGCATTAGCACAATATCTGTATTTTCATTCCTGACCCTTTCACACCTTTCAGCAACAAATAAGTACATTAAAGCTAAAGCTCTCAATGTGAGTATTGAAAGGGTTCATGTGTTTGAAGGTAGGAATCCTTTATTAAAATTCAAGTTTACTTCAAAAAGGTTTAAGATGTGATTATCCTGAACAACCATAAAAATTGGTTCCACTTAAGACCAGTGAGAAATTATATATAGTTAGCAATTATAACAGCAGCACATTTTTCTAAATAATTGGAAGAATTCTGAACTTATGCTGACAATAGTTAACTACCATGAATGCACTAGAGAAAGTAAAGAAAGTTCTGAGATACAACTGACGAGTTTTCAGCACAGAATCAGAAAACTGAAAGCTTATTTCCAGGTTAAAAGAAAAAAAAGTTGAATAAACCGTGATTTTAAAATTATAACTTACTAAAGGCAATATAGTGCATCTTTATGAGGATTGCCAGGAATAACATGTTTTCATATTTATACACAAAAATATATGTATAATATATTTTATATTTTTGCTGTCCTTGAATGAGGGACGTGAAGTGGAGGAAAAGCTGTTTGTATGTCTCTACCCTTCTGACCCTCTTTTTTTTTTTTTTTTTTTTCCTGTCTCTCAGTTCTCCTACAGTTTAGGAAAGGAGTTAGCAATCTTTCAAGGCTATGGTCAATCTTTCAAAAGCTATGTTTTTCTTTCCCCAATTCTCTCTCAAAATACCTTGCTCAGGACTCTGTTGTTTCCTGTCTGCTTGACATTTAGTCAAATTGTGACCCTAAATAAGAAGACCAAAGGAAGCACACAATAGCCAACAGAGGGAAAGTAAGAGTTAAAAAATGTCCCTGTTTATCATAACTATGATACATATTTTTGAGTGGACTTTTACATATTACCAAAAGAGATTACAAGGTACAACTTAAAATAAAACTGCCTATACATAAAACTAAAATATATATCTCCTAAATAATTCAGAAAAAGTTATTATTTTACGTTTCCCAGTTAAATGTAATTAATGCCGGGAAGTATCACAGACAGCTTGAAAAATCAGAGATGTCAAACATTCTAGCAATGTCCTTTTCTTCTGTAAATAACAGCAGATCAAACAATAATTTCTTCATATTAAGGGATTTGCATATTTTTCTGCCATGTAACTATAATAGGTATCAGTTTTTCATAAACTAAGAGTTCTTTCTGAATTAATTTGTAGTGCTTCCTGTATTTCCTATATGAATGCTGAAAATACGTATTTCCCTTTAAAACAGGAAAAAGATGCAAGCAAGAGTAAGGCCACGAATGGAGATCTGGTGTTTTACTTGGTTTGCATGAAGGGAAGGAGTTTGACTTGTCAGAGAAGATTTTTCTCACTGATTCAAAGCTAACGAGAGATGCAAAGTCTGGTCTCCTGAAGGATCCCTCCTTTTGCATGATTCACTATTTTTGTACAATACACTAAAGCCACAGAACACGTGCAATCTGATTGCTGGCAAAACTCTCACATGCCAGGACTTGACCCATGCGCTTTTTACTCCTAGCTAGAAGTCTGAACGCAATTCATCCTAAGGATGTTTCTTTTGCACCACATGATCTCTAGTCATGAATAATTCTTTCCTGATAGATATCTAAGCAGACTTTCTGCATATAAGGGTGCGGAAAATAACAGCCAAAGCTTTCAACAAACATTATGCTGTTCTTTCCAGTCGTACCCCTTCTCACTTAAGATCATGTTGTTAGTCAGAACTCTAAACTTTTTGCTGAGTATGATCATTAAAATGATAAAAGCGTGATCTTCCTACTGCTATTGATTTTTCCACTGTGTTTTCAGCATGAACATTCTCTGCTCCTGAGAGCACTCCAGCTGTGCTGCACAACCAGATAAATAACATCTTTCTGTTTCCCTGAAAAGCTGCTTTCTTCATCTTCTGATCATTCTGACTTTTCCAATTCCAGTTTACTTTTCTTTACACAAACCGGTTTATGGATTAAATGAGAAAAAAATAATTAAAAAAGAGTCAAATGAAAAGGATATAAATGAAGAAATTACCTAGAAGTTGTCAAGTTCTTTCTAAGGTTCAACTGAAATATATGCTTTCTAAATTTCACCTTTTATTTTAAAGGTTAAAGGAGGCAGCTGGAGTCTTAATGAGAGGGAAGGTTTTCTGTTTTTCAGTGATTCCAGGTAATTGCCTTCCTAAGGAAAGCAAAGAAAATAGAAAATACTGTGATGTGGGTAGTTTTAATTTTGGTTTTAATGTGAAGATGTTTGAGGTTTTTTGGACTTCATTTACACTGTCAGAGTGTATTTTTCACAACAACTAGTAGATACAGCTCTCCTACATATGAAAGCACAACACTGTCTGTATTTTCTCTGAGCAGTAGATCACAGGTGTTTTTTTATTTATTTCATGAATCATTCAAAATTTCTTTTAGTTATTCTATGAAGTAAGAATATGCTGTATCCTCCTTGGCAAAGAGAAAGAAAAAGATCTAGTATTTTTGTCTGCTTTTCAACAACACACAGCCGATTAATCTCACATCTTTTTGTTTTTAAGTTACAGTGCCATAAACTACATCAATTTACCCATGAATTAAAAAAGAAACTGAATCTTTTCCTGCTTTACTATGAATTTGTTCTTTACTGTTCAGGAACACAGAACATGGATACCTATCTTCTGCAAATTCACAAGCAAAACTGGCTCTAACTAGGTTTTAATATTGACAAGTATTAAAAGTATGTCTGGAAAGAAGTAGACAGACATACTATGGTGTTAGATGCTACATATGTTCCGTGCAATCTCTATTTTCCCTCAGTTGGTCATGATAGGATGTTACCATTAACAATTACCAAGCATTTAATAAATGTAATTCATTATACTGCCTGCAAAATATTTTATTTTTAATTTTTAGGTTTTAATCTCTGTGGTATACACTGAACATCATAATCCTGAAACTATTTAAAGGCTGCTGTTGACATAAAATGCTTCGTCAGACATCTTGGTGGAAGCAGTCAAGATGTGCATGCAATATTTCTCAATTGCCACTGAGTAGATGGAGATATTATCTATCCTTAATGACCTGCAGTCAACAGCAGAACCCAGGAGGAAAAAATGCTCTAGGACTTTTTTGCAGCATTTTGGAGCTCAGATCAGACCTTCATGAGCCTTCAGGTGACATGTTCTAATACTTAATCAAAATTACTATTATTTCATAGCAACTAGAAGTGCACCACAAGCATTTTCATGCAGCCAAGAATCACAGAATCAAAAAATGATTGAGGTGGAAAGGGACATCTCAACATCATTTTGTCCAACCTCAACACAGAATAGAGGTGGTGGCCTTAGTGAGGATCATGTCCACTTGGCTTTTGAGTATCTCCAAGGAAATGCAGTTCAACATTTGTGGTTCTTCCTAGCAAAATTGTAGGGAGACAGTAGGAGTTGGAAGACAGAGAGATTGCTATTAGGATCACACTAAGTGCAATGATACCAAATTGCCTTTGTAGCTATGAGAAGCAGTGACAATGTTGTAAAGATGGCATAACACAAGGGCGTTCATACCACCTGACTTTGGGCACCCAAATTAAAAAGTGAGTCAAATACTCTTCCTAGTGATTTCTAGTCATTTCAGATAGTTACAAGTACTATGAAGGAATTTACATGTCTTCATTGGATTATCATCTAAAGGATCCCACTCTCTCTAGTTTGCCTGTAGAGGGAGCCTAGGGAGAATAACCATCTACTGTATCCTGGTAGTTATGACATCTCCCAGTCTTGCCCAGAGATACAATGCAGGAAAACAAAATGCTGTGCATTGTGTTTGCAGCTCCCCACTCAGATTAGCTAAGAAGGACTTCATTCCCTCTGTTCTGCTAGTTGTTAGTATTCTGAATTAAAATTATCTCCAGTGTCTGGGATAATATGAATAAAACAAAAAAACCTACAACTGTCATAATATGAATGTGTCAATCTATGTTAATTCAAAATGTCTATATTTCATGCTTACATTCATAACCTATTTAAAGCCCCTATAATAGACTCTGTCAGAAACAACAGGAGGGCTCTCAGGTGCAAATGCAATAAATATACTTTCACAGGCTATTCATAAACATACCTTGTGGATACTGTACTGGTTATTTAAAGTTTCAAATTTATCTCTTCCTGATTCTAAACATACCTAAGAGTAGTAAGAAAGTTGTCAATGTACATATCTTATTTTTCTTCACAACCCTTAAGCTACCACAGTCATTGCACAAGTTTTTTCCTTAGCTTGTATATATTTAAAATACCACAGACCAGATTTGTTTCATTGTTAGTACCTAGTGAGTTTGCTGAGCCCACGATATTTTGACTGAGTAGACAGGCTCAGATTAAATTTACCAAAATCACTTAGAGAGACAACTGATAATGTGAAGGCATCTCCTCTCCACTCCCAAAACTCAAATCAGAAAGGACTCACTACCAGCAGATGTTTTATGGGAAGGTGAGAATAGGATTGATACTTGAAGGTATTGCATGATTCATTGCCGTGTTTCTGCAAACTGTGATCAGAAAGACTCTGTGCCTTTTTGTGTATTGCTGGTTTTGTTCCATAAAATTTACATTTTAATCTACAGGGAATTTTATGTTGTTCTGTCAGAGTAGCAGCAGATAGTCCAGAAAGAGTTCAGTTTACTAGCACAACTAACCTTGGTATTATTTTATTTTCATGTAATGAGATCTATTTTTTGCCTTGAAATAACAGAGCAATCATATTTAACTTGTCTTAAATTTTGTACTGAAATGTGGCTAAGTCAACAGACACCCCGAAGATGTGCTTCTCTGCTCATCTTCATTAAGGCAAATGTGAGGTATACTATGTCTCGCTCACCCTCTCTCTTTCCCCTTTTCTCACAGAAAGGTGAGTTGATGTAAATATTTTACATGTCAATATTTTTACTTAAATTTGCATGTACCTACATTTTTATTTAATTATTCCTTATCTAATACATGCATTTACATGTATTAAAATATTTACACATAAATGTTTTTACATGCTGTGTAGATGTTCTTGTTCTTTCCATTTTGTTAAGTCTATGCTTTGCCCTTCACTACTTCAACCCTTCCTCCATTAGACCGTTCAGCGCCACTTTTCTTTCCCTTTTTTTGGTCACGACACTTGCAAGCTTCCATATCCGCTTCTTAATGTTCCCTCATTACCCTGCATGTAAAAGAAATTGAGTTCTCTGTGGCGTAGCACAGTCAGAGCACAAACTCTAATAGTATCATTTAAAAGAATGTTCAGAACAGTATTGCTGAAAATTATGCTCGAACAGCTCAAAACTACTGTTCTCATTAACAGGATGCTTTTTCTGAGCCAACTGAGAGAAAGTCAGCGGCTCTTTATAATGAAAGGTGCAGAAACATTAGAATGAAAATGCAACAGCAACAACCAAACGTTGAAATGTGTTCTGGCATTGCAAGGTGTCAGTGCTCTGCTCTGACAGAACTGAAGTTAATATAAGTTTTGACATAGACTTTAATGGGAAAAGCCCTCGGTTCACTGTGAAAACTAATGTCTATTTTTTCGTTTGCTCTTCGTGACAAGCCTATGAAAACATATTACCTGCTGTCTGAAAGTGGCACATATATATGCTATTTATATTAGAGTAGCTCCCCCTCAAAGTCTACAATGTATTTTGTGCAGTTTATGACTTCAGCTTTGGGCAAGGATATGAAGGTTCTAAAAGCGTAATATCCCCACGTGGAATACTTCCAGTTTTCATTAACAAAATTAAATAGCCTGCCCTGGATTTTGAATCCATCACTTCTTTTTTGTAAATTTCAATAGGATTGCAATTCAATGTGGGGAAAATATATTTGTCTAAACTACTGTATCTTATCCTGAAAGCACAACATGACAGCTAGAAGGCAGACTACCTGTGGTTGAATTAGAGATGACATACATGAATTCACTCACTTATTAAGACACCAATTTTAAGGAGGCTTTATTTTAAATCCCTAGTTTCTTCACTGAAATAAACAGACATTCTGACCCTGCAGCTTCAAGAAAAAAATGTAACTTATAATACTCTGTGATGGCTCTTTTTGGTCTCAAAGAGGTCCTCTGGATATTTTTCACTCCGTGTTCTCTGAACGCAATGAGAGGGAAAGTGAGATAACATACCCCACAAGCTTGCATGTGACTGTGACATTTGTCAAAGCTGTTACATTTGATGACAGCTGAAAGGTGTGCAGTCATCTGATTGTGCAGGCAAGTGCCATCATTCCAAAGCCTAAAAACTGCTTGGTCCTATGCCAGAAACACTGCGGTTTTAGCAAATGCAGCTCGTTGATATACCCATATTGCTAAGACCTGGCAACACGCTCAGGTTAATGACAGCTGCTCTGTCACCTGCTTCCTGATACAGCATTGTTTACAGATGAAGAAGTAAAGGCAACGTTTCGATAGGTTATTTTAGGTATTGTATTTGAATGTTTGTCTGGTTTTGTTTGTTTCTTAACTTTTTTGGTTAAGCTAGCATGTAAGGAAACTGGTAAAATATACCTCTACATATGCCAAAGAAATAAGTTGTCGCTATTGGGACTTTTCAAACAATATTCACTACTCTGGAAAACTAAAACGAGATTCTGTATTTCATCTCCCCAAGAAAAGGCAAGAATGAGATCCTTTCCACCAGGATAACAGTTAAACTATCAAGTAGATGTTTAAATGCATGCTGTTAAATTTTTTATCTAACTTAGATGGTGGTTAGAGTAATTGTCGAATCTAAAGAAGGCCAAAGGCTTATTTTAACATCTGATTTGGCTCTGTGGATGACCTCCTGACTACTAAGTCGAGCACAAATCTCTCATTGACTGCAATGAAGGCAGTATTTCATCCTGTCTGTGTCACTAAAGTGCAGCAAAATATACTCAGGTTTTGGCAGACTCTGCACAATTTCTCTCTTCCACAGTTAATGTCAGACCTGAACTGCACCACAAAATTTCTACTCCTCTGGAGACTTTCATCATTTCATACAAATTAAATCCAGAGATACCATTACATGATCCTACATGTACCATTGCTTCCTAAGGTGCAAATGCAGAATGAGAAAGAAAAATCTGCAGGGTCTCAAGCAGCCTACAGGGAGCTGCAGCATATTCCAGACACACAGGCAGCCGAAGGCCTCAAAAACACCTTTTCATCTCTATACCCTGCTGTGCCATCCTTCTTTAGAAATTTCAATTACTACATTGTCTGTCCCTCTGCACATCAAAAGTCACTAGGTTTCTCTCAGATATACTCTGTCAGGTGAAAAAACTTTAGTTTAGTCAGCAAAATATTTCACATCTTCAGAAAAATTAAAACATGAGGTAGAAGTAGGGTACAGCACACACTAAGGAACTGCTAGTGCCCGAGGTCTCCCATACAGACAGAAACCTCTGCTGCTGTTCCTGCCCTTCCCTTTCAACTTCTAGAAGGCCAGGGGAACTTCTCAGCCTTGAAAATTTTTTTCTTCTTCTGATCTAAATCTCTTGCTGAATTCATATCTTTTATGCCTCCAGGCACTAACCAGGACATCCTAATGGTAAATGGAGAACAGCATCAGTCAGATATGCTGGCTCCCTACAAAACAACCTTAAATAACAGAGAAGCATGGAGAGTGGTGGAGAACTCAACAGGAGTCTGGATCTAAAGATATGGAGGCACTGAATGAGGAGGTGCAGCATCCAGCAGAGATGAAGATCCTGTCCTGAATCAGTGCATGGACTGTTTATATTTGCCATTGACATGTACTGGTAACTACTGTTGTTAGCTGGAAACAAACCCTACATTGCCCTCTGATCAACAAAAGTAATCTATATATATGTGATTTTTAAAGTGCTCTTTAAACACACTCCCCCCCCGCACACACCACTGGTACTCAATTTGTGTACTATTCTCAAGTTCTAAGTCCTTCACATCTTATCAAACCACCATTTGCTGTCTTTAACATCTTCTGTTCATGATCTAGCAAGAGCGAGAGAATTATTACAGCCTAATTTAGCAGAAATCATTTAATAGTCTCACTTAGTGATAATAAATAATCCTAACCAATGCGGAGCTTCTCCTTGATTTTGTCAAAAATCTAAGATAGTTTTCAAATGAAAAAAACCTCCTCTATAAAAAGATCATTGCTGTTTCTGGTCACTTGCAAATGAAGTGACCACCACATTTTCTAGTTTTCTAAACAGAAAAAAGTTCCTGTTTTTTCAGCCACAAAGATTCAATCTGGGCCCTAAAAGGTATTTCCTCCACCAGTGTCAGTATCAAACAAGAATCAACAGATCAAAAAAAGTGCTCTTGTTTTTATCAGTCATCTTTTATGAAGTCTTGACTACTGGTGATTGTAGATAAATCAGAAAGCATACAGCAGGACTTCTTTTGGTTCAAAGTTCTTTTTAAGTCTAGTCAAGGAGAAAAGAGTCTTTTTACTTGCAAAGGCAAAGAATTTCAATATGTACTCAGTGACAAATCGTAAGTCTCTCCATTCAATGTTCAGTGTTTTTGACATACAGAAATTGAATATAACTAAGTTTAAAACATTTTGATAATAATCTTGATAATAAAATATAATTTCTAAAGAGCTACTTATTTTACAAAAGGTTGATGTTGAAATGGCTAGACATATTGAGAGTGGTTCTGCTCAGCCTTGTGCTGGATCTGATGCTGTTAATTTTTTATCTATTCATGAACTAAATGGAGTTTAGTTGGAGACACGGAGAAATGGAGAAATGGAGACAGTATGCATAGGAAGTCTTTTGACAAAAGCTGAGAAGAACTGCAAATATGTTAGAAGAAAAGCTTTACATTATAAATTATTGTACAGTGTTCAGTTTGGGTGTCTGGATCATATTCTTATAAAGAGAGGTTGCAACTTGCTCAGTGTGACAGAGAGGAGGCTAAAGGAGTACCTACAACTACTTGAAGGGATAATTTACTCAAATTCTTTTTAGTTGTGTCAGGCAAAAAAGCAAATTGCATGTGAGGAAGGTCATATTGGACATTAGGAAAGAATTTTTCACTATGAGGGCAGTGGATCACTGGAATGGATTACACCAAAAAGAATCTTCCTTCTTGGAGGTTTTCAAGAGGTAGCAAGACAAAGCCATGGCTGGTCTGGCCAAGGATATGCAATACTCACTCTTCAGACTGGTGGTCTGGACTAGATGACCTTGGGAAATACCTTCCAACCACCATTCTTCTAATTCTACAGTTCTGTGAAAATACTCCTGTAATGGCAATAGTATAATAAAAAGTATGCAGAACATAAACACGGGCAAGATAAAGCCAGGCACCAATGCAAAATTGATGTGAGTTGGCTCACTAGTCAAATTCTGGAGTCTATTGCAGATCACAAAATAAACATTTGCCAATAATATCAAGCTGTCACAAAACAAGGGAAAGTGTACTTGAGTGCGTAAACAGACAAGACATCAGAGGAATTCCTCCTGATTTATTCAGTACATGACATGCTGTGGCCCTTTGGAGCTAATTTTAAAATGTCTTAGAGAAATCTTTGAAACACCTATTAGAGAGAAAAAGACGACAACCTGTGATTTCAAATAACCAACACGGGCTTCATTTTAGATTATATTTTTTTCTGGAGCTGCTCCAAAAACACTGTAAGGAATTAATGATCATTATTCTCAGGTTACAGACAGAACAGACACACACACACAAAAACGAGTAACGGAGGTTCATCACCTAATCAGTTGAAGCAGCTCAAAACTCTACTGCATCAATAATACATACTGACAATGTCAATTTGACTTAAAGTAAGTGTTGAACATCAGGGGTTTTGTCATTTTTGTGTAATCCTTATTTCTAGTTCATATAGACACGTTTAATTATTATGATATAAAATACTACTTTTAGTAAAGCATGTCTCCAATCATCATTGCACATGTACCAAAGAGAAATGTAGAAGAGGTGCAATTAAAATTGGATTTTGGTTTTAAGTGACAATTTCCATTATGTTTTAAATGTGGAATGCTACAAGAACTTGTCATACCTTTAAACCTAGGATGAAGCCTTTCCCAGCCTTAACGTCGTGATCTCTATCAAATATGCTTTTCTACTGGCAGTACCTAATCTTCAGTTTCATTCACGTACAACTACAGGAATAGTATTGCAAGAGACAAAATGAGCATCTGTTGCTTTCTTTCCAGTTCCCAACTAGCCAAAGGAGATCTGGCGGGGGGAGAGGGGGGGGATATCGACTATAGTTTCTGCTTTCTAAGAAAATTCCTTAATACAGGATTCAGAAAATGAAATTATGTCTACAGTTGAGCTTGCCACATATTATTTATCAAATACAGAATTCATTGATTTTTTGTCATTTTTCATTGACTAAATTATTCAACAAATAATTCTTATGATATTCAACCAATTCTGCAGCAGCCAAAATACTATTTGTCAAATAAATTATTTGACAGTAATTAATAACAGTATTATTCAAATCCCTTAATCAAATGGTTCTATTTATTTATTTGTTTATTTTCAGCTAGCTGCAATCTCTGACATGGAGTTAGGCTGCCTAAGTACAAATTAATGACGCACATTAAATGCTAACAGACGTAAAGTTTCAGCTCAGATAGTGCTGTATTTTCTATCAGTCTGTATCTTTCAATTGTTCTTTAACAATTTTGTTTCCTCTGATCCTTCTTTCCTTACTTTTTTCTTCTTTCTAGGTTATCATATTATTTTCTAGATAACAATTGTCTTTTTATATACTTATATCCAGGAGGTGACTCAATATCTGGGAAGTGCTTATGATTTGCAATCTTTAACTATTGTTTAAGTTTTAACTGCAATTTAACTACTCAGATATGGCTTCATAAAAACAGAGTTCTGAGAATGAATGTTATTTGTGTACTAAAGAATGGTCTGAGCTCTGCTTCAGCTACTGCTGTTGCTGAAAAATGAGGAATACACGGTGCAGCAATAGACAGGAAAAGAGACTATTTTGCAATTAGGAAGATGTTAGTATAGACAACTGGACAGAAACCTTGCCCATGGGCAGGGTGCTGAGCAAGCACCAACAAGAATTTTTATCAGTAATCATGTCTTCCTCCTTTTCTGTATTCCCAGTGTAGAGCTGCCACAAGTAGGGGCTCATCAGAGGGGATGTCTGTTTTCCTGGCTCCTTGGTGGAGGTCTGAGCTGGGCACAAGAGTCTGGGGACATGGGTTGTGGGAATGCATAGCTTGTATGTTGTAAAACAGAAATTTTAAAGTAGGAATCACCATTCACCTGCTACACCCATCCTCCTTAGTAACTGAATTACAGGTTACATGTTTCTGAGTGCTGAAGCTCTGTTCTTGTGGCCATCCCACCTGAATTCATCTTGACAATTAACAATTTGACCAGGTTTTAAACTCAGAAGTTCCTCCATTACTTGTGGGAATTGGCACTGAGAATTCAAGAGAGGCTCAAATACCTAGATTTCTTATTTATTTTTAATAACTTAAACATGTAATTACTCATTTTATCATTAATTTGAAGGACACTAAATTTAGTATTATCAACAATTACTATATTGAACAGTTGTTTTTTGTAAATTCGAGCTGTTTCTGCAACAGTTAAATCCAACCACGTGTAGGTGGGGTTGCATCTTATTCAATGCAGCTAATTATTCAGTTCAAATTCAATAAAAGCGTAATTAACGTGCTAAAAATTTGTAACTGTAAAAGCAGCTCTAGGTATCCTAAAATTACATCACCTCATAATGCCAAACTGGACTAGTTCATTTGCTCTGCTGCAAACAAGTAGGAATATATTTTGATGTATATTTTTGTATAAATGCCTTCAGTGGTTTTCTTTTTTTTCTTTTTGATAGCTATAGGCATGATTGTTGATGCAGTAATTGACCTAACAGAAAATTCATGAGAACTAACACTGTAACTACCAAATGACATATAAATCACTCAGATAACTTTTCTGTTCTGAGTCAGATAGCCTTTCTGCTCTTAGAGATCAGAAGTATTACTGGTCCTTCCCTGCAGTTGTCCTTTTGTTAGCTTCTGTGACTTTTACGCTGCTCTCAGTACTGGATGTATGCCCAGATCTACTTCAGATTTTTTTTCTCTGAATTTGCTTGCTAACTGTATGAATAGCCATTAGCTGTAGCAATTTGATCAAAAAAGTGAAGTAAATACAAAAAAGAAATGCAACCCCTTCTTAGTTCATAAACGGACAAAACCACCACTTACATCATTTTACCCACGAGCAACTTGTGCATACTTTTCAATCTTACCCTGAGTAGCTAAGGCACAAATATTTATGTCAGAAATAATAAGATTTGAGTGTATATATCTGAAACATGGAAACTTATACACTGATGCTCTGACTCTAAGGTTATCTATAGTTCCATAATTACGAAGTGGATAAATATATTACAAAGTCTGTTGCTATTATATCAGTAGTGTGTAATTCTACAATAATTATTCATAGAAGTTTGATATTAATCGCATTATATCCAAGAAAATCAACACAATACTTAGATTTTTTCCTTTTTACAATAAAATCTTCATGGAAGTAATGAACAACATTTGCAAATTCTGAAACAGAGCCTGCAAACAGACTTTGGCATATGTTGTAGGATGTCTGTGTGAAAAAAACCACACCTCTAAATGAAGTCCAAGTTGTTTAAAAAGTACTTGATACACAACATGAAACAGTTTTCTCTGAGTAGGAAGATGATCTTAGGAAGTTATTAAACACAGCAAGTTTCATGCAACCTTCTTTCTTACAGCAGATGCAGTGTTGTCAAAAGAAACTACATGGCTCTGCTTTCAGCTGATGGTGTTACTGACATAAAATACCTCAATTTACCTGAGTATCTGAACCACACACATAATTCATTATGTTATTTCTTTAGAGCTGTAAATAAAATGTATCTGGCAAAAATGATAACTTTGAGAATAAATAAATACATAAAAATCCTTAGAAAATACAGTAGAAATGATGAAGAGAGAGGTCTAGTCAGAGAAGACTCCAGAACAATACACGAAAGACTTGCATACCCTACGCCACAACAGCACCAAGACCCAAATTATCCCTAACTGTAAGCCCGACTCTGAGTGACGGCTGAGAATCCAGCTCTTGATATTTAGCTAGATTGCTAATGATTCAGCTGTGGGTAACAATGATCTCTGTTTGATACTGCAACTCATTTAGCAGTTGTGATGGTACTTTTAAGGATTAAAGTAACTGCATTAACTGAAAATAAAGAGTTGTTTAACAAAACTACTAATAACTATGCTTTAACTTCCTAAGCGGCTTTCATATAAAACATAGAAACCAAAGTAATCCACATTATTAGTATGATTTATCTACATGATTTTAATGACTTCTGATTATAGTTTTACATAAACAACATTTTGCAAATCAGCAGGATAAAAGAATGCATTCTGTAGTAAATATCTTCTTTATGACTTGCTAATTTTTAGTTTTATGAAAAAAACCCCAACCAAATCTGAACTGCAGTATGCCTGGCTGTCTTGTTTCAGGTGTGTGGGATAATGAGCCATCTGTCTTTTTTTTTTTTCCATCTTAGGCAGTACATGGGCCAGACAGAATTGATGCTTTAACCCCTGAGCTGCACTGAGGCTGCATTCTCTTCCAAAGTGAAGAGTAAGGGGTAACAATCTGGCAAAGCTATAGCTAGGGAGAGAGATCGTGCAGAGGGACAGGGCTGCACCCCCACTGTGAGGTGGCACTTTGGGCACAGCCTTATAGACAAACAAGCTCCAGGAGGCCTTGTGTTCCAAGTGACCCGGTGTTGGTCTGAGCCATACAGCCCTATGTCTTGACACGTTCTCACTCTGGTATTTATATGCATATTTTTCATATTTTGTACAGCCTTTGATCCATAAGAGCACATTGTGATAAGAAGGGGAAAAGGAAAATATAAGATTCAGCAATTATACCACAAAAAAGAAAATAAAAAATACAAAGATGTATGCTAATTTCCTTGGTGGGAGTTTGCTGTTTCAAACATTTGGCAAATTAAGGGTCTTGCTCTACATGTTCTGAAGCACCCCGCACAGCAACACAAGTAAACGCCCAAATTCTGCTACTAATGTGAATCCGTGTCAATTGTCCTGATAAACGAGATGTCTCCAGACTTATTTCAGAAAACAAGGCCAGCAGAACCTGGCCCACGGGGAGTTGAGGGTAGTCACCTTTTTGGAGGAACAGAGGCAAAGTCTGGGCATTTCTGCAGCTGAAGAAAGTACACAAAACATATGCTGCCACTTATGAACTAAATGTCACCTGTCTTCTAAAACTGCTTTTACAGTGAGATTGCTATTACTTGTTTCCCCACAGTCCCCATAGCAACTATAAAAAATTCATTTCTATTCTAAATATTTAAATCCCGGTCAGACCCGTTAACATTTTGGAGAGTAAACACAAAGGAGCCGTGTGATTACTCTGCACCATACTGGGCTTTGCTGGAAGGTTGTATCAGCTACAACTCTTTTTGCATTTTGGGCCATAGAGATTTCTTAGTAACTTCAAATATAATGTGTTCTGAGAGAATTTAATTGTTCCAGGAAAAACTAGTTACAACACATTCGTGAACTGTTGGGTACTAGAGTATTATTTCCTTCATAGTTGTTTTTTGTTGCAAATTGAAACATTTATGAATCAAGGAGCATCACCTCATCAGGGAGTCAGATTTTTTCAAACATTTCCAGTGTTTGAGCTGACATCAGTTTCATTATTAGCCTTTGTATTGCATATTATGGTGTTTTTTTCTCAGTTGGGATTAAAATCGAACATACAAACAAAAACCTTCTCCGGTCTGGAAGTCAGCATTTTCTAACAGTCACTACAATTATTGTGTAATTGATCTTACAGGTGAATTCAGAAGTTCTCATCCATATAACAGCACCATTGTGCTAGCACAAAAATATGTGAAGACATGATGCCTATCACAAACACCTTATAGTCTAAATGAAATTATATATGACAAAAAATGGTAAACAATCCATTTTTTCCATCCAGAAAAGATTGATCTCAATGTTCAGGTTAACAAGAAAATCACATCACTTCACAAATTAATTATAGCCCAAACATATTGTTCTAAAAAACTTAAAAGTGCTTTCCATAGTTGCCTCAAAAAAGAAAAAAGGAATTTGTTGTAACAGATGAATAATGAACACCTTTAGTGCTAATAATAATCTGAATATTTTCCTGTTCAGAAAATTTGCATGATTTCATATTGTTTTCTTCATAAAATTTGCTGGCTTAGTTAATTATAAAGGAAACAGCCTGAAAACAGCACAGCTGAACATTAAGAACATTGCTCTAAGTGCTCTTATATTGATCTCAGACCAGTCTTACTGAGAATATCAGCATAACATTCGTGCCATAGGCACATGTGTCAGTTGGTACAAAATCAGTTTTGTCCACTGTCATACTTGAAATCATATTTTATTAATGAGAAATGCAAGAAAATACTTTTTGAGACAAAATCACTCTGATCTCTCTTTAGGAGTTATACCCACAGGCACAATTTGGCCAACAGAAATTTAGTATCTGTGGAAAACAATTAAATATTTCTGCTTGTTATTTGCATGGAAGATGGTTGAAAAGGAATCATAAGTTTATTTAACATATTTTTATACCTTGTATTAATTGAATCTAAAAATTTGAAGCCTAAGTCCATTTAATCTATTACATAGAAGTGCAAATCTACTGTGCTGATATTGAAAAAGCAGTGTCTAAAAAAAGTCTTGACGTATTTTTTCAAGTAAGAGACCTTTGCAATAATAATGACAGTTACAAATGGCACTCATTTGATCTACTGGCCCACCCTGCACTGCCAAAAATGTCTGTCTTCTATGGTGCACCAAACTTCCTGAGGAGTTCCCTGGAGGACAGAACTGTATGTATTTTATCATCCAGTGGTGATATCTACCAGTTCTATTGTTTTATCCCCCAAAAATGCAGTAAGCATCTTTTAAATCTAATGAACTGTACTTGGAAACTTGTACTGTTGACTTACAGAGAAGGACAGAGGGGGGCAAATTCTAGCTTCCTTTCTTGCTCTCATATATTTTTGCAACTGCTTTTGCACAAGTTAACGCTTTAGTTTAAGCCCATGACACCCATGGCTAGCTGTCAAGCATTGACCTGGCCACTCACTCCCCACCTCAGTGGGACAGGGGAAAAAAGTAGGAAGAACATGGGTTTTCCTTCTGAAATAAAGCAAGTTATACCTCTTATTTTTCTTCCCCTCCTCTCCCCCTCACCTCCTCAGAAAATGAATAAAGCACAAAAAAAATATATAATCCCAACCTCGTTGCCTGGCATAACTTGACTGTCTACTATATAAATTCATTTATTTTCTACTCATTCTTCCATCCATCCACAGGCTAATCTGTCCCTGTGTTTATGTGTGTTCTTCTAGAAAAATGTAGAAGTCTTGATGGCTGATGCAAGAGAGGTGTATGTATTTGAGATTGATATCAGTGCATCATTTTGAATGCAAGTTATACTATTTACAGAAGTGCCTGCTTGGTGCACTTCTCAGTCAATGAAAGAATTAATCTCCTTCACATGTGTGCTGGCATCTAAAATAAAGTAAATAATAAAGACCAGTGACTGAAATGTTACTGTTTGTTTGAAACCTACCAGGCCTCTTAATTTGCCAATTTTTAGAACAAGACAAAAGATTACACCCTGTAATAGACCAGACATCAGGATTTTGCGATTTTTTAAGTATACTCGGGCATAACGGAAAATATAGATTAAATAGCTAAATACATTAAAAGACATAAAAATGGCAAAAAGAAGAGCAAACATACTATCTTAAGACTCTCTCCTTCTCCTTTGATCTCACTCATAATGTAAATGGTATGCTAGAAAAAAAAACCTGGAGATAGTTTGAGGAAGGTATAGAAGATAACTCAACAACAAAGAAATTCTCCAGAATAGCTTAAGAGTGAGCACTTACATTTACATAAAGAATCAAAGCTTTTATCACACGCAAAAAAAAATGAGAGAGAGCAGAATCTCAGATGCTAGTTACCTGAATCAGAAACTATTCTTTAAAACAAAAAAATCCCTAAATCAATTGCATAAAAGACCCAGGCTGGGGCATAGTAGATGGGTCAGAAAGTTGTTAATCAGGAATGATTTTTCGTAATATTCTGGCTTGAATGTGATTTGAGCTAGTAATGAAGAAAAGCTAATTTTGTTTCATAGTTGTTTAGTGGACTGCGAAACAATTATGGAGAATTACTTCATACGTATTCAATTTGCAATGGGCAGTATTCCACATGAGACCTGCAGACACTAATCCTAGTAGAGCAGCTAAGGATTAAAGGGACAATCTGCTTCCCTGAATCAGTTCTAGCTCAGGGCAAGGCTGACTGAAACAGCAGAACAGGGATTTGTACTGATCCTGAGCACTCTGTGTCATTTGGGGAGGCAGAGGCAGAGAGCAGAATGAAGCAATAATAAATAAATAAAACAAAAACCTAGAATGTGTCTTATTACCAGTTGCCCAGCTAACATAGTTTCTCATTCACCTATACTGACAGATGACTTTCTCTGATCTTGACAAATTATTTTTGGTCCATTGAGGCAGGATTCTATAGGAATTAAAGTATGAGTAAGGTTAAAAAAAGAAACTGATTTTTTGTAACCTTAGTGTTTATAAAATTGAATTGATAATAACTGTAGATTCTTAAGTGAATTACAGTGGATTATAAACCAGTTTTTGCAAGGAATTTGTTTTATAAACATAATTATTTATAAGATTTTTAAGAAATGCTTATACCCAGAAGGTAAACTAGTCATTTTTACCAGGGAAGCCGATCTGCTTCTCTGCTTTTAATCTTCTTATTTCATAAATAGAACACACAGGACGGGAGCAAAATAAAGGACACGAATATGACTAATCTCAAAACAGAACAAGCTAGACAAACAAAAATGTTCCTGTGACTGGTGATACTTCTAAGTCTTCTCGTTTTTAAAATGTAGAATAATTAGCAGTGAGAAGGAAAAAAAAAAGATATTCGCAAATGTGAAAGAAAAGAACCACCGTTCCTTGAGCAGAACCTGATGAAATCTGAACAAGCGAGTGAGGAACTTCTACAGCATCTACCTATTTCAAAATAAAATTAAAATAAAGTACAGAGAACATCTCTTCAAAGGGCGTTAACTCAAAATCTATGACTAATATTGCATTAATTCCCAACAGAATCATCTTTTGAGCAAAATCTTGTCAGAGTAGTTGTAAAAAAGAACGAATAGAACTCTTACCATTTTTCGGTTTGGGAATCTGTTTTCATCATCATCCTTCCTACTATAAGATATGATATCCAAAATCCTGTTTTGAGAAAGGCTTCTGGTGTAGAAGTGTATTAGTCTAAGAGGTGAATTTCCAGTATGCAGGCTTGAAAGCTCTCTCAGATTTTAAAACTATGGATTCTACAGCATCGCCAAAGTATTCCATGAAGGAGTTTGTAAGACTACTGACATGGGTGGACAACTAGACGCAACTGAGTGCAAAGAAAGACAAGCTAACCAAACTATTATACCAGAGAAAGTGTCTCTCATAAAGAGACATAGATCATAAAGAATCAGAGTTAGATATTTCAAAGGGAAAGAGCAGAGTGAGATCTGAAGCTAAGCTTTGCCTCTGATAATTGTTCCCCGAGGTTTCACTCAAGGGACCGCAAAAATCAGAAAAGGCACTCAAAATGTCTCCTCAGACTTCTCCTTCACAAACTCGGGACTGCAGTTTACCAAGGGATATTCACAAGATAGAAAATGAAACAAAAATGCTGGCATTTACCTCTTGGCATCTTCACTTGACTCTTTGAGTTGCTCTTAGCTGCATCCCACCCAACACCATGTTGGAACTTTCCTAAAGGACAATAAGAGCTGAGCAGTCTCACAGGTCATGTCCGAGCTTCTCCCCCTTTCCTTTAAGTCATGAGGTAGAACAGCAATGATCTTTCCAAAATTTTGTGAAATAAGGATACTAAAAATAAAAGAAAAATGTATTTGTAGCTGAGAATTATCACATTTTCCATATAGGACATAGTGGATTTTGGTTTAGTTTTTTTTAAAGCCATATATCTATCTTAATAAAATATTTATAACTTCTCCATATTGATACCAATATAAATAGTTTATATGCAAAGACACATATTGCAACCTATAGTTTAGGTTTTAAAGTCAGGAATTTAAGGAGTACGATGGCAGCCTCATATGAGGGAGCTACCTAAAATTCTTTGGAAAGCTATATATGCTTTTACTGCATCTATAATAAAGTCATGAAAACGATCAAATAAATTTCAGTAATCCCTTCAAGCACGTTGTTTAAAGATGACAAGATCAAGTATTCATTTGCTTCCGCTTCATGAAAAGACTTTCTGAAGCCACGTAATGAAAGGAAAATTGAAGGCGGGAAAAGTGATCAAGACTCCAACACGAGAGAAAGACAGGTAACCAGGGTTATAGGAAGTGCGTGCAGATATTGATTATGCTGTGTCTGTAGAACAGTTATAGTTCATTTGTTCTTATTTTAACATTAACAGCTTGTTTCATAATGCAAATACATTTTTAAAGGGACACATAACAAGCAATATTTATATTTTTTTCCCCAGTTATTTATTGCAGAATACAGACATTTGCATATAAACCACAAAACATGCATGCATGCACACACACACACATATATGCTATGTGTGTATATGCTCATTTATATCCCACTACTATGGAAAGTGAAAATGCATTCTGTTTAGTGAAGCTTTTTGATAAAACAGATACAATCCTTCACAGTTCAGATTACTATGCAACTGCATTGTTTAAAATATACCAAGAAAATTATTACAGCAGTGCAAACTCCAGTTTTGGAGCTCTAGCAGTGGACCACACAGGGTACTATAAGAGTAACATTATTGCTTGCTAGCAAGTCTATACTGCTGAGAAAAAAATTTGATCTATCCCTAAAAGAAGATCCTATAGATTAACAATACTGTGGAAGTTATAAGAAACAAAAGACTTGATCTAGACCATTCAAGCTGGAACGGTATCCACACCATTTCTCTACTCATGTCCCACATGCCTGTTCAAAAGAAGAGAAACACATCTATGAAGTCAGACCTGTACTTTCTGCCACGGATGGGTAGTTTCACTCACCATATGCCAACCATCCTACACCAGCACCCTTCCTAGTGTTGATCCACATGATCAAGCCCTGATATGAATTTTGTATTTCTGAATAGCACCAATACTCTCCGAACAAAACAATAAAAGCATTTTGAAAAATTCAAAGAAGTGATACAGGTTCTTTGAGCATCTATTATTTAGGAATATTTTATTCGGATAAGTAATAGCTTCTTTTCAACAGCTACTGAATTCCAGGTGTGGTTGCTTCCTTAGATCTTGATATATAGATATATATCTCTTACATTTCCTTACTGGCATCCTGTAACTCTGAGACCAGTCAGTGAGAACAAACAGGTAATAAAGCAATAAAACCTCTTTAGTTAGAAATTACTATTATTTCATTGGTTCAGGTGCATAGAATCACCCTGGAAAGATGTGGTGTTCACTCTTAGCTGCAGCTGTTTTTGTTGTTTTGTGTTCTTACTTCTTTCATGGCATGAACCACGAAAGCAAGCACATAGGAACACAGATTTATCCTGTCCTAAAAGGGGTCTTTTGAAAACTGAAAGAATCGGAAATCTGTAGATTCTGTAGATTTTCTACTGAATTAAGTCCATGGCTATTAGATGACTGCATTTGAATCATCACAAATAGTCACCTTTAAGCAGAGGCTTATAATTTTCTATGAATACTGAGGTACATTTAAATATTAAGTATTAGTAATATGAAAAATAGACATACATTAAATTAAAAAACTACTAATACTTATCTCTATGCAACAGAAAGTTCCATAGAAAAAGAAAGCAAAATAGAGTAACGATTGAAATTCAGGTAGTAACGTTTTTTCCATATCTGCAATATATTTGATTGCAAAGGTCTACATATCACAGCAAACAGTGAGGTCACCTCTGTTGCATGTAATAGAAAACTGACCATAGCTGCATCATAGTCATCATATTTCAGATAATACACTCACAGCAAAACAGTAGCTCATATTTTCACTACATCAGAGGCTGTCTCCTGACAGCAGTCAATAGGAGCTGGATATAAGTAATTGGCTTAATAATACTGAAAGGAAAGCAGTTCAACCAGATCAACAGATAAAAGAAAGAGTAAGTTTATCCTTAGGCAATCAGGATATTAAATGGGCATCAGGAATTGTAGAGGAATTAGGGGACAGTGAGGAATAAGACATATGCATCCCATAGCTTTAGTGGAAATCGCAATGAATGAGAAGGTTTTGCATAGGTTTTTGATAAGGTAGGTATTACTGGTTTATGTTCTCATTGATTCATGTCCAATCCATGCTTTGCATAATTTTTCGCTCCTTAAGAAAAGCAAAGTGTTTTAATCTCAAAACGTGCAAAACATAAGGTCTTTCAAGAAAACAAAAGAAGAAAGAAAGAAACAAACAAACAAACATTGCTTTATAGTCACTTTAACAGCCAGCTTCTCTCCTTAGCAACCATTTCTTGACGCAGTGGCAAAAATGCTTACAGAATTATCAGCTCATTGAGCTCATGTTGCTGCTTGGCACATTAGGATGGTTCTGTCTCCCTTAGCATCTGAATATAAAGGAAGTGCTCTGCTGGTTTTACTCTAGTTTCTTTTGGTATACCATGAGGAATATTTATTTTCTTGGGTTTTACTTCAAGGATGACTGGCTGGTGAATGAAGTTAGTCTAATTTCTCCTTAAGACATCAGTCATTAAAATACTGAAGTTCTCCAGTAGGTCCCATAAAGGATTGCTTTACCTTGCACAAGAAGAAAAAGATGTGGAAAGGAGATGTATAGTGGGAAAGGAGTAAGTCCTGCTATATGGGTGTCTCACTAGCTATAGTGGAGACTAATTCTCTTTGTTCCTTGGCAGTCATCTTCAGCACCCAACAACTCCAGCCTCACAGTTCAGCCCGTATCTTGTAAATACAGAATCAAATACCCTTTGAATATGAGTTTTATCTATTTATGCTGTGAAAGATACAGATGAGAAAATGAAAACAGGGGTCTAAAAAATACAAGCAAGTGCAAAGCCAGATAAAGAGAAATGATAGGAGATAGTTGTGGTTGTAATTATTGTTGTTTTCAATCCATAAGCCAATAAATTAGAGACTTTATAGCAACTTTTAATAGATGAGATGCAAAATATCATAGTGAGATTTATCCCCAGAAAGATAAGCGTAGTCCTACCTTAGTTGAACTGAAGGAGGAGAAAACTGTACAAACTCAGCCACCATGTCTTCAAATGATAGGGAAGTAGAACCTGGTATGGCTAAAGCAAATATTCTGTGAGCTTCCCCCCAAAAAATCTGTGCCTTATATCATCTTTCCCAGGACAAAAGCACAGTAGAAGACTTGGTAGCTGATGATGATCTATCAGAACCTGTTTATCACGAGAGAGAACAGTTGCTATGATTCTGATCCTTCCTCCAACCTATAAAGCCCCACACAGAAGAATGGTTCAAGATACAGTAAGCATATATGTATGAAGGCAGACAGATCTGAGTTTAAGTGAGCACAAAGTGAGCTGGGTATAAACATGTTCTGGCCTGAAAAGTAGAGCAAAGATTTCTCAGTATTGGCTGAAACAAAAAATTCAGTCTTCTGACCAAGAGAACACTGGAATATTGTTTTATTTTGCATTTTAACTGAGATGTTTTTCTTGCCATGTAAGAAGATAGAAGCAGTGTGTTTCCTATCATGATTATGTCTTTAGTGGCCATTTTGGTTTTGCTAAAATCCAGTGACCTTATTATTGCTGTGATAACATGACACTGTGAGTTGTTATGACATGCTGGCTTCACAGCTGAAGTTAGCTGGACAAGCAAAAATTCTGTTCCTGAGTAGCTGGATGTGAGTTTGGGGAGTCGAAGAAGAACACAGTATACTGAGTAGAACAATCAATACTGAATCCTTTACATTATTAATTTTTATATGAAATTCCCCTGCTGGACAAGTTAGGAAGGAATTTTAAAGTTGTAACTGGAGACATTACATAAAAATCATTGGTCATGGAATAATTAAAAGAGCTGGCAAGAAGAATTAAGGGAACTGCACTTACACTATAACCTTAGGTTAGAAGGCTAAACAGCTGAAAGGAACAGAGTACATCCTTTAATACAACATTTTGAACTCTCTGTAGGTTTGGCAATGCAAGATCAGCACGGTAGATAGCTTGTCTACTATTCTCATTTTCAAAATTCTTTTTATTTCAGAAGTGTAAAAAAGATTTTTGATTGATCATGCTTTCCTCCTTCTGAGCTAAATTCAGGAGAAAAACTTTTCAGCAAGGCTTGTGTCCTAGATAAAACAAGTGGCTAGAAATCAAATGGAAACCTTAGTTAATGAGAGGCATGCTGATAAATTAGAATAAAATGGATTCTATAATGCACAGAACCTTAAAGTTTAAAATCTTTAGAGTACTACACAGTTGTTATTTTAATTAAAAAAAAAAAGTTCTAGCTATCTTAAAGCTGCAAGGTCTAATGATCAAAAAACTAGATCTAAATCAGGAAAAAATCCATTATAATCTTTGCACTTTAAAGCTGAAATATAAGGTTAAATTCAGGCCCTCAGTAGCATAAATTGCATGCATCGTCAGTTACGGATGGATATCTTCAAATGAAGAAACGTTCTTTTCTTGTCACATTATAATATAAAATGTCAACACACATGGGTAATTTTTATGAACTTGCCTGTATCTGAAATTTTCTGGTAGATTTATGCCATCAATAATACAGTCTATTTTCCAATCTCTACATAAATCCTTTTAAAGATATAGTGTTCTGCTACTGATTAACAAGAACTGTTGAGGTTTTTCCTACCACTAATATAGAGCCCCAAGGTATGAGACAAGCAAATTTTGGATTTGTAATCGTGGAAAAGTACAGGCTGGATGATTAAACTAACATTAATCATTGTTGGATGTGAATCATTGTTCGAAGCACAATTTAGAACTGAAGATTGATTCTTAAACATCTCCATCCATGTTGTTGTGGAGCTCGAGCACTATTTCCAGTGTTTTAACAGGGAGGAGTATAACATTTCCCCATCAGTTGAAGATTGCTGAGGTGGCAGAGCCTGCCTTCTGCCTTCCCCAGCCATCAAGGCCCTCACAAAAGATTATCTCCATGTAGGAAGAAATGGTAGAATGGTCACTGCTATCCAGCGGTCTGTACCATCACCAATGATCATACCTTCTGAATCTAACTACTTCTGAAACCAAAATAAAAGGAATTGCAGAGAGAGGGCCAAAACAGTTGGGAACAATACAAAAGTAAATGCAGAGCACAGATTAGACAGATCAGAAGATCAGGGCTGTGTCGTTTAGTCTTTATATTTTTTTGACAAGATTTACTGTATTTTCTTCTATGAAATCTAAAAAGCCAATCTTTGGTAAATTAAAAGCTGACCGGAGGTTTTCAAGATGTAATATATTCATTTACTTCTTGTTTGCAAAAAGCCTGTGAACTTTAATAGGGCAAAACCTTCAGGCTAGGAAATAATCACCTTCCCCTTAGTTCCCCAGTATAAGGAGTGTTTAGTTTCCCATATGTTATAAAATCCAACAATTGTCCTTCTGTGCATGCATTCCTCAAAAAGCAGGGGCTAGTATTAATGTTTTAACTTGACAAGTAAAAAGCAACACAACAACAGTAACACATCAATAAACATAGCACAGAAATTCCATGTTTCTCCCTGGATGCTAAGATGTTGCAAATTAAATTTAGTTCGACATTACATTGTGAAAAACACATTCATAGCTTTCCAAATATTTTTGATTAAATGTAAAACTTAATAAATTACATAATGTTAAGTTTAAAGGAGGGTTATTTAGGTTGAAAAGCCCAAATGTTAGGACATGGTAGATTTATACTTCCTTGGACAATTATAATTCTTGTGTCATTATACTTATGCAACATGGCATGATCTTCAACTTTAGGATCACATGTATTTACCACAGGCTGTTGTCTCACTCAGGACTAAAGCTGCATAAGAAAATTAAAATATGATTATTCAAGTGTTTGCCTTTGCAAATGAAATATTTCTGGGCATCCTCTTATGATGTTTTTCATTTTTCCTTTAGCTATATATTTTTATGGTTAGCAGCAGAGCAGTTACATTATTTTTAATATTTACACTCAGGATAAATTGGGCATCTTTGTTTTATTTGGTTTCACTTTGTAGTAAGCTAGCATGAGCCTAGAAGCCTCTGGGACAATTATCTTCATAACTTTCTTAATGCCTCCATAACTGTGCCTGAGTTTATACACTTCATACAACGCAGAATAACCAGACCCAAATCCAAATCAATCACTACTTTACTTGTTTCACCTGAATTTTTTTTCCATGTAAACCACATTGTTTAATTAAAATTTAAAGATCATCTCAAAAAGCCATAAGAACTTCTGCCTATACAGAAGTTTCACGTTATACTGCTATTACAGCCATTACATATCCTACAAAGATGCTAATATTTAAAAAAACCTCATGAGTGCTCACCCGGTAGGAAATCAAAATAATAAATTAGTTCCTGTCCCTAAATTGTTTTGATGTTTCAGTGTTGCCAGGCTCTTCCTTTAACACCAACAGGATACTTGGCAAAAAACTGTGCTCTTCTTGGTATATTAGAAGTGTGATCATTAAAAGGAGCAGAGGATTGTTGTTTGAAAACTAACACTATTCGGTCAGTTTATTTTCAGCAGTTTTCTTCTTTCTTTGGAAAGAGGAAATGCAGGGTAATGATGTGTGCTATCTGACAGCTTGCCAGGAGGTGTATCATTGAGAACATTTACTATGAAACATCAAGATAACATTTCTTTTCCTGCAAACTGTAGTAGAAAGCTGTCAAATTCTGGTCTCTTCCTGTGCATAATGAACTTCTGCTGCTGTTACATTGTTCTGACTGATGTGGGGATTATAAATGGATTATAAACTATTCTTAGGTATGTAGTCTTACCTTTGTCATTTGCATGTATTTTGGAAGTGTTTTGAACATTTATTATGCCCATAACCTAAGGTCCCTAAGCTGTTCATCCCCCTGTTCATCACCTGATGGGAATAAAGAGCCTATGGAAAAGCAACAGAAGGAACTTTTCTCTAAACACAGACTTTAAACTGTAAATTCAAATTGAGTTAGCTGTTTGCATTATCTTCTTTTTCCATAGCTAATAGACTTTTTGACTTAGTCACTTTTAATCTTCTCTCAACGTTGATATTTCCCCACAGGTATTACATTTTTTATGTTTTATTATTTTGAAATGTCAGATAACAGCTTCCTCTCCAAAAATGTTTTTCCAAAATATATCCTGGCAATTAAGGCCAAAAGTCTTCAAATCAGACATGCCTTGTATTTGCCTTGATTTTTGAGTGCCTGTTTATGCTCGATTTTCTGAGGTATAAAGTGTCATGACCCTGGTAAACACAATGGAGATTGTGGCAGAATGGTGTTTATAGAAATCAGAGACAAACAGCTGCCACTCACCTTTACAGCAATGGGTCTTTATCCAGAACCCACTGCAGTTAGCTTGGTTAACTTCAGATAACTTGGTTAGCTCAAGGTAATAACATATTAGTGAATACTTCATTTGTCAGCTTAAGATCAAGGTTTCATCAGGGTATTCACCCTGCTGAAAAACTAAGGTATCATTTTAAAAACTGATTTAAAATCTACATCATGGCAAACAGACTGCAGGTAATAAGATACTTGTCTTCCAGAATATTTCTGTCCTTTATGGTACAGGCCTCTAGATCACAACCAGGATAACCTGCATCTTACACTATAACCAGCCATTGCCAACTTAGTATGGTAGGTAGTTCTCGTTGCAACATTGAACACTGTTTTTTTCCCTTTGCCCTTCAAAGTGGGAAAATAGCTCGACTCTCTGCCTCAGGCTATTAGATTTTAAACACTTATGTTCAGTCACTTTATTATTTTTTTTTTAAATTCTCTGCATACTGTAGTCAGCTCTAGCACCCTCAGAAACCTTTTTTTGCACAAGCAGGACATGTCAAGTATCAATGTTTTACTGTCAGCATTCAGTGACGATGCATGAGAGGGAAGGAGGGTGCCAGCAATGGAAACTGGTTTCATCCATCTCTTCTGTCAAATTAGGCAGCTTTGAAACAGATAAAAAAATCTTGCCATTCTACTGCTAAGCATTTTAAAAATTCAGTTGTAGGGAGCTGCTGACAGATCAGAAACATGTCTTTGCCTTATGGAAGCTGCTACTATAATTGGCTCATAATTAAAAATGGTCTCTAGAGAAATGGAGGCACTGTAGAGTAATTTGTGCATAAACCCTCCTTTTTTCCTTTGGTGGCTCGTTTAGCGAGGCTCATTCGGCAAGCAGGGGATAGATCTTACCCTTTGAAATCCGGCAATTTCCTTCATGGTCAGTTTCATCCAAGCGATGCCAGGTACTTGGGAAGCACTCCTGGATGTTTACATGAGGCCTAGAGCAGCCCTGCTGAATAAAAAAAATGAGAGAAATAAACATTAACACCATAGAAAAGGACAAAACAAACACAGAAGGATCAAAGAAAAAAAAAAGTGACAGCCTATGAAACATGCAATAGCACAAAACACTTTACACTGTGCTCCTCAGCTGTAGGTCTGAGAAGCCTCAGAATTCAAAGCTCTTCAGGAGTTGCCTCAGGCATACAAAAGGATGCAGGAGAATTAAGTGAAATTTGTGTAGTATTTTAATGAAAAATGTACATTTATTTTTATGTTCAATAGTTTAACAATAAAGCAGGAAAACCAAATATTAATCTTTTTTTCTGTTTAGTCCTTTTTATCTAACCTATTTGTTCTCACTGATAGGTAAAAGTAAGTAAAGTATTGACAGTGAACTATGTAAAAATTCCCATATAAAACTCACAACTAACAAAATTCAAGAGAGCATTTTTTTAATATATTTTCACATTATTCTTTGCCCCTGTTTTCTGACTAATCTGAGACCATAACTTTTAAATGCATTTCTTTGTGTAAGGCAAGTTTTTAAAAATTCAGAGGTTTACAAGCTGCTGTGAAAGATATAGGAAAGATAAATGGGTATTGAACATTACAACTGAATAGTGTGTTACACGTATTGTATAACATGTAATTACCTGTGCTACAGTATAAGTAAGAATATTACCTGTTTATGCTTTCGCAAAGGTCATTACTAACTTTCTCTCCTCGCTTATGACAAAATTTATGTGACTGTGGATTTCTTTACTATGACAAAATTGTGTGAAAACGATCAATATGTAAATATTCAAGAAACTGAACTTTTAAGAACACCCAGGCAAGATTTCTGACAAGAGTTTCCAGGAAAAAAAATAGAATACTATGCTTTGTGCCAACAATACATTATGTTCTATTTTGTACAGGCTCAGAATGTTTTGCTGATAAGTAAGGCTATTACATGGCCATCCATGATTTCATGTTTTCTTCCTGTCATGCAGAATTTTTTTCCTGAACAGAATTTGAAAGCTTTCTGTATTTTCTGGAATCTGTGGACATCATGCTGTTTGATTTGGTTCCTGGATTTCTGGAGATAATGGATAAGAAGTGACATTAGAATTGGATGTCACATCTACAGTAAAATAAGTTGGTGCAATCAAGATCATTTTTAATTATAGTGAATGTGCTATCCAGATGTGTTCCGTGTGCAGGAGTAAGTCAGACACGATGGATTCACAGTACCTGTATCACACCATGCATACGCACATAATTCTATCCTGTAAATCCTGGACATAAAAATGTCAACTAGTGCTTTTAAAGGGAGGTACAGTATAAAAGATCCACCTGCTCTCTGCTTATTCCTTCACCTTTTGTGTAAGGAAGTAGTGAACCTGTAGAAGCTGCCTCTCCACTCTTTTTGGGTTGTTAGATATGTCTATACAGAGAAATACAGAATACTTTGACACATAAGGGATTGTTGAATATGGGAGTGGAACAATTACTATAGCTGATGTTGGGTTTAGTTGATTTTTAATACTTTCCCTTAAATTACTTTTTACTCCATATCAAATTCTCAAAACAGTCATTTCCTGGGATCACAATTTTTACCCCCAAACTGTTAAACAATGAATAAATATGAGGAAAGCATTACCTGCTTCAGCAGCAGAAGTACAACCACTTATTTTAATCAGATCAGCTCTAGTCAGAACAGTGTAAATCACATTATTTGCTCTTGTTAAAGAAAACTCTTCACATTTGGATGCACAGATGCAAGTACAAGCAATCACACCACCAGGATTTAATCTCATTGGAACCCATACTTCGCCTCTCTATAACAAACCAGCTGAATCATACTTGCCAAGCTGTATTTCAGAAACAAACTTTCTTTAGACAGCCAGAACTTCTTCCAAAGGAATCTTGAATTTTTATGGGAGCTGAATATCTTATGTCCCTTAGGATTTGTTTACGTTACTGTTCTGCTTTTTCATTTGTTTTCCAAACTCAAAATTCGTACTGTTCCTAGTATCTTCTGTGGAATCTTTTCTCCAATTTTGAGACTGAAATCAGGCCAAGTATAGTGAAGCAACCCTCTTCTATTCATTAATGTGGAGTAACATTCTCACCATGTGCCTTGTTCAGTAGAGTTGCTTCCTTTCCCATTTCAGCATGTCACTTTGCCTTAAGAAAGTTGAAGGAGAGTTGCTGTGGAGGGGATGGGGAAGCATTTCTTCCTCTTTTCCATCCCATCAAACATAAAACCATATGACCTACCTCATTTTAAATGCTTTCAAAATCTATCCTTACATAAAGGAAAAAATATATGTGCAGTTATAATAGCTAGTCTGCCATAAATATGCACTCCAAATTTCAACAAGCCTCTGAAGCTATTAGGTTCCATCAGCATTTCTGCACCAGCAACAAAGGCCCTTCAAGAACATCAGAATCAATAGGATATTATATCAGGAGTGTCTAACTGTTGCCCAAATTGGTATAATTATATGAGGACACAAGAACAAAATGTCAGCTAGGTGATCTTGCTCTCCACTCAATACCAGTCTGACCTGGACACAAACATACCATCAAGTGCTGGGCACTCAAATTGAGGAAAAAATGTGGCTTAGGTAGGCAATGACCAGATGAGAGGAAAAAGAACAATTAGTAATAACAAAATATAAAATACTAGAAAACAGTGGAAAAAAAATTATTAATTCTGGGAAAAAACCAAACCAAATAAACCAAAAAAAAAAAAATCCCACCCTTTAAGAGACATGATCATAATTTTCAAATATTTAAAATCCACTGCAAAGCATGCTCACTTCTTTTCCTTCTAGGCCCTGAAGACAGGAAGAAAAATACTGGATGTGGGAAAGACTGTGGAATCATAAAGGAAACATCAGGAAAAACTTTCTAAAAAGTAGAAGGATAACCTCCCAAAGGAGCCTGAGTATTGGAGGACAGTATTATGTCTGTCAGGAATCTCTCAGTCCATCTGTCTGTCTATCTGTCTGTCTACTGGAATACAGTGTTAACGGGAGATAATCTAAAGCACTTTGCTTTCCTCTGACTCTGAGATTTTTTCCATTTTAACTTTCTTTTATATGAAGAAGCATTTTCAGTCCCTGCTGTCCCTGCCTGCCAAAGAAAAACCTTAGGCAACAGCTGGCTGATCAGAAGTCAATACGACAATCAGAACAGAACAGCAATCTACAGAGCTACATCAGAGCAAGACCAGAGTAAGACGAACACCACGTTCTGAATCTTGACTTTTCTAACTGTAACACAGCACACTTTTACCTAAGGCTTTCTTTAAGATCAAATGAAAAGCTGAGACAATAAGCTTAAGAAAAAATCTTTCATATGCTTAGCCTTTACCAAGGGAGTTTATGCTACTGCAAGAGAAATTGAAGGAAACCCAAGCTTTATAAAACCTACCTTTAAGATTTAAGTAATCTTACTTTGAATTCCTATTCCCATATTGCAACAGTTCAAAAAAAGATTCTGAATACATCCACACAGTGGCCATACCTTTAGCTAGATCAGACTGGTGTACCTTCACCGATTTTGATGTATACACCTTGATGTACATCAGGTGGAAATCTGGACCTTTTGCTTTTACACACTTTCATTGTAAGTATTTGCATTGATAAATTTTCTAGAGTATTTCAGATAGAAATTAATAACCTTTTTTTTTTTCATTGTAAATACCTGGTTTACATCTTTTTTTTTTCCTGCTTCCTAGATTGACCTCTACAATCTAGATTTCTATGTCTTGCTAGTCATCTGGTTTCCCTTCATAACTAGTGGAGGCACATGTAGAGTACAATTCACCCTAACAAGACTGTCCAAAACGTCAGATGAATTACACACTGCAAATGTCTAGTTTTCTTTATTGACTGTAAAAATATCTTATGCTGATTATTTCAGAAGATCAACGTAGTACTTATATAAAATTAGGTGATTAATCTGTTACGATTAATCTGTTTTTATTATCACAGCTACATGTTTAAAATAGTTAAGACATCTCATGAGATCTGTGAAACATACAAGCTATGTGTTTGTTTTGCAAGTATCAACTTTCTCACAGTTGGAAAGCCATGGAGAGAAGCAGTCTATTTCTCCAAAGTACATATTGTCTGGATGAATGCAGACTTCGAACAAAAACTGATGGCTTTGCAACTCTCTTTCAGCCAGTCAGACCATGCTAAAATGTGTTTCACTAGTGGGCCTTCACCTTCTGCTTTTGTCCCTGAAATATCTGCATGTAAATCAAGCTTTCTGGAATTTTATAATCTCAGATAAGTAGACAAGTTGTAGCGGGATTTTTTTGTAGGAAATAGACAGAAAAATTGGAATAATAGTATTTCCAAACATGAGAGAAGCATATACTGCAGCAGTAATGAGTCAGCAAAGACAGATGATGTTCTGTATTTTAGGAAACCAGGCAGTTATTTCCAGAAAAAAATATAAAAAGAGACATTAAACATTCAGTTACAATTAATATTTCTAACATGTCTTTGAAACTCATTTTCCATAAAACTCAGTTATTCAGATGTGTCCAGAGAATAAACACAAAAGGAAATTGAGTATTTTTGTTGCAAATTAATTAAAAGCCTTGATAGTACATTGATGGACATGTATAAGAAGCTACATAGCTATTTTTTAAAAAAAGCAAACAAATCTTTGCAGACTTTTTTGGTCTTTTCATATTTTAACCAGATACTACTGCCATAAATTCTGTTTAGCAGAGATCCATGGTTCTGAAGTATGAAAGGCTGTTTATCTAAGCCCTTTGACTTTATTCAGTTCTGTCACATTTATGTGCAGCTTTCTTATAATACGCTTTGGACAAATAACTTGGGGATCAGTCACTCAAAACCTGCTGTTGTTTGAACTGTACATTTACAGTCATATCTTGTTTCAGTCAAAACAAAACTAAAACTCAAAAAAGTTACACATCTTTATTTGAGCTGAATCCGGTGCCCTACAGTATCTAAGACAGCCACACAGGGCTTGCCATCACTCAGGAGCTACAGGAAACCTATCACCTTCTGGGTCATCAGCTAGACGCTGGGTCAGACACTCAAGAACCTCTAAAACAATATTAGATGTTAATCTCCAGGCACCTCCACCAAGCCACTGTTCTAAATAGAAAAATGCAGCTTATATTGAGGAAGAACAGTAAGACTGTCCCCTGGATGAAAGACTTAATCTGTCTGAAGTCTGTGGGTAATTTCAAAAGAACAGTGGTCTAACAAAGGCTAACAGAGGCATTAGAAAGAGGTATCCACTGGGAGTGTTCTGTGGTGAAGGCTAGAAAGGTTAAAGCTCTCTAATAGATGCAACCTGAAATATAATACACAGTCAAAGAAGAAACCTTGATAATTTTTTTCTTAGAAGAAGAAGAAAAGAAAAATCATCTGAAGGAGGGAAAAAGGAAAGGAAAAAACAGGGAGATAAATCTAATTCGCTCTTAAGTAATTAAAACTTTTTTTCATATCTCTATGTCTTTTATAAATATTCTTAACTGTTTATCTATTTTGGATATTCTAAGCAAATACTTCTATCAACATTTTACCTTAATCTGGATTGAAGAGAATGTGATTTTAAGATAAATTGATAACAGCAAGACTGGATTTTAATAAGAAAAACTGAGGCCTCCGAAATAGCAATGACCTTGTAATGCAGGAGACACAGAGAAGTCTTTCAACGATAAGACATATTCAGGAGGACACTCCAGCATGCAGTAAGATACCAGCTGCAAACTTACCCCAACTGAAGCCCAGTTTTAAGATTTGAAGGGATAAGGTATTCTTCCCAACCAACATTAACCTAAAATTTATACTGTACTTTACCAAGTGTTTTAACAAGACAAGTGCAAAACCTTCTCAAATGCAAGCAAAACAATTTTTAAATAGACTGACATTTTTTCATTGTTTTTTTTTCCCCCACATCCTTACAGAAGCAGTATTTTTCCAGGTAATGTATTTCATTCCTTCATTTTTGTGTCAGATCTATAACACTCTTTCAGATTTCTACTTAAACTCCAGGGCTGATCTCTTTTACAATAATAAATTGCTCCATATCTGTTCTTGACATAGAAGTTACTAGTTAAAATGTATGCTTTTCTCAACTGCTAAGTCAGGAGTTTGCTTTCTTGCCATAGTCAAAGCATTTATGTTTCAGCCTGAAAGAGTATATAGCACCATCTTGGTTAACAAGCTGCCAAAGTTAAATGTACCTTGAATAAATCGTTGTTCACTTACTGTAGATTTAACATGCTAAAGACTTCTTGGAGCACTAATTCACCATAATTATCATCTGAAGAGTTTAATGGGAAGCCTTTCTATTATAAACCAAAAAAAAAAGAAAAAAAAAGGAAGTGATGCTTGCCCTAAAAGTGACTTTTAAATTAGTTTCAACAAGAAAATAAGATGTGCACATCTGAGAGACTATAGTGATACAAGACAAAAGAAAATTAACAACTGAAGGATGCTTGTCTGACTCATATCATGTCACAGATGAGTCAAGAAATACTCTCTGTTCTGAAGGTTTCTCTACAATATAATTTAGGTTGTTTTTTGGAATTGAGTTTCTATCACGGACCTTATATCTTACCTTAGGTCACACTATTAGTTTTAATACTTGATATCTTGTCAGTAAGGAAATGCTCTGGAAATTATTTTCATATTTGTAAAGAAAGCCTGCATTTTATTTCATTTGTTTTCATATTAAGCTGTGTAATTATATCAATAGAAAATAAATTATTATTGTACTGCCCCTTTAACAGTTCTAAATTGAAGACTGAACTTGCATATGTAAGACATAGTGATACTGCATCAGCAAAGACTCTGTAACTGTGATCCTCAGACCTCCTTACGGTCCAAATAGATTTGTCTTGAAACATCTTACTGAGCAACAAATCTTTATATTCACTTGATACATTCTAGTAAGAAACATTTATTGCTGACAAATATATGTTTAGAGACTAATCTCCCAAGAGGGGCAGGACAATTATTTTTTTCTTTTAGAAAAAGATAGAAGGACAATTAGTTTTTTCTTTTAGAAAGAGGGTGAGTAATTATGGAAAACAAGATCAAATCAAAGTATTAAAAATGCCTCCAAATAATCATTGAAAGTTTTCCCTGCTGCTTTTCAACAAATCCTAAATACCTATCTATTTTTAAAAGCTTCCTTTCAAATAATCTATGAAGAAAAAATGGTAAGTGAAAAAAAAATTCAAAACAGTAGAAGGAATGTGACTAGAGGGATTAAATAGAGTAATTCTTCACAGAATCAAATATGGATTTAACAATTCAATAATTCAGGTATAAATAATATTTATTTGGAATGTTTGGATTATAAATCATGCAAACATAATAAGATTTCTCTAAATATATAACGTAAATATCCTAATTTAGTTGTAACTTTATATGTAATCATGCTCACTGCAATGGCATTGTCTGTGCCATTAGTGGACATTGTTAAATGGTAGTAAACTTTCAAAAGTTAGTCAAAGAAGGTTCCTGCATGTTAAACATTAATATATTATGTATAATTAACTAATTACATACTGAAGATTTTAACCTTCATTAGATATTCATGATTTATGCAGAACATTAGATGCCGTTGATAGAAAATTAAATTAAAAGGTAACAGGACTCAGTAATGTGCTTACTCAATGCACTGGTAACATGAGGCTCTGGCTAGCTGCAAATATTTAGAAGAGATTATCAATTTAAGAAGTTCTGTTATTTCCTGTACCAAGTTCATACTTGAGTGCCTCATTCCTATGAGCGCTCTTATAGCTTATCTGGTAAGTTTTCCAGGATGTTGCTCAATGACATATGCAAAGTGCTAAAGTACATCTTCAGGGTCCTCTATACTAGGCACAACACGGAACATGAAGCTTGGGGTCAAACGGGAAAAAAAAAGTAAAGTATCTCTGTCTTCCAACTTCTCATGCAAGAATCCACAGCAACCCAGAATCCCTAAAAACTGTGCCCACAGTCTTTTGTGTGTCTGTGTGTGTCATTTTTGACTAGCTCGACTACAGAGGGAGCTGGGGGACAGTTCTCTGGGGAAATGTTCTACGGGTGTAGTTTGTTCACATCCTCCAAATACTGTTACAGTACTGAAAAAAGACAAGGGCGGAGAAATAATTTGCTCCATCCTTAAATGCACTCAAGTGCCAAAGAACTTCCTTTCAAAATCAGTGTGATATGAATGTGTTATAGCTACCACAATTACTGCTAACTGCCAGTTATGGATCTTTTCCCAGCTTTATAGTTCGAGCTTCTGCCTGCAGCTACACCAGTGTACAAATCCGAAACAAATCAGCAGAGGAGCTATTTCCTCCTATCTCTTGCATGAGAAAATAGACTGGCTGTACCTGGAATGCACCAGGAGGGCTGCCTAGCTAATGAACCAATCCAGCCAATGTCTGGCATGGAACAGGGCACAAACTGCTGAAAGAGGTAGATATCATCTCCTGGCAAGAGAGCATATATAAAGCTATCTATCATGCTGTCAAAGGTATCAAATCAGCACTGCTGCGGAGGGATCCCTGCCATTGCGACAGAGATTTTTTCCTACCATGTATTGCCACCTAACTATTAGACACCTACCTCAGCTTCAACTTTCAGTCCAACAAATACCCGTCATTGCTTTTCCCCCTTGCAACCCTTCTTCTTCCTCACATTTCAAACATGAAAAATGGAAAAAATTTTACTTGTTCATTAATCACTCAACACAGATATCAATCTGTTAATGGAAAATTCATTGGCAAGATGAAATAATCTTTGAAATCCACCATCTAAGCACAAGCCGTGGACATTGCTGTTGTTGCCTTCTTGCAGGTTGCTGAAACAACTTAGTGTAGAACTGAGATACATTTTCCAGGTAATAAATCTAGTCTGTTCTGATGCTGACATATTTCATGTCTTCTTGATATTACAAGAAACCGTGAAAATAATTTTGTTTAGGAGAATTTTCTGGACTGAGATATTATGACAGTCTTATCTTTTTAAATTTTGAATTCTACAAAGAAAATCCATTACTTTCTGACAGGCCAAATTGCCAGCACAGCATAGGAACTAACCATAGTAATGGATAAAGGTCATGTCTGATACAGATAACAAACTTTAAAGAAATTTGGACAAGACCCTCTTGTTATGATGGATACTATATAAGCCATCATATCAATGTAATAGCAACCTATGTGTAAGAGGAAGAGGAACAGTCTGAAGATAATGAAGCTGACAATGCAAAGGCTGGTGGGCCTAAAGTTAAGAGGACACCTACTGGAAATCCTTTTTCATGTAGCCACAACCCAAGACTTACTTTTAGATCAATTATTTGTATGGCTTGAGAGATCCTTTGCTTCTGGCCTCAGTCCTAGATTGAAGAAAAACCTCAGTATTTACACATGTTCAGTCACTCCTCCAGCTGACAAAGCCAGTGATCTTCGGTACATTTCACCTCACCTTTCCCATGCAAAATGTGACTTCGCTCACACTTCATTTATTAGAAGGTGTCTATGAGCATTATGTGCAAAGATTGATTTTAATGCTGCCAGTTTTAAAAAATATCTTCCAAAGCAAAGAGCTTTTATAAGGCCCTCCCAGGACTTCAGTTCTGCTTCTTTTTCTTTCTGGATGGTATGTCCTTACCGGGAAAGTTTTCCTCTCAAATCCATCAACAGATGTCCCAGTGTTTGCATTAAGAATTAAATCCAAGAAATTCCTCAGAATAAAAGGAAAACTTTTGTACTCGGTTTATAGGTCTTTGTTCCCAAGTTCAATGCAACAATTTAGACCAGTTACTGCACAATCCTATCTGACCTGTCAGTTGCCAAGTATACTCATTGCCTCTGTACTGGATAATGAAGTTGCCTACATACCTCCACATCGCTGCACATGATCAAAACATTCTGGATGACATGTAGGTCACATTTAATCTCCCATGCAACCGGGGGATAGGTAGGGATGTGCTGGAACTCTGTGTTGAGTGCCTGCTGGCATTCTGAAATCTGTGAGGACAAAAGGGTCTGGAAATACTTCAGAAAAGTCTAGGATGTCTGTGCTGCTCCCAAATGCTGCGGCTCTCCTGTTTCCTGCAAAGCACTCATGGGAGCTTAACCAAGAAACACAGGCCAGTCAAACACCAGATGCCATAACTGGAGAGATGAGTTCTCCTATTAAGCCTTGTGAGTTGCATTTTGGCAGTGTCTGACTTCTCCCTTTACTGAAGTTCCCACCTAATAATTACTCCACCAAGCCAGATTCTTATTATTAAAGGATCAAAACCCATAAATTAGTCACTTTGAGTAGAAATTCAGAATACAGACCTGTAATCTCAGCAGGCACTTCTGCTACTTTCTGTCTTCATTACTTCTACCATTTTACCAGGGTGAAGGGTAGCTGTCATATTTATTAGCGTTTTAAAAAATTTCAAATTGCGTATGTAATAAAGATATGTTTGCTGACAGCTCCTATCACACTCCAGTAGACTAATAAAGTCACAGATCTGGTCTGAATTGCCTTCCCTAACGGAAAAAAAAACCCAAACCTATGCACATTTTAAAATGCATTTAAATATAAAGCCCATAATTAAGTACTAGTGTTCCTAAGACTGGGTTTAAATGTGAACGTTTGATGTTGATACTGATATATTTAAACATATACTTAGAATCTTAACTGTCATTCACTACTTTAAATCCATTAGAATTATTTGACCTTTTAAAATTAATCTGGTTGCCCTGACATATACTGCAGATGATCATTTAAGGCACAGCTAGTGTTAAGTGCTGTGTTAACAGTTCAGTAGTTTTGATATTGATAGTGTGGATATCATCCTTCTGAAATAGCAAATTAGATAAGATTAGCACTTTAAGATGATATTTAGATTACTGTGTATTTAATTAATTAAATTGCATTACAATTTCTTCTTAAACCTGTGAACATTTCATGCTAAATGAATATTCATTGGACAAATTTGTGTCATCTCTGAGACAGCAGTGTGTGCCACAGGGAGGGGATGAAGGGAAGCACCGGCTGCCTAGGAGAGGTCACAGGTTTTCTGCACTACACTTCTGTCTGCACTGGGGAGGGTCCTGCACAGCAATGCAGCTGGCACAGTCTCACACAGCCCTGCAACCAGGCAGACAGAGGTGTCTCTTAGGTGTAGCCTCATTAACAACACTCAGGCTCTCAGTGGGGTAATCAATGTAGCCTGTCTCCACCTATATAAAAACTATATAAAATTATATAAAAGTGGCTTAATCTCAAGGGGGGGGAAATATCTTACTAAAGATCAGTTTGGGAAAAATTTATTAGAACTGATTGACTTTGAGACTCCCTGACAACACTGGGTATTAGAGCTAAATGCCCTTCCCTGTCTTTCTCCCTCACACACATACTTTCCTGCTTGCTAGCAAACCAAATAAAGCAGCAGAATGTATTAACATAAAATAGGAACAAGAAAACTTTAATTCCTCCTCCCAGGTGACATCTTGTCTTCCCCAAACTCTTTCCTGTCTCTATCTTGTCCCTTGCTCTAAGAATCCAGTTCTTGCTGCCTAGTGCTGCAGGCTCAATAGTGAAATTAAAGTGTCTCCTATCAGCTTAGTGCTTACAGCATTCTCAGGAGCAGAAGCAGCACACTTGAGCACAGGAGACCTAAAAACTCATATTTCACTTTACAGGGATATGCTCTAACTTTAATGTTGTTTCAAAAAAAGGTAACAATTCAAATGCTGGCTTTGTGCATATTCTGAACTAAACTCTGATTCCTACACTTTGAGTATGTTTGCTTGGTGAAGTGCTCCCTTTGAGAATGCCTGAGGGACAAATCTCTCTGAAGACTTTAACAGTTCAGAAGCCACATCTCTCAACTGTAATGGAGTTTAGCTGCCATCTGAGTGTATAGCCAGTCAAACTCTAAACTATGCAGAGATCCTTATTCGCACACTTGTAGAGAAAAATGCAACATAGAATAGAAACAGTTCTAAGTATTCGATGTTTCCCAGGTAAGTGATAAAGGAAAGTAGGTGGCCTGAATAGCTCGCTTGGTCTAACTTTACACCTAAATTTGTTTTAAACATTAAAGTTAGGCCATTTCCCAGTTCAACTTAGATTAAACCATGAGCTCTACCCTGTCCTGTAAGTAAGTAATACAATATCACATTTACCTGTTTTGTACATAACTGTACTAGATTAGCATATAGAAGGAAACAGAAATTTTTGCCTTATCCCTCACAGGTAGAAGAAAATGTCTTCTGACTTCCCAGACATGTTCAGACACATGTAAATATACTTTCAGGCTTGATGATATAATTTCCCACAACTTACCATACCCTTGCTTTTTCTTAATTATAGCATCCTGATACTATTTTAAATCCTTTCTTTCTAAAGTTCTTTTTCATAGGTGGTGTTATTTCTTTACTTGTATGTACTAATAGTTTAATACATGCTTTCACTGAGATGAAACGTGTTTCTTTACATGCTAACAAGATAAGCAGCATATTTCTGAAAGCCAACAGTGTTTATGCTGCCTTCACTAAGAAGGCAGCATGTCATTGTGTCTTTCTGAAATAATAGCCCAGTTTACACTTTTCTTTAAAGATTTTGGTATTCCTGTTGAGCCATATAGAAACAGACCTTGGTAATAAGAAACTTAATGCTTTTTCATTGCAGATATTGCTCGCTCAAATGTTCCCAATTTTTTAATTTTATTTTTTCCACTGGGGGACAGTAAGCAGTTGAATGTGCATAGCAGAGTCAACTTCCAATTAGCAATTCATAACATATCCTGTATTATAACCCTTGGCATCTATGCTTCACCTTCCTAAGCTTGATTCCAGCTTTTACTGGTGCCAGTAAATGCCTAATCTAGGATTTCCTAGAGGCACCAAATGGTTGCATTTTATACTGAGTTAACTGCAGTAGATATCTTTTCCCTCTTTCCAAGCCCTGGATATGAGAAGGGATGCACAAGTGGCTTACTTGTATACCCTAGTAGGTTATTCAACTAGTCAGCTTCTGCAAAACTATATGACCAGCATTGCAGTCAGTGCTGTATACCCAGTGCATATAATGCAGTCAGTGCTGTATACCCAGTAACAAATACTTAGCCTACAAGATGCCACTTCTTTTACAGAACATCTGCGGTCAAAAATCTACAGTCCTGAGCTTAGATATCTTATTTACTTTCCATCTACCATTTACTGTAAAGGGACTCAGAATGATCCTACTGAAGCATCTGGTTTTGGATATCACTAGTGGACAGGCAAAGTATACTCCTTAGAAACTTAAGTTTCATTTTATGTAGATGTAAAGAACTTTCCTTGCATAGAATGATTCACGAAAGAATGGCTGCTTGAGAACCTGAGCATCCTGCCTATGCGTTTGCTGCAAGGCACCGCTAGGCCTCCCAAATTTTGCTGATGTACATGCCATGCTGTATTATACTCTTGGCTGAGCTGAGGCATATATCAAGCACACAATCACATTCCTATGAATGAATAAGTTACCAAGTGTCTTTTAATCCACTAAATACACACAGGCATTTACTCCAAGCTTGGAGTAAATATGAGGAAACTTGGCTATGTTGCTAGATTTGTCATTAAATAAGAATATACATCCACAGCCAATATCAATTCCTCCATTCAAAAGATATACTGAAGAGCACCTACTTAGCATTCCTGGAACTGCCCAGGAGAGATGCGAGACAGAAACCCACAGTCAACGTAGTTAAGGTTGGAGGTTAAGACCATGAGCTAAAGGGCATCCAGAATAGGGGCAGGTGAGACAAACTGTCCCAAGGCTGTTTAGTTGTGAGGGTTTCACCCATTGTATCGTAATAGATGGATGCCATGATCTTCCCACATGACAGCTAATCTCAGTTTGGTGGTCATTCATTAAAGCATATTATCTTTCCTAAATTGAGAGAGAAGGAAAAATAAGCTTAATACAGCTTTTCATAAACAAGGCAGTTGCAAAAATGGATTGCTTTGCAAATCCAGACAAGAGTGATTTGCATCTAGATATGAGTGCAATAGATCCATCTCTGAAGAGGAAGGCCACATAACTAACATGTCTAAGATCATTAACACCCAGAGCTCTCTAGTCAAGTGTTTTCACAAAGAACAATGCATGGTTAGACATGTTTGGAGGCCTAACTAAATAACTAAAGAGAAATCATTTGAAAACTCCAGGGTGAACGTCATAGCTATAAAGGCTGAATCCAGAAATGAATTGTGATGAAGCTTTTTAGAAATCCTATATTATACCTAGTGCTGTTTCAGCAGTTGCCAGCTGTGAAGTGTTCTGACGTCTCTCAGTGAGCTGCCATTTTAATGTGACTTCCTCAGCAGAAAGTCTAGCCTGTGAGCCATGCTTTGTGGCAGAGGAAGTTCTACAGTAATCACCAGATGAATAGATGAGGGAATCTGCAGATAAAGATGGAGTATTTCACTGGTGGTGTTTTAAGATAAACTCTGCTCTTTACTAAATTTCCTACACTTAGTTTCTTTACTGTGGTTTCACAGAATAGCTTGTCAAGAGCTTAAGTTGCAAAAGTAACCAACAACCATTTTATTTCTTTCCTGGATTACCTGCATACCTTCCCTGTTTCTGCCTAATTTTTGCTTGATAGTTTCAGAACTTCATATTTATCCAAATACTGTACTGCTTTAAGCCAAATATTATACAATCTCACAGACAAAGAAATACAGACCTGTCTGACCTGACTTCTCCATCAGCATCTAGCAACATAATAAGTAGCTGAGATGAGGAGACACTTCACACAATCAGTGTATGTGACACAGTAATAGGTCCACAACGGGACTAGGTTCCTAAGGATGTTTCTCAGTGCCTATATCTAATGCGGATGAGACAATGTCATTCAAATGCCCTTCTTCTTCTTAAATCACTTAAGCCTGGGGTGAGATGTTCATTAAGACCAGATCTTTCAATTATGAGATGACCAGGCAGTAGAAATGACAAAGCTGTGCAATTTGCTGCATCAGAGGGAAGGCACACCCACATCATGCAGTACAAAGGCAGGAAACTAATATGGAAGTAACTTTAAGAAGGAAACACCTTGATACCTGCACCTTCTCTTCTTCTTGTCACTTATACAATACAAAATAAGAAGTGCACTAGGTTATACCAAAAGATTCATCAAGCCCTATATGCAGTGCCTACAGAAAGTTATATGAAAAAGACAAGCCCAGTACAGCCTGTTCAGGTTCCTCATCATAGCACATATGGGCAGTAGGTGCCCTGGGAGTCACAGCAGGCTTTGCTTGCACGGATTCTCCCGGAAGCTTCTATACCAGACTGCTGCTTGTCCACTGTGGGATGCTGAGGAGGACACATGAGCCAATGAGACTGAGACGATGACAAGAGGAAGGTAACAAAATCCTACATAACATCATCAGCATTGCAGATGATGTCTTCTTGCCTAAATGAATTGTTCCTTCTCTGAACATGACTGAGCAGTATTTTCAGTAAAGCATATGACATCATAGGCTTGCTGTGGCCAGCTCACTCCACCCTTTTCAACATTGCATACATTTGCATACTTTATTTTTTATCTCCTCTAGATCATATTACCAGGATTTCTTCAGAACACATTCATCATGCTTTTGGTTGTTGTCTATAAGTATCATTGTGGTGTAGCTTCTTATTGAGATTCATTAACTCAGAAAACAAAAGTAGACTTTCACCTCTCCAGGCTCTCCTAAATTCAATATTGCAGCAAAGACTTGGAAATTCCTGTCCTGACAGGACTTGGGAGATACTCAAGTATCTCTGAGGCATTCGGGGGAAAGGTGAAAGAAAACACTGACAGCCAAAGTACTGACCTTTTTGATACTTTGTTAGCAGCTCTCAAACTTTATGATGTGATGATCATCCCTTTCACCTCAGGTCAGCAAAGAGACCCTAGTCAGCATGTCCTATGGGCATCCCTATTGCAATCTGATCCAGTTCCTCATAGTAGGGCCAAAACAGCAAAGTGAGCCGAATTACCCACTGTTATATAACAGCAATTCCACAATTATCGCTGGATTTTTTCTAGGCTTTTCTCAAAAAACTCCACTTTGACTATATAGAGGTCACTAAAAGTCCACACTAAAATATATGGACAGAGATGGCATAGTAAATCATAGCATCTCAAATGACAGCCATACTGTCTCCCTGCATGAATACTGTCCCCTGTAATCTGAGCTGCTTATGTACCTTACCCCAGTGTGACCTTGAAGCTTAGGATATTGCACACAATCATGGCTCCGGTTTCAAGGTGGTCCCTAACCATAGTTTTGGGTTTAGCTGAACATCACTGTCACACTGTGCATTGAACAACACTGTCATTTTGGTATATATAGACATACACCAGCTTCACAGGAAGACGACAGTCCTAGAGCACAGAGAACAAAAGAGAAAGGAGCAAGGTGAAGTAGCAAAAAAATAAAATAAATCCCATCTCAAGGGAAATCTTGTTAGAGGGGCAGTTCAACACTTAATACTTCCACTGGCAGGAAGTCAGTTTTATTACTGCCCCCAGTAGCTTTTTAAAAGGTTTGATGTGTTAGTCAATTTTTTCATAAGCAAAGAAATTTACAATATACAGAAGCAGTGTTTCTAGCCTCATAGGGTTTCTCTAGAACCAGATATTCTTCAGTTGTTGCATTATACCAAACTGAGCTCCTGAAAAAGTAAGTTTTCAAATAGAGACAGAGAGAAGAATACTATTGAGAGTAAGAAGTAATTAAAGTTCTCTGGCAATGCTGCACAGTCATGGAGAAGATTGAAGCACACTTTTGAATCTATGCATGACCAGCTGGACTCAAAAACAGTCACAAAAGATAGCTATTTCTTAAATAAAGCAAGAGCTGAAATTCTCCATTTCCTTGTTAGTATGGTACTAAAAGAGAATGGAAGAACTGCCTCTGAGAGTGTATAGAAAAATACTGTACTCCTAAGAAAAGTAAAACTTTTGAAGGACATCATTGTTACCATTTGCACCTCTCAAAGAACAGAATTTCTTTCATTTCTCTAAATTTGAGGAATGTTTGACTGACAGTCACTTAACAAGTCAGCCGTGTAATTATGGCATACTGACTGATTCCATTAGAAAAGATCAAATAGTGATTGGAATAAAAGATATAAAGCTACTGGAGTGACAGCTACAAGACAGAAACCTAAATCAGGAATAGCAGTAAGGACATGTCAAAAAGATGCTAAAAGAAAACTGAGATGCAGTTACACTGGATAAACAGATTATCACAAGGGGAAATTGGAAAATGGAAAGACAAAATAAAGTGAGAAACATCACAGAATAGCAAGAAGCTGTGATGGACAGAAAGTGCATTAGCTGTAGAAATATGCACAGATCCAAACATCCATATTTAGATGGCATAAACGTAAAAAATTTACAATATTTTACAATTTAACAGAAATATCAGCATTCCATCGTAAGAAAAAAGTGTGCAAAAAATCTTAAAAGAACTTTTAGAGAGAGCCTAAATCTTCAAAAGCTAAAAGAAGGGATGACAGAGGGCTGACATGTTGCCCTATACACCAAGGGAACAATTCTGAATTATAGATTGGGTATTAATACCAAAGTGAAAGTTGGACGGGAAACATAGCTGTAAGCTTCTGAGTGAGAAAACAAGATGACTAAAATCCCCATCAAAAATGCCTTTGGGGTTAAAATTAGTTCTTCCTGAAGAATAGCATGATCTTGAATTGAAAATCAAAAGTTAAAATAAAGCTGGCTACATTTGTTGTAATTGCTAAGCCCATAAATATTCTAAGCATTTACCAGCAGGTTAAATTCAAAAGTCAAAGAGAGATATTGAAGCTGTGATACAGAGTTACAAATTTGGTCTATATTTATAGACACTGGCTAAACCAGTTTGATGTTGCATTATTATTCACATTTCTATGAGATTAGAATCTTGGGAGATCAAACATCAAAATCTTAGCATACATTTGCACTATTGTCAAGGAGCACAGTGTCATATGTCATAAGTGCCGATTAAATCTGTCCTTACAGGACATGAAACTCAAGAAGTTTTTGTCTGGTCACAGTTCAGAGTTTAAGGAACAAAAGAAACAGACTCTCCTGTAAACCATTTAAACTTCTTTTTCACAAGAGTCTGTATTTCAGCATTTAACATAGGTATCTGTGATTGAACAGTGTGATGAATAAAGAAATTAAGGCAGTTAAAAGATAATTCAAAAGGTTACAGAGGTTGGAAGGGTTTAGCTGTGCTAAACCTAAGAGCATCACCTTCGGACCACACTACATCACTGTTGAAATTGTGTTTAGCAGGGGAAAGCACATTCTCAATTTAGCAGAACTGCAGCAGACAGTAGAACAAATTGTAACGTGCAGCAAGAAAAACTGATAAAGACACAAAAAATGCATGGTATAACAGGGATTCAAAAGTATGAAATCTATTATAAAGTGGAGCTACAGTTCATTTCTAAACTGATATTTCATGAACTTTAAAGACTACAGCTATCAGAAAGGTTACTTCTCATTTCCGTGAAGTACAGAATCCTGAAGATGGAGTTTTGAGGAAAACAAAAGGTGGATGACAACCAGTTCTTAGCAACAAGAAGGCCCCAAAGAAACAGTAGCAGAGATGGCAAAGGATCAGAAACAGGAATGTTTCATAGGATTTCAGCTGGAATTCAGGGAAGATTTGTTGAACATTGCAAAAATGGTTAATGGAGCCATAACAGTGTTTGACAAAAGGATTATATACTGTCATGTTTAATAACTGAACAAGATCATCAGGAGGCGAGTCAGATACATAATTAACATAAATACCTAGTCAGTCTGTGCCCAGTTTCAAGAAATGCAGATTGCACAACTCACAACCAAAGAGACAAGCAATAGTATCTGTTCCCTTGTGGTTTAGTAGCACTTACATCACATTGTCCTTCTCCTTTGGTTATGTTATTGCATAGTCTTATCAAATTGCTTTGGAGTACTGCTTTCTTTAGGTCAATAAGGTCTTGAGTTTTTGAGCCTGATCATTTTCCTCTTTCTGCTCTTTAGGATGTGAATTGGTGCTTCAGCTGTCTTTTGACTGCTGCTGACCACCACTAGACTACATGATTCTGCTGCTGACTCCAGGCAGGCAGTTTTGCTGCTGGATCAAATTTTCTTGCCCAGGCTGTTGAACAACCACGCTGCTTTGTCTTGCTGCCTCAGCTCACCTTATTCTCTCTGCTGACTCTTACTGAGCCCTGCCAAACTCCCCTCAAACTTTGACTTCAGCTGCAAAAAAGTATAAGTTTTCCAAAGAAATGTTGTATTAATTTGCATTAATTTTTGCTGTGAGTCATGCAAATTATGTATATAAGTAGCCTTAAAGCCTCTGCAAATGTGCTTAAGTGTCCTACAGTGTCACAATATTTGCTTGACCTAGGCCTAGATACGTGTGAAGAGTCTCTGGGAAATGTAAATTTATCCGTAATTCATTTTGCAACATGGACAAATTGAAATAGCATGAGAATATCTTGACTGTGACAAATGTGTGAGATATTCTGACATTACTTCCAAAAACCTTCATCTTGAATAATTTATTTCATGTAATACAGGTTCAGGAATTTGTAAGCTTAAATGTCTAAGTAAAAATGTGTGGATCACTGAGTAAATGTTAATATTCATCTGGAGATGCATACTTAGACAATACAGGAGTTTTCCAGCCCTGCAGAACAGGTCTACTTTTATGCGAACTGTGATATTTTTCATCATGACAGTCAATTGGTACAGAAAGGACTATAGCTGAACAGAGAAAAGCAGTGACAAATTCACGTACAGCTTCATCTGTGTTCATTGTGTTAGAAGCCATAAGGTTAGCAACTACTGTAGATCTCTCCTGTCTAAAATGTGGGCAGAAAGCGTAAAACTTCAGATTACTGTGATACTGCTGACTTTTAAAATTTATATTTTTAATTGTGCATTAACTCTACCCCTGTATTAGCTGTGACAGGAAAGTTCAAAATCACAGTTTGAGTACAGATCCTACAGATATCCTACTTAAAGATGAATGTCAATGCAAGCAAGTCAGTCTGCTTTTTTCCTCCCTTTCCTTGGCTTGATATTACTCAATGCAATCCCAAGCATAGGTCTTTAAACTTAGGGGTTTATCCTTGAACCACAAATTCATATGGCTGTTTTTTTAAAAGAAAAGTATAGTTTATCTTTCTTATGCCAAATTTTAAGGTTTTTTATTTCCTTTATTTAGTTTATTCTGAAACAGTGAGATATCTCAATACTTTTGCAACTCCAAAAATTAAGCAAGAGTAGATTGAAACTCAGTAGTATTTATTTACTGAACAGTGGATGTTGGTATGGACATCTACATCATACCCTATGGTGACTATAAGGGAATGTTGTGCATCAGTGATACTTTTTCAAACATTCTGCTATGGGCATGTGTTTGCTATGCTTTAAATTCTGAACTGTTGAGGAAATCGTGGAATCACAGAATGGTCAAGATTGGAAGGGACCTCTGCAGGTCATCTGGCTCAACCATCTCCTGCTTGTGCAGGGCCAGCTGGAGCCAGCTGCCCCAGGACATATCCAAATGGCTTTTAAGTATCTCCACATCCTTCCTGGGCAATCTGTGCCAGTGCTCCATCACCCTCACAGAAAAAATTGTTTCCTGATGCTCAGACAGAACCTCTTGTGTTTCAGTTTGTGCTCATTTTGTCTCGTCTCGGCACTGGGCACCAGTGAAAAGAACCTGACTCCATCCCCTTTGCACCCTCCCTTCAGGTATCTATGTACATTGATAAATTCTCACCTGAGCCCTCTCTTCTCAAGGTTGAACAGTCCTAACGCACTTAACCTCTCCTTATATTACGGATGCTCCAGTCTCTTAATCATCTTTATGGCCCTTTGCTAAATCCACTCCAGTAGTTTTGTATCACTCTCATACTGGGGAGCTCAGAACGGGACAACGCTCCAGGCATGTGTCTCTCACTCTACCAGTGCTGAGTAGAGGGGAAAGATCACCTCCCTCAAACTGCTGGCAACACTTTACCTAATGCAGCCCAGGAGACCATTAACCCACTCTGCCACAAGGGCACATTGCTGGCTTATGGTCAACTTGGTGTCCACCAGGTCCTTTTCTGTGAAAGCTGCTCTTCAGCCAGGCAGCCCCAGCATATATTGGTGCATGGGGTTGTTCCTCCCCAGACGCAAAACTTTGCAGTTACATTTGTTGAACTTCATGATGTTCCTGTCAGACCATTTCTCCAGTCTGTTAAGTTCCCTCTGGATGGCAGCACAACCTGCCAGCACATCAGCCACTCCTGCCAGTTTGGTGTCATAAGCAAACCTGCTGAGGGTACCCTCTGTCCCATCCTCCAGACCACCAATGAAGATTGTGTAGGATTGGGCTACTATTGACCCCTGGGATACAGCGCTAACTACTGGCCTCCAAACAGACTTTGTACCACTGATCACCACCCTCTGGGCCAGGCTGTTCAGCCACTTCTCAATCCACCTCATTGTCTGATTATTCAGCCCATGCTTCAACAGCTTCTCTATGAGGATCTTATGGGAGACAGCACTGAAATCATTACTGAAGCCTAGGAAACAAATACCTACTACTCTCCCCTCATCTACCAAGCCAGCCATTTCATCATAGAAGGTTATCAATTTGACCAAATGTGACTACTACTTGGTGGATCCATGCTGACTACTCCTGTTCACTGTCTTGATCTTCATGTGGCTAGAAATGGTTTCCAGGATTGGTTGTTCTATTACCTTTCCTGGGGCTGAGGTGAGGCTGATCACGTATCAGAATAGTATAGTTTTCCTCCTAGTAGCAGAGAACCACTCTTTTAGTGATTCTTCATTGCTGTTACTGGACAATGATCTCCAAATTCTAGTTTTTCTGCTCATGTTAGTTCACACCAACAGCTTATTTATTTGTTATGTTTTAAAACACTCTTTGTCTCCCTTTGATTGCTAACCCATAACTCATAGATGCACAAAGACTTTTTATGTAGGGGACCTAGTTAAGAAATTTCAGCATGAATACCTTTGTTTGCACAAAAATATGATCATTCATGCTCCACTAACCTTATTCACATGCACACAAGCTTTCTCCAAATATTTGTGTGAACAAAGAGTTTGTATGAATTTTCATGGGAAAATTGAACAAATAAAGGTGTGTCCATTACTGAATCACAAAGAAATAAGATTTTGTAAAAAATACTCATGATCAAAATTATTCTTCTTATACCTTAGTTGAGGTAGCAGTCCTCTAACTTAAAACGCTTTCAATAAGCTCTGGACTTTATTTCTGTGTATTAATTATCTCAATACCAGTAGAAATTGTACTCTTAGCTGAAAGAAGTTGGGCTAATCTGTGACATTTCTATGGCCACAGAGAGGTGTCTGTCCAAATTCACCTGCTAGATATTAAATCCCTTTATTCAGATCCCAGCTCTAGATCAGTTAATTTGTAAACTTATTCATTTGAGGAGATTCCATTGATGTGTTTTTAATGTGATCCATTTTGCCATGCATCTCCTGGGCCATACAATTTCTGGATATATATTTTGAACAGAGATTCAAAGATAAAATCTATCTTACTTACACAGATATATGAATCTACAAAAAAAAAAACCAGACAAACAAAACAAAACACAAAAATGACCAAAGCCCAAAAGCTATCCATTAAGCCTGCCAGAGCAAGTTAGGAAATATTTTTTAGGATTTGAAATTTCTTTCACTCTCCATGAAATGAAACTTTCAAAAGAGAAATGAGGGAAAAGAGAGGGAGAAGAATCGGAAGGAAGATTTAGTAAGAGTGCAGCTGATTTGGGGAAGCTGGAAGTTCAAGTCAAGACAGTTCAGGGCTTTAACACATATTGAATTACTTAAGAAATGTGGAAAATCTTCAGCAAAGATGAATGAGTAGATTTTACTCTGTGATGATCTGTAACCTAATAGAAGTATTTACTTGAAACAAACATAAAAGATTTATGTATCTATAGTGAGTAACACATGAGAATTCCAAGTGTCATTCTCTCACCTACCAAATAAATACCATGAGCATTGGTGCATTAAGCCATAGACTAGTTTGAGTCCTTATTCCTCATTTCAGGCCCACCCAAGCCTGATACACATATCACACAGAAGTTGTTGATCTTCAACACATAAATATTTCACTAAAACAACAAAAGGTTTTCAAGAAAATTCTAAATTGTGTCTCCTGCAGAGGTACCTTATCTCTGTGTCTCTCCTTTTCTTTACAGATGTTATGAACCTGGAGGAAGATGTCTCTGCCACCCCTCTCCAGAAAACAGCTCATATTTATTTCTTAAATCGTGGTCATAGAATCATAGAATCATGACCTTTAAGATCATCGAGTCCAACCACTAACCTAACACTACCAAACCCACCACTAAATCATGTCCCTAAGCACCACATCTACCTATCTTTTAAACACCTCCAGGGATGATTGAAGGTGATGTTACTTAGCCTTCTGTAATTACCTGACAATTATGACCAATTCTTAAGTCAACAATTCCTGTGATCCTAAAGCCAATCTCTTCGTCTTTCTTTGTAAATTTCTTTGATTTTGAATGCTAATAAGAAATGCAGTCTCTGTTCTACTTTTGAGGAATTCTCCCTGTTCCCAGTGCTACGAAACTTACACCATTTTCTCTGGTCATCACCTGCAATCATACAACGTTCTATTATTCTGATGAGGACTGACATACAGCACAGGCCCTTGCATTACACCAACCCCTCTGTCTCAGAACAGCCCACTAGGAACTGCTGACAAATTCACAACAGCTTTGGTGCAATAATATACAGTCCTTAGAGCCAGTTTGGCAGCAGGGTGTGTCACACTCCATGCCACGCTATGCACTCCACAGCCATTCTCAGAACACTGGCAGCGATGCTTGAATGCACATGCTGCATAGTTTCTGTTTAACTTTGCTTTGCTCTATGTGAATAGGAGTCCCTAAGTTCACAGTGTTCTTGCCCTCATCAGTGTTGAGAGAGACCATTTTATTAGCAGAGTTCACAGAGACTTAGCTTGGGAACAGCTTCTAACTCTTGGTCTAATGGAGTAACATTGGTTAGTTGTTACAAAATTGATTGGCTTTATAAGGGAAATTAATTGGCCATGAAAGGGAAGAAAGGAAAACTGTACACTTTAGTTAACTATGAAATAAAATAGACTGAAAGTTTCTCCTATAGGCAGCAAAAACACTTTAATGAATTTTTCAGTGCTAAAGGGTGGCAGATGATTCAGAAAACTGTAAAAACTGTATTAAATACTACTAACTAAAGTAAGACTGACTCTTTTAAGGCTTCTAACACATTTTTCTCTCCATTTTTTTTTCTCCCAGAACTGTAAATGCCATAATACACTGGAAACTTCCTATGACACAGTGTATTACATTGCATATTTCTTGAACAGCAGACAAAAATATTCTAATATTATCTCAGCAATGGTCTGAACTATGCACCATGCAATACTACTGCAATTCCAAATAATGCCTCTAAAGTCAGAAAGGTTAAGCTAGACTGTGATTAGTTCAACAAAACAACAGCTGGTCCAAGGTTTTCACAAGCAATGACAATAAAATGTTGATTTTGTTTAAGTGAGGAAAGGGAAAAAAAAAAAGCTTATTCTATGTTAAAGGTTATTTAATGCTTGGTTTAGAGATTTTTTTTTTCCTGCTTCATTCTGAAAAGAAGGCAGCTGCAGTGCCTTGCTAAACAGGAATGGAAACCACTGTATTTAATGCTTGCCTACAGCTGTGAACACTGCAATGACTCAAAGATTATTTTCTTCCAATCTCTGTTCCTATAATAAAAGCTAAACCAGCATTTTTTAAAGGATCATTATTACCAGTCAGAGGCATGACATACCTCCATGCTCAACAAATAGACCATGTATTTAGGCGTTTAAACATTAAGTAAAAAGTTCAGTTCAAGTGAGCAGTTGAACGTCACATATGAAAACACTATGAATAGGACCACTCTGGAAGACAGATGCATCTAGAAAATTTATCTGCCTGTTGCCCAACTGTCTGTGCTCACCAGTAAGTAACTGAGAACTTACATCAAACTCTGTTGTTATGGGCACAATAAATCATTCTAATTAGCATATAATTCTACGTGGTTGTTTTCATTTTATTATATTTCTTAACTGCTACTGCACTGTTATACAGACAGCTTTTATATGTTTTCTTGCTATTTTCCCTCATTACATACTTCCAAGATGAATCTAAATGTGATAAAGACTGTTATTTTTCATGCTAATGAACGACTCAAACTATTGAGAAACATCTGAATTGTAGCCAAATTCATATCAAAAGCAGTGTTGCTTAATTATATTTTATTGTACTATGAAAACTCTTTTAATGTTACAGAAAGTACCCACTGTATGGTGCCTGGGAGGGGTATAGCCTTTTATTGCATTTTAGCAAACACAGGGAAACCCATCAGTACTATGGTTACTTCCATCTGATTGTGTTAGCCCTTCTACGTGTACACAGGTTCCTTCACTCTGCCCAGCTTCTCAAATGTCCCATGAAAGGACCCGAAGCCATAGCAACTTCAACATTCACGTCTGGCGCTCTCAATGGCTGTGAGGAAAAAACAGCAATTCCACCTACGAATTTTGAATGATGAGCACATAGTGAAAAAAGCTGCTCCCTCACTGCAGCTCCTTTTGGAGAAGCAGCGCTCTGGAGCTGTCACTAGGTTGAACAGCATTACTATCTGTATCTAAATATTGCTAAGTCAGTCCACTTCACCTTTTCTAATTTGTTATACCTGGCTTTCTGAAAAACTCTTTTATAGCACAACTGAAGTTTTGTCAGTGCTGGCACTAAAGCTAAGAAAGTTCTGGTTTGCTGAGTGGTTTCTTGCTTTCAAGAACAAGTTCCCTGCATTTACTGTTGCTCTGGCTCTCCTCTTTCCATGGGTTGTAACTAATGATGTTATGGTAGTTAGCTGTCACAATTACCTTATGTATTTTTACAGCACTCACTGAAAATGCAAAGTGTTAATAATTACAGTATTGTTTCATTTTTCCCTTATCATTTTCATGAACTTTATATGGTTAAATGACACGTAACTAATACACACAGAAAAAAATGAAAACACTGGAGCTTACCCCTAGCAACAAATATTTATCAAAGAAACATACATCCATGATCTTTGCTGCTATAACAAGGTAAAAATAAATCCATTTCCATTCTTAGAAATGTGTACGTAGCAAAAACATGAATCCCCATCCACTTAGACCTTTTTTGAAAGTCTGAAAATCAGTGATTAGAACTGATGTTAAAACAAATATCCCACCTCAGTTATGTATTTGACCTAATCTTTCAACCCACTGAGTTTCAATATGCATAATTATGCATCTAGCCACCGTGTGTATCAGAACTGACCTGTTAAAATTCATACTATACTTAGACTTTTGCAATGAAGAAGATAAAGCACCAATATATTGCATTATTTAAACAACAACATATTCTTTTCACGTGTACAGAAGAGATGATAAACTAAACTTACGATATCCTAGGGTGGTTCCTCATAAATTTTCAGTATTTGTCATGAACACCAGACTCATGGACTTCAATACAATTTATCTTCCTGTCCTCTTTAGTCTTTCTTTTAATAATGAAGTAATTGGTTCAAAGTCTTATTGCAATGAAAATCCACAAGAGGGGAAAAAAAGAAAACACAAAAAACCTCAAAGGTCATAAAATCTATAAAATCAGTTCTTTCTTACACTATAAGGGTCACCTTTAGGTCGCACTTGTGCATGGTGCTTGGGTGAACAACTAAATCTAGAGGCTCACTTTTCATTACTTTGTCAGGAGCATAAATACTGAACCTGTCAGAAACTCTAATGGCAAGAGCTATGCTGCACCAGATATGACTAGACTTGCTATCTTCACCTCATTTTTCTGCAAAGGCAATACAGTGTCCTCTCTATTAAAATGTTGTGCAAGCCATCTACTTTTGGCAATATTCATGGTGAGGAGTGAAGTTTTCTAGAACATTTCAACTACTCAGGGTCCAACAGTGCTTCTGTTAACCTCAAAGTCTAAATACACATCTACTTCAAAGACATCTGGAGCCATCATGTGTCAATGAGAATAAAGGAGCCTAAATATTGGGGGGGGAGCAGAAATTACTCTGTGACTTCAGGCTTCATTCCTTCTTTTCTGGCACTCTGGTAGCACTCAAGGCCACATGATGTGTAAAATGACTTTTTCCTCCCCACCACCAGCATGGCATGAACAGAACTATAATTTTTCTTTTTCCATTTTTTAAGGAAATGTTAACATTTAAAATAATGAATTAGAATAGAATAAAGTTTGTAATATGGTGGTATTTTATGTTACCAGGAGAGAATGTACTCACTATGACAAAAAATCAGTGTAGATCTCTATTCCTCATCAATAACTAGTTTGGGCTTTTTTGAACATTTCCTCATTTGGGAGCAATCCAGCTATTCACTTTGTTATATTCAGATATTATTTATTATGAAGTTGCTAAAAATACAGTAGAGAACAATGACAGAAGGGTCTGCTACAATGACAAATGATATCCCATTTCTTATTAAAAAGACAGTGGCTGATAATCAGTGTGTATAAATGCTTCTTGGTGCCTGTGGCAAAGTGACATTTTAAAGGCTATTCCCCTTTCTCCACTTGTAAGCGAGGCCTTTGCCACTCCATCTCAAATTACAGTAAATGAAAACTCCCTAGACATTAGAATGTGAGTCTGTATGGCCTAAGAAAAGCAAAGGGGTTTTTGTTGTTTGGTGGGTTTTTTTTAAAAAAGGAAAAAAAAACAGTATTATTTGCCTTTACTATCCCTCTTCGATTATTCTCTGCCCAGGTCACACCTTCCTTGATATGGAACAGGTTAATTCACCTCTCTGGTTTTAATCAGCTATCTTGAAAGTCTGATATTCTGTTTATATTTTTATTATGTGTACTCACTCCTTCCCTCACCCCTTTCCTTCTCCAGACCTAACCTACTGATGAACAAACAATACAGTTCCCTGGTGTTTAACCACAAAGAACTATTCAGACACTGTAATAAGGGTGGGAGAAGAAAACCACTGCAGAGTTACAAAGAACATCTAGGAACCTGCTAGATCAGACCAGCAATTTACTTACTCTGGTGATGGGTTATTGCAGAGGCAGCAATTCATGCAGAAGGTCACACAGAGGGGGCCAGAAATTCTGCTGAGGACAGCATATGTGCTGCTCAGCAGTGGTGGAGACATGCTGCAGGGCACAGTCCCCAGCAGCCACTGGAGCATTTTCCCTAGCATATCTGAGGTCTCAACTTGAGTGCATACACATCTCTTCAAGGCTAGGACTGCAGGGATGCTTGAGCTCTCAGCTGAGGCTGGGGTGGCAGGAGGTAGGCTCCTCGCCTGCAGGAGTGCACTGGTGGAGGGTCTGTCTCACTAAGTGAAGGAGCTCTGACAGGAGATCAGCATACTGAGCAGCATCCAAAATGGCGAGAAAGAGACTAAAATCCCTGTCAGCTGCCCTGACCTGTTACCTGGGCTGGTTTGGTGCTTGACAGGCCTCAGATTTGGGATGTTGTAAAACAACTGACGGGGCCAGCCCTTAAACTATTATCTCTTCTGTTCTTCCACATGCCAGGGAAGACCTGGAGCATATCAAGTGTGATTATATGGCTCTGGGGGTGATCATCAAGGGCACAGATGGTTTTCTCCTTGATCCTGCTGGTGAGCCACTGATTCTGTGGATTAACAGCCAGCTGCATGGCTGGTGTTGGAAACAGAGATAGGTTTTATGGTGATGGGACTCTCCAAGGATTGAGGACTGCTGGGAATAGACAGGACCCACCTTACAAAGTGGGTCAAAATCATCTTTGCCACCAGGCTGTGCAAGTGAGTGTAGAGAGCTTTAAAGTAGGAACAACAGGGAAGAGAGTCACCAACAAATAATGAAGTGGTGGACCAAGGTGGCAAGCAAAGGGTTCAGGGATCATGAGCATCCTCATTATCAAGAAAACATGGTTGAAAGGAGTCCATTTCAAGCGTGAGCACAGAAATAAAGGAGTACCTGCAAGAGAATTATCATGGGAACGGCACTTGTACCTTTTCTGGAAAATGAGCACAGCTGGGTACCTCTCTGAAGTGCCTGTACACTAATGAACGTAACAGGGGGAACAAATAAGGAATTAGAGGTCAGTGTGCAACTACAGGGCTGTGAACTCATCGCAGAGGTGTTGTAAGATAACTCACACAACTGAAGTGCTGCAATGGATGGATACATATTCCACTTTAGAAATGACGGGCCAGGATGGCATGAAGGGAGAGTCACTCTTCATGGGAGAGGAGCAGGAATGCATGGAGCTCTGCTTTCAGATGAATGATGAGCTAGCTGAGACCTTATGGTCTTTCCACTAATTCTGACCCAAAGTGGGTGATATTGGGGGGTGTGTGTCTGCTGCAGAACACCTGATCTAAAAAGTAGATGAAGTCTTCAGATAACTTCACTTTTGCAGGCCATGATCCTCATAGGGAACTTGAGCAACCACAGTATCTCCTCGAGAAACAACACAGAAGGGCACCAGCAACCCAAGACACAGAGTGGTATACCCAGGGGTCAATACTGTGGCAAATACTGTTTAACATCTTCATTAATCACTTGTATGGCGGGACGGAGTACACCAAGTTTGGACATGACACAAAAACTCAGAGGAGCTATTTATATTTCCTCTAGTTGTGCTGTTCTTCAAAGGGACCTTGACAGGCTGGAAAAATGGGCTGAAAGGAATCTCACGAAGCAAAGAGAAAAACTAACTCCTGCACCTGCATAGGAATAATTTTACGCACCAGCACAGGCTGCAGACCGGTCGGAAAACAGTTTTGCCGAAAAGGACCCCGGGGTCCTGGTAGACAAGTTGAACATCAGCTGAGGCTCACGTGACCTTGTGGGACAGAAGGCCAAGAACCTCCTGGACTGTATTAGGAAGAACATTGCCAGAAGGTTGAGGCAGATGATACTTCCCCCCTGCTCAGCCCTGGTGTGACACATCTGGAGTGTTGTGTCTAGGTTTGGTCTCTCCAGTACAAGACAGGGACATATTGGAATGGATCAGCAAAGGGCCACAAAGATGACAAAGAGACTGGAGCATCTGTCATACAAGGAGAGGGTGAACGTGCTGGGAATATTTATCCTGAAAAAGAAATGGCTCAGGGGAGATTTTTTCAATGTTTATAAATATCTGATGGGGGAACTAAAGAAGATGGAGCCAGACTTTTCTCCATGGGACTCAATGACTAGACAAGCCAGCACAAACTGAAATACAAGAAATTCCATTTAAACACAAGAAAAATCTTTGGTTTTTTTACTGGGTGATGGACAACACTGCACACATTGTCCAGAGAGGTTGTACAGTCTCCCTCCTCGGCAATATTCAAAGCCTGACCAGACACAACCCCGAGCAACCTGCTCAGGTGACCCTTCTTTGAGCCAGAGTTTGGTCTGGAAGATCTCTCGAGGTGCCCATCAACCTCAACTTTTCTGTGATTCTGTGATACAGTAGCAATGGCGACAAATGTAGGCTACCAATGTGCATGCAGAACTGTATGTGCAAGCAAATTTGGAGTCTGAAAAACAAACATATCCACATCTGTAAATCTATAGGTAAGACTATAATATATCTGAAAATAAATATGGTGAGAAATTGTCATACGGATTGTAGTGGCAATCTGTTTAAGTTATTCTTAGAGGCAGGGGGGAAGGGGAAGAGAAGGGCAAGGGGAAGAAAGAGAAATAGTTACAGGCTGTCATTGAACCAGACACAATCAGCAGTTTGAGTTTATCAGGTGTCATGACAGCAATAAAAATTAAAGGATATAATAGGCTATATTTTAGCACAGATAGTTTCCCTTGTATAAGCTATGGTATGTAGAAGAGATGCTGACTACCAAAAAAAGATGCTGATCTCTCCCTTTGTCCTTCAGCATGCCTCTATTTTATGAATTTTCAGTTGTTGTGTCACCAGTCCCAAGGCTTCTCTTATGTTCCTTGTTACTATTCACAGTTCAAGGAAGATGCCCAAAAAACTCTCAGGTTGTGTTTGTATATCTATATGTGTGTGTGCACATCTGCATGTGTATATGTAAGACAAGTATCATCCTAAATCTTATTGGTCAGCATCTAGCTAAATTTCTACGAGATACAGACATATATTTTCACATACAAAAATAAAAAGCCTGTAGATATAGACATCTAAAATTTCTGGATGTTTTCACCATCAAAATAAGAATCTGATTCTTTTCTGAACCCCACAACTCTCCTCACGATAGAACTATGGAAAACTCTACTTTGTACACATTGCAATTATCCTGTGGAACTTTCTGTCATTAAATATTTCTAAGTATATCGCTTCTGTCTTATTGAACTATAGCCTAGTGCCATATAACAAAAGGTATATGAAAATAGCCTTTTCCTTCTCCTTATCCCTTCGTAACTTCTACCTTTAATCAGTACTGAAGCTTCTCTGTCTCTTTTCTCAAATATTTATCTTTTTAATCTGTCTGTCACATTCCTATTTTTCATCACACAGCACTGCATCTTCTTACTTACTCTTTTTAGAGACAGGAAAATCAGAACTGTACGTAGCATTCAAAACAACTAGGTAACCTTACACATTGGCGTTGTACTTCTTTTCTCAGGAACACTAGCAGGATATGAGTTTGGGATCACTGTTACACATTGTGTCAATATTTAATGAGCTGTCCAAGTGGTCATTATGCATAAATCCAGTTAGTGTTAAAGCTAGGAATTTCTATGATCTAGAATCAGCAGCTGTAAGCCTGCCACCAGCCTTAGAATCACATCACACGCAACCAGATCACAGGGTACAGGCACCGCTAATTTACTTTGGAAAGTGGAAACCTCAGCAGAGTGACACTTGTCCTCCCTTTGTCCTTCGTATCTCTCATCTGTGAATCTGCAGTTCACAACAGTAACTCCAGAAATTCCCTTAAACTCTTTACCTAGTCACAGCTGGAGAAACTCACATGAAGCCATTTGATGCGTGTCCGTGGACTTCCTCCAGGTTACTGGGCCTCCATTTTGTTGCTTGCACATCCTAGGAGCACTCTGCTTGGACAGGGAAACACACACATAATTATGCTTATACGGTGCATGTGAGCACTCATAAATTGACTGAAATTGCACAACTTGGATCTGCATGAGTGTTGCCTACCTCATCATTAATGGACAAAGACACAGCATTGATCAACAGACAAGGAAATTAATGCTTTCACATTTCCAACAATGTAGGAAATCATCACATAATAATATATTCTCTCATCAATAAGTGGATGTTTGATGGAAAGCTATGAATGGAGACAGTAAATGTTGCAGGAATAGGAAACTAATTAAGTAAGGTCCATATGGATTACACTGTGAGCACAGTGGGATGCAGAGCAGAGAGACTGAGCGCCATATGGAGTGTAGATGGTGAACCCATCTGGGTGTTTTCTTTATGAAGGAGACCCACAATGTTATTATGCTCTTTCTGAGCTTCAAATTAAAAAAATCTTAAATATGCTGGAATTATTTTTATTTTTACTGTGATTCATTTATGGGTACACACAATACACGTCAGTTGGAAGTATGTGATTTTCAGTTATAAAGAATAAGTCTGTTACCGAGATTCACTAATGCAGGGTCAGATTTGAAAGTTCCCTGACAATCAGTAGCAAGAGACAGCAAAAAGCTGTACTATAATGGGAACAGAACAGGAAGAAAATTATGTTAGGGCACAGTTATGTCCCTGGTTCTTTTTAAACTCCGGGGCTGAGAAAAGGCATGGGAAAAGGGGAGGAGGGGTATGGTGGGGAAATTAATCTGCAATTTTTCTCAGTTGTTACCATTTCTTACTCTATTCCTTTTCTAATTTCAGTATTTCAGCTTGGTTTTTTGGAGCTAATTCTCCATTCAGCTGTGTAGTAAGAGGAAGGGAGAGAGGAAAGATGACTCAGTCATCAAATGCTCTGTAATGTCTCTCTTAGGTTGCCTGCTCAGAGGAATAATAAATCTCCTTATACCTGTTTACGCAGGATAAGCACACTCTGCACCCAGGACTCTTTACCAGGGAGTGTAGTAACAGGATAGGACCATAAAATCATAGAATCATTTAGGTTGGAAGGGACCTTCAAGATCATCTTGTCCAACCATCAACCCAACTCTGACAAAAAAAAAAAAACCAAAAAACACATCACTAAACCATGTCCCCCAGCACCATGTCAACCTGTCTTTTGAACAACTCCAGGGATGGTGCCTCAACCACTTCCCCGGGCAGCCCATTCCAAGGCTTACTAACCCTTTTAGTGTAAAAATTTTTCCTAATATCCAACCTGAACCTCCCCTGGTGCAACTTGAGGCCGTTTCCTCTAGTCCTGTCACCTGTGACTTGGGAGAAGAGACCGACCCCCGCATCACTACAACCTCCTTTCAGGTAGTTGTAGAGAGCAATACGGTCTCCCCTCAGCCTCCTTTCCTTTAGGCTGAACACCCCCAGCTCCCTCAGCCTCTCCTCATAAGACTTGTGCTCCAGACCCCTCACCAGCTTCATTGCCCTTCTCTGGACCCGCTCCAGCACCTCAATGTTTTTTTTGTGGTAAGGGGCCCAAAACTGGACACAATACTCGAGGTGGGGCCTCACCAGTGCTAAGTACAGGGGGAATTGCAGTTCCCTCTGCAAAGCCTCTCTACCCTCCAGCAAGTCGACACTCCCATCCAACTTGGTGTTGTCTATGAACTTACTGAGAATGCACCTGATCCCCTCCTCCAGATCATTGATAAAGATATTAAAGAGAACTGGCCCCAATACCAAGCCCTGTGGGACACCACTCATGACTGGCCACCAACTGGATTTAACTCATCTGCCTCCTCATCCTGCTTGGGTGATCTATAGCAGACTCCCAGCACAAAGTCACCCTTGTTAGCCTTCCCCTTCATCCTTACCCATAAACACTCAACTTTATAGTCACTGCAATCTAGCTCTATAAAATCAAAACACTCCCTAACGTACAGAGCCACACCCCCACCTCTCCTTCCTTGCCTATCCCTCCTGAAGAGCTTATAGCCATCCATCGCAGCATTCTAGTCATGACCATAATCCCACCATGTTTCTGTGATGGTGACTACACCATGTGGCTGTCCTGCCACACAACAGCTTCCAGCTCATCCTGTTTGTTGCCCATGCTATGTGCATTAGCGTAGATGCACTTCAGCTGGGCTCCCAATTTCACCCCTGTCCTTGGCCCTTTACCCCCAGGCTCATTACCAGTGGGTCTGGTTTTAACCCCTTCCCCCTTCACTTCTAGTTTAAAGCCCTGCCCATGAGCTTTGCTAACTCTTGGCCTAATACCCTTTTCCCCTTTCAGGATAGGATTTTCCCATCATTGTCAAGCAGACCTGGTGTCCTGTAAATCAAATTACACTCTGTGTAATTGACTAGCTTGACTAGCTGTCCCAAAGCCCTAAAATCCTTCTTCATCACCCTGAGACTTCTCCTCACTGCTTCATCATTATCTACCAGCAAAATCAAAAGGGGGTATTAACCTGAGGGCCGCATCAGGCCAGGAAGCTTCCCGGTTCTATCCCTAACACCGGCCCGCAGGAGGCAGCAGACCTCCTTTTGGGAAGGGTTCGGCCTGCATATGCGACCCTCAGTTCCCCTCAGAAGGTAACCACTTGTAACTATTGCCCTCCTCCTTTTCTTCACAGAGGCAGTCTTAACACATGGAGCTGGCTGCTTCAGCAGCTCCCTGGACAAGCCTTTATCAGTACTTTCAATTGCCTCATCCTCTATCTCCAAACGCTTGTACCTGTTCTGTACGGGCACGTGGGAAGGCCGGGGAGGCCTGGAGGGGACCCTCCTGCTGCCCCGCACAGGTACCTGCTCCCACTGCCCCCATCCTCTCCTACTTCCCTCCTTCTGCCTAGGGACAAGAGGGCAGGGGATCCTCTGCTTCTCATGGAGCTGCAGGCCGAGTGGAGACCATTTTGGATGTTTTTGCCCAGCCCGCCCGCTCCCCCCTTGCACTCACCGGTCATGCGCCGCCATCTTGCGAAGCCACCGCGCCGCCATCTTGCGAAGCCGCCACCCCACCGCCATCTTGCGAAGCCGCCACCCCGACCATCGACCGCGGGCCTGCGCTTCCTGCCTTTAAACCTCCGCGCGGCTCCTGGCC
>JAHREE010000245.1:16848417-16923480 GCA_033628505.1 Tringa tobata
TACTGCTTTTCTTATTGCTGGAGCTGGATGTTTTTTCAATTATAAATAGGTGTGTTGCCCCTAGGCAGTTCATTAACACAGAGGCTGAAAAATATACATTTTCTGTTTCAGCCCAGAATGTATACAGCCTATTTTAGAACGTTCAGTGCTTTTAGCTTTATCTGTTTTTCACATGCCCTATCCACCATCAAAAGGAACACAGACACTGAAACAACCTCACAAGGATCATACATATTTGCTCCCGTAGTGAACCACAGAATCCTGTTTCTGTATCTGACTAGCTCACCATCAAGAAATTAGTCAGTGATTGCTCAGAGACCTGAAGACATGACAAAAAGAGATAAAGTGGTTTTTGTGGAGTTTTCACCACTAACAATACTTGTGTCTGTGATAGATACAGTGTGCTGAATTAAATACACTTATCTTCATTCAGAATATATTAGGACCTTTCTTCATTTTCCAGGATAAGTCTGGTTTCTCTGCTTATGGATCAAAATGTATGCAAAATAATTCACTGCTTAAAAACAAAATCACCAAATGAAACTGTAATATCCAGCTACAAACCTTAGTTTGAATTTCAGATGACCAAACCAGTTCTTGCCAGCTCAAGGGCAACAAGAACTTTCTGTCTTGTGCTTGTCATTTCAGTGTGCTTGATAAATTGGACTGGACAGTAATAAGAAACTAGAGCCTTTGGAATGTGGCACCATGATAACTTCTAATACAGTAGGAGAGGCAAGCAGTGGGCACTTTTGCAAACATATATTAGAAGGAAAAATATATCTAGGTTCAACACGACACCAATTGCATCAGTGTTGCTTTGTATAAACACAACTGAAGAACAGTGATATGACTGCAAGCTTGAGGCATAATAAGTTTTGCTTCACAAAACCCAAACACTTATTTGCTGTTCCATAGAAGAAATAATGAGATTCTAAATGGAAAATAAATTTGTATTGAAATAAGAATATGGAGACCATTCTTTTGTATAGGTTTTCTGTACCAGAAAAGAGACATGAAGTAATTTAGGAGATGTATATGGAAATGTGCATGTTATTTTTATTCTCTTACAAGAGTGACCAGTATACCACAGAAAATTATAGATTTTCTATGAGTTCTAGAATTATAGAGTTAATTGGAAACATCTATCATTCTCAAAATGTGGAAAGAAATTTATTTTTAACATCTCTAAGTATTGTGACTTGTTTTGAGCACACTTGGTATTCATGTTTTTTTAGACTTTTGGTAGGTTTCATTGGGCCAGGATGTCTCTCATCTGTATCTTCATCCTCAAGAAGTGATCTACCTAGGGTTTTCCCTTTATCAGTGTAGGTCTGATGTAGACCAGAGGCCCGCAGATTAGTTTGAATCCTTTGAAGTAACTGGAAATAAACTCTCATGGGATTTGAATCAAACGCTAAGCATATAACCTGTATCACTATTAAAAAGCCAGAACGGCATAGAACACAGTTATAGGGTACTGTATTTGTACTTCAAGTTAAAAACTGCGTGTTTTATATTCTCCTATAATTTTCACTTCAACTACATTATTCAATAATTTCTCATGTAAAATCTCTTTCCAGAAAGTCTCTTCCAGTTTTATTAGAGTTTTCCTTACCATTTGAAATGTCATGTGGATCTGTCTTTTTCTAAAATTTATTGCCATATATAAAATTTTATCTATGGATTTCCAAAAAAAAAGTAGCAAATGTAGTTACCATACATCAGTATAGTACTCCCAACAGGGTAACAAATATTTGCCATGAAAACGTCCCATTTTTTGTTCTGTATGCTATTTTTTCTGCCACTTTAATCTAGTATTTTATGCTTGCTATTGATTCTTCTATTTATTTCATATTCCCTGAGTCTGGCTGCCTGGTTGTTTTTTGTTTTTGAAAACTACAAAATAAAAAGAAATTTCACTCTCTAGCAAGCATAGCCAAACAAGAAATCGGAGCATTTTAATATCAAATCTATGACAATGGAAAACCAAGCCAACAAAGAAACCTGAGCACTGCCTTCAGACCCAAAGCCATAGGAGGAGAAACACTCGAAACAGAGGGAACAGAAATTTTAAAATGTACCAGTTCTTTATCACTGAATATGAACAACAATTCCTATCATAATTTGAAAAGTAGAAGTGACTCAACTAAACTAAAAGAAAGGCATCTTCATTCTGGAAAAGAGTATATGCTCAGAAATATACCATGATTTAACAATTAATTTCAAAATTAATATGGATTGAGTCTCCGGTGGGCAAACTCTGTAAACATCATTCCTCAGAATGACCTTTCTCAATGACAGACATTTTTTCTGGCACTTTAAATAGTTATAGTAAGGGGGGTTTATTCACCTGTACTAATTATAAAGTATCCATTAAAATCTGAGTACCAGACTGTATGCTATATTTCATTCTTGATTTTACCGGTGTTGCAGGCAGATGGATAATGGCTTCTCACTCCTACTCACTTTTAACATGTAAGAATGATATTAACCCTTTTAGCCACAGCCCTGTATTGTGGTTTTCTTTCATTCACTTACTTTTATAGTTCCTAGAGTTTTCTGAGACTTGCAGCTTTCCTTACTCAAAAATCTTAAGCAATTCTTATTCTTCAGTGCTTCACTTTGCATTTGTGCATATTAAAACACTTTTTTATTTTAATGTTTTGGCGTAGATCTAGAGTGAGGCAACTTCACATGATCCAGCTCATTTTCAAATTATTTTTTTTAGAAATTAACATTGCAATTTTCTTGCTATCCTAAGCATTCGTTGAAAAGGCTATTAGGATGATAAATATGAGTTCAGTGAGTTGAAGTCACAGAATCAGCGAATCACAGAGTAGCAGAGTTCGGAAAGGACCTATGGAGATCATCTTGTCCAACCCCCCACTAATGCAGGTTGACCTAAAGCAGGTTGCAAGGACCATGTCCAGGTGGGTTTTGAGTATCTCCAGAGAAGAAGACTCCACAACCTCTCTGGGCAGCCTGTTCCAGTGCTCTGTCACCCTCAAAGTAAAAGAGTTTTTCCTCATGTTCAGATGGAACTTCTGTGTTCCAGTTCGTGCCCGTTGCCCCTTGTCCTGTTACTGCGAACCACTGAAAAGAGACTTACTCCATCCTCTTTAACCTGCCTTTTAGATATTTATAAGCATTGATGAGATGCCCTCTCAGCCTTCTTTCCTCCAGGCTGAACAGACCCAGGTCTCTCAGCCTCTACTCATAAAAGAGATGCTCCAGTCACCTGATCATATTCGTAGCCCTCCACTGGACTCTCTCCATAGTTCCTTGTCTCTCTTGAACTGGGGATCAAGATCACAGAGATCTAAAAGGTGATTACCATGAAAGTTTCTTCAGGGTAGATACAGCTTCAACACTGTAGCTATTCTCCCTAAAATAGGAATAATCAATAGTTACCTTCTACAATTGTTGCACTATTAAATCAATAATTACAGGTTAGACAAAGTATTCCTTAAATAACTGTTCTACAACAAATATATATGTTATACTTGTAATGAGCAGCAGTCTTTTCTGTCCTAAACTAAATGCAATTTTCAGGCTTTTCTGTCTGCACTTTCTAGCACTTCATAAGTCTGGGTTATTTATGAAGTCAAAACCAGATATCTGAAGAAAAGAAGCGGGGGGAAAAAAAAGTCAAAAGAATGTGGACTTTGAAATTTGACTTGATTTCTTGGCTACACTTCACCATCCACACTCCAAAGTGAAACTGAACTATTTTACTTAAGGCCAGATAACATGAGTTTAATCCCAAATTACAGACTTTACATTCATTTTGATGACTTTGAAAAGAAGTCTGAACTTTACCTAAGGCATTTCTACCAATTTCCACTTCAGCCATCAAATAAACAAACAAAGAACCACAAAAAAACTCACCTCACTTACTATGAAACTCTACAAACACAAAAAGCTAAAAATATACTTGCTTTTTCCTAGCTTTTTCTTCCTTTCTTTCTAGTATTCTTTACAATGAATTTGTTCCAGCTCTGGTAAATATTGTTCAGGCCTGGATCTGCAATACATTTTGTACTTTGATATTCATAAGTATACATTTCCTTCCAAGCTGAAGACATTTATTGCAGTTTGACTGGCAGTTAGAGACACATTTTCTGGAAGAAATATACTATATCTTTATCTTGCTTTCCCACTTTTCACTTTTGTTTGTAACTGTATTATATTCCTTTTTTATTTATGGTTTGTTTTTGTTTTTTTTTTTCCAATTATTTGTTCATCCTTAGACATATTTACTGCAAACTACCAGTCCAGCTCTTTCACTTATTTTCTTTGGATGAAAATGTGAATCAAATTCTATATCTTTATTCCAATAATTCAGTACTTCTTCAAAAAGCATCAAAGCACTCTTTGATCAAATGGGAAATGATCAAAGACTAAGCTTGTTAGAAAAAAAAAACAACGCACAAAGTGGAGATTCTATTCCTTTTTTCACTTTTATCTTAGCTCCTTGCTTTGATTATGTGTTTTATTGTATGAAGAAGGTTGATGATAGAATAAAGTAAAACAGAAATTGAGGGCTACTGGAAGTATAAGTATTACTGAAGTGCTTGACTGTTTCATGCTCTTGTTTTCAGTGCAATGCTAGCGTGTGGAACAAGAAGAGTTATACCTCATTGAGAACTCCATTCTCATGTACATACATAAGTTTCCACCTCAGGTTAAATAGGACTTTAAATTCAAATAGGATCTATGAGTATGAAAACAATGCCAGCTGCATGCTTCTGATTAACCTAGTAGTGCACTGGAGTACAAAGCACTCTGAGATGCTGATGCAACTCTTTTATTCTACTAATCCGGCCCTCCTGTGTAGTTCTATCTCTACTTTTGCAATGTGACCCGCTTGCATTACCAGTAAGGTGACTTGAAATGTTAATTCAAATATGGAAACCCTGAATTATCACTGCACCAGAAATAAAGTGTGAAATTGATAATGAATAAGAAGTTGGGGGAGATGAGGGAGAGGTGGGGGAGAGGAAGGGGAAGGGAAGTGTTTTTTATTTTCATTAATTTCTTAATATGCACCTGGTCCTGAATTAGGGCACTGTATTTTTTCTAAATTTGCCTGAGATCAATTTTTTCATCATATGAACACTACACAATGCCTTGTATATGCTACAAGGAATGTTTTAGGAAGCCTTTAAAGGAATCCCTTTAAAATCATAATATTTTTCAATTATAGGAATTTATCTTTGAGGCTTTGTTTATGCTATGCTTGCCATCTATGTCTCTATGTTTGCGTACTATATCTTTTATTAATTAAACCAAAAATACAGAAATTGAGGACGATTATATTTCAGGGCTTGTGCCAAAAGAAAGTGTTCAGACGGGCTGAACCTGTCTCCATTCACCTGAAAATTAAACAAAAGTAAGAAAACAGTAAATTTTTAAATCTTTTGGATATTAATGAAATCTAATTTTTTTAACAAGTTTGTCCTGGTTTGAGGTAGAATAAAACCAATCTTCTTTTCAGTAATTTTACCTTTCAATTAAGTCTCTTCTGTCTGCACCCTCTGAAATTAATGGTACGTTTTTCAGATAGTGTCTGCTTCTGGCAGTGATAATGTCTGATGTTTATAGTTAATACCAAGGAATAGTATGCAGAGAGGATCCTGCTTATACTTATTGCTGTAAGAACCAAGGTCAGTTCACTTTGTTATGTGCCCTGTTGGAGGGCTGGAAGCAGAAAGTGCAGTGGGGTTGCACCTACAAGTGTCCTGGGGAGAAGCAGACAGGACAGGTGACCCAAAACTGACCAACAGAGTATTCCATCCCATCTGCATCATGCTCAGTATAAGGCTGAGGGATCAAAGGGTCAGCCCTCTTTCTTCAATGGCTGATGTCTGAGGAGGACCTTGTCTGTTCTGCCTTTGATCCCGATCTGTGTGTTCCCGAATCCTGTTCCTGTCTGCAATGAGTCCAGTCCAGAATTTTCCCAGTGCCTTCTGGTGACATGAGCATTACCCTGGGAGCTCGATATTGGTTCTATACATACTTATATGTATTTCATTATTTTCTTATTAATAATATTTTTCTTTATATTGTTAATATTTCATTTAAGCTGTTGTTTGTTTTTTTTTCAACCCGTAAGTCTCTCCCTTTCCCTTCTGGGAAAAAGACTGACATTATCTTTACACTCTTTATTTAGTCCCAGCACAGGAACTCTCATTGCCTCACTCTTTTCCTAGCTTTCCCTCTCATGTTTTTAGCATCACTTATCTCCAAACCTCATACATTAACCAATCAGCTTTTTTTACCCCTTACACTCTCATTTCACCACCCCGACTACCTCCTTAACAACCATCATAAAACTGGATTAATCTTATCCTAGGACATACATCAGTAGGAAACAGCGAGTAAAACCGGGTAGGTTTAGAGATGTATTGTCGGATACATACATGATCCTTTGGATTTACCTTTGCGAGGAGAAATCAGACTGATTTCTTAGAGATGAATGGTAGATTGAAAGATGACTTGATCATAGCTTAAAAGTGCATTTGCACAAAGAAAAGACTAGCAGTTAATCTAACAAAGGAAACGTACCAAAGAGAAGATTAATGACTGGAGGCTTAAATCGGAAAAACTCAAACTGCAAATAAAAGGCAAATTCTTAACCAAGTTTTTTGTGATCCACCACTGTAATGTGTTACCAGGGAAAATTATTACTATCCAGTTCTTAATATCTTCACATTATACTCACTAACCACTTTTTGAGAAAATGGCCTCAATCTAGTCATATCCATTATGGCAAAAAGCAGGGATAACTGGTTGATATGTAAAATACTGAGATGCAGAAGCCAAGTAAATGCATTCATAGCTAGAAAAAGAGTAGGTAAAGTGTAATGTTAATTTAGTAATGAGTGGTGGAAAAAAATTGGTAAGTGATAGGTGATGTTGAGAAAGCTGAAATGTTTCACTTTTTTTTTTTTTTTTTTTGCATCAGTCTTCAGTAAAACAATATATTCCAGCAAACTATTTACAAACATTCTGCAGAAGTAGGGCACCTACTTTAATATCATAATATACACTCCTAAAAAGCCAGGAAGGTGAAGCTGATCTAATTGCTACATAATAGTTGCAAAACTAGTTGGATAACTCCAACCAGAGAGCAGTTAACCCGATGAAAGTTAACATGATGAAAGTCAGAATGTTTTGAGGGACATATAAAAATCTATACCGAGTTAGGATCTATTCAGTGACTTCATTAATGAGATGGATGGTGGGGCAGAGAATGCTTAGCAAATCTGCGCTAAGGTAAGAGGGATGGCATCTAAATTGCAGGCCATTGTGCGGATGACAAAATGGAAACTGGTGCAAGAGATTACACTTGGCCAACAGCAGCCAAATATATATAGCATAAAGGGGACAGGATGCGAAGAAACTGCCCAGGTACCAGATCTGCAGAAAAGGATATGTGAATTATAGGTCATCAGAGTCTAAATATCTGTTCCTTGCTCTAATTATCATGAGCACAGCCATCATGAATAGAGCAGGCTTGGTTACTGCATTCCATGAAAGATGGGAATTAACTGGATACAGCTTAGAGAAGGTGGCCATGGGTCCAGGAAGCACAGGAAGACATGTGGTGCCATAGATGGCTTTCTAACCTAAAGACAAAATTGAATGGAGAATAGGATAAGTTTTAATTGTGTTAAACACTGCAGAACAAGGGGAAAATAATTTATTCCTGCATTACAGTGGTGTACGGGACAAGAAGTAACAGGGTTAAGCTGCAGCACAAAGTGCAGAATATTAGGAAAGAATTGAGATGATAAGGACTGAGCTGATGGTGCAGGCTGACCAGTTAACTAATAGAATCCCTCCTATTGGAATGATTCACAGGCTAGGCAATAACCAGGTCTGGGTAAAGCAGAAACTAATACTGTTGATATAAGTGATACTGATATAACAAATGTACCTGATGTAGCAATCCACAAAAAAGGCCACAGTAGCTTCGAAGATGATGTTATATAGGTAGTCACATCAACTGCATTTAAGTTTATATGGCAAGTAAAGGCTGTAGTCTCCTTTAGACGGGCAAGTGGTATTTTGTCAAACTTCTATAGCAAGTAAAGGATCATACCTGATATTCATATGACGTTTCCAAAGAACAGAAACCTTAAAAAAAATAATAAAAATCTATAAAATCATATTAAAAGACCTTGAAGAAAAGACACCTGCAGAGATCACTTTTCAGCTACATTTCCTAAAGCACTGGGTTCACTCATCTGTATTTTATTAACTGAAGATAACTTGATTTAAAACAGGCCACTTCATTAAAGAGCTGTTTTAGAATTACTATTCAATAAAGCAAGATTTAAGAATTCTATTATCATAAAATCACAGAATCTTTTGGGTTGGAAAAGACCTTTAAGACTATTGAGTCCAACTATATGGTATGCTTTCCTTTTCATTTTTTTGCTGAAGAATTAAAAGACTTACAGAGTTGTATATGCACTAACTATTTCACACAAACCGATTCAGTATGACTGAAGATATATTCTGTGGGTTTTTGCATTAAAAATGCAAATAAGATGAAAAAGGTGTGCAAAGGAGATTAAATGATGACCAAGTAATTTTTTTTCCAAGTACATACTTGACAATATAGCAAACTCAATTATTCTCCCAATCCACATTTCATGCTTATATACACATAAAATCCATTGTCTATTGTCCTCAATGGTTTTCAAAGTTGTTATTTACAGATTTTCAAGATGACAGCAATGTAGCTGTAACTTTTGCTGGACTTCAGTTCATTAGTCTGTTCCTCCCTATGGTAATTTCATTATGTCTTCAACCTGTGTTCTAACTCCCACTGCTACAATTACACATGAAATTTAAAGCTACCAGATTGTAAAGTTATGCTACCTACTACTTACTACCCAAGGGTAATTTAACCATTAATTACTGGAGCACCAGCTAACATTCCTCCCTTCTAGCGAGCAAGATCCTCAGGGTTCACACTTTCCTTCATCCCTAGCTGTATACTTTGTTGATCTGGGGCTGAATGTCCCCATTAATCTCACAATGAGTAACAGGTCTTAAAAGAACTCTTTAAACTACTTGGTAATTTAAATGGAAATAAAATAAAATTTGGAGAGCTGGAATGAAAAACACCATGGAAAACCGCCATGAAGAGCAGGACCTCTGTGATTCTGTATGCTTTTATTTGGCTGCATCTGTCCATGGATTAAAAGCCTGAAGGGGCCATATACTGAATAAACACAAACATAAATTCTGCTCTTGAATTCAGTGGAACTATATTCAAGGAGTGCAAATCTTCAAGGATTGGATCCTTTAATAGTCAAAGGCAGGGGAAAGACCACCTGCTCATTCTGTCCTGATGCTGCTGTTTATCATTAATATGTTACACACATAAAGCTGTGGTGAGGGGGGTTGAGGGGTGCTATTTTGATGATCTTTTGTCATCTTGTGGGGTTCACAATCCCACCTTATCTGTCCCAACCCTTTGGTTTATAGAGAAAAAGTCTAGGAACAAGTATCAGAAAAGCCAGTGTTAGGGCGATCACGAGGAAGAGATGAGGGAGAAAAGGGAGAAACCTAAGTCTTCCATCTCTTAAGCGAGGTGCATAAATCAGGACACTGATCAGTAGTAACTAGTTCCTATGCAAAATTTGCAAGTGTAAATCTTCTCCTGGATTTAGTCATTTCAGCATCCATAAAGAAATTTAGGCTTTTTTAAAGGCACTGAAGCACTCCTTAAAGAACCTAACATTACTTAGGCTTCTTTCCTTCTAAGATATTCTTTCCTGAAGAGTTTTTTCTTTTAAAGGATTTCCTGTATACGTATATATAGTTTTGTCAAAACTATATTTATAGTTTTGTTTATTTTGCACTACCACATTGGGTATCAGAGCCCTTCTTTTACAGCATCCAGTAGCTCATGGGAGACAGAGGAGGAGACATGCACTCTTGCAAGTGCATAGAATATCATGGTAAGCAGGGCTCAGCAATAGCTAAAACATTGGGGTGTAACTGTTTTAGTCACAAATCTAAAACCACAGTATGATATGGGATGCTGTGAAGAAATTAACTCCATCCCAGCCAAACCCAGTACAACCAGTCATGAAATTTTAGGTTAGTTACTCCTGCTGTAATCACTGGTAGGGCAACACAGATATTTCCTACTTCAAGCATTACATCGATGCAAGACTTCTTGACTCTTACTTTCTCTTTCTCCCTCCTTCTCTTTTTTTTTTTTTTTTTTTTTACTATCCTCAGAACCTCGCTTGGCATCCAAAGCCAGCAGAGGCACACAATGTATTGTCTGGATGTTGATGGTGCTGCTGCTAACATGCTACTAAATCCACAGTAGACATAAAGCCTAGAGGCTTGTTATAGTGCCATTTTTATCTGTGGCAATTACATTAGACCTAATGTCTTCTATCTGAGGTGGTTTCTTTCTTCTTTGGTAGAAACAAAGTCTTCCATTTGTTTCAAGGCAATACATCTCTTCTACCAAAATCCCCCTTTACCTACTTCTATTTTCCTTGCATCTACTGTATACAATATATACATAGTATACTTATGTAAAACCCAAAAGTATTCACAGGTCGATACATTATGGATGTTTCATAATTTATATGAATAGGTCTTGATTTCATTCAAAGGACAAACATGTCAGGAGGTGGTAATGAGGACGCTTCACCCCTGAACACAAGAGGGGTCTCTGAAAAAAAGGCGAGGGTGAAAATCATTAGGCAGAGGAGAATGGAAAGCAAGTTTCATGCTCTCCAGGTACTTGGGCCCAGGATGTCTTCTGTATTTATGGACTGAATTCATTTGCCAAAGAAGGACTAAATATCTAACTGCAGGAAAGATAAATGCTTCTTTTCTTTATACTGGAAAAAGCCTTAGAAATGTACTAAGCACATAAGTTCCACCACACAGAATAACTAACTGATACACGACCACACAGCATCTAATTTTTCATAACACAATTTACTACCTTGTGTTCCAATTAAAAAAATTCGTTCTGTCTAAATTTGGAGACTCCAGTACCAGGTCATTCATTCAGGTCAGTCTGTACTTGGATGTTACCTGTGAGAAATTTATTTTTCATTCTGTCCCAACAGGGCTGTTTTCTGTTTGACTGTCTGTTAGCATTGACATTTTCTCCCTAAGGCATTTTTCTTCTTCTTTTAGAACTTTATTGAGAGAGTTGCATGGAGTTTGTGCAGATTTTATCTCAACAAAAATGTTCTGTTTTATTTTGTGGTTATTCTGCTGCTGACATTTGGTGACATTTTCTCTCCTTGTTGACAGCTTTGTATTTACTTAAAGAGTAAGCTAGTCTAGTGAAGGTGTTTAATTTGCTTTGTCCAGGCTTTATCATATCCAGCAGATACAGTACTCTTCTTATTTCATTCCTGCATTAGCTTTCCTCTCTGATTGCTTCTTTTCTGTACATTGGTCTCCTCTATGCCCTCTGTGTGAAGTATCTTTTCTTTTGGGCAGCAGCCCAATATCTCTTTGCTGATAGCATTTTCTTTTTGCTTTAAAAAAACCCAACCATTCAGCATTATAGCAGAACATTCTGTAGATACTTTAAAACTGTAAGTAAGCAAATCTTGTAACATTAAGATTTGGAAGTTCCCGTTGGAAAAGGTCAAGCATAGAATCTTCTTGTTTCTCCTTCTACCATGCCAGAGCTGAGTGATTACTAATGTTTTATAGAATACTTAATGCGCTGACTAAAATTCAAGATTTTTTTTCTAATAGCTGATGTCAAGGTGAGTTAGAAAAACAGACTCCTGTCCCAAAATGGATGTGGTTGGATCTACAGCTTCACTGCTAATGGCAGGAAATACAAAATACTACTGAAGAGCTTTCAAGCAGAGATATATGATCTATCTCACAGTCACCAGAAATGAAATACCTGCCAAGCTGCAAATAGCATTGTGTCTTACAGCCGCAGGATCATAAACAACTGATGTTTATAACAGCATTTTTAAAAGCTGTTAGAGTCTGAGCACTGAACAATAAAAGTAATTGGTTAATTGCAGCTCAGCTATTGAAAATTAGAAGCTTTAAGTTTAAGTTTTCCAGAGGTGATATACTCCCTCTTCTTAATCAGTGTTAGATTTCAAAATTACTTCAGTGGGGAGCAGAAAGATGGCAATTTCAATTAGCAGTGCTAAGGAATAAAAGAAATTATGTTTTCTGAAAACAAAGGCTTAGCCACACAGCTGTATTCTGGATTGTGTCATTTAATTTTCTAACCAATGGTATCATAGGTTTGCAGTTTCAGCTTTCACATTGAAGGCAGAGCAAGAGGTCTCCTGCAATGTATGCCAGAGAGAAACAAAAAATTTGGAAAGGAACTGGATTTCCCATATGAGTAAAATTTTACAAAATTTTCTATCTCTAACTTAGGCTGAAGCCAAACATTTTCAATGTTTTTCCATATCTCTTTCCCATGTGTGTTTTGGGTATAGATGGAAAGAGGGGCTGCAGTCATGGCCTCTGTGGTAGGCAGCCAGGGGCTGCCCCATGCCGCACACAGCCAGGTTCAGTGGGCTCCAATGGACCCACCACCAGACACAGCTGAGCACGTCAGCCAAGCTGATGGCATCTCCATGAAAACATATTTTAAGAAAGGCATAAAACGCCAGACAGAGAGAGGAGGAAGGAAGAAAAAGTGTGAGACACAGCAGGGGAAAGACCAATGTCAGAAGAGGAGGAGGCCAACGTCAGAGGAGGAGGAGATGGTCCATGGCAGAGCAGAAATCCGTTACAGCTTGTGGAGGGTCCGTGCTGGAGCAAAGAAGCACAAGGAGGAAGAAGCAATAGAGAGAAACTGCCATGTACTGACCATAACCCTGTTACTCCCTGCGCCACTTGGGGCAGGGGGAGAAAAGTCAGGAATGACAGAATGATGTTAAGCATGGGAATGGGGAGCCGGTGGGGAAAGGGGATGCTTTAACATTTGTCTTTTTTTTCCCCTCTACCCAAATTACTAAGTACACACTTATTTCAATTAGCAATAGATTAGGTTGGGTTTTTCCAAGTTGAATCTGTTTTGATCGTGACAGTAACTGGTAAACCATATCTCTACCTTTACCCCAATCCATAAGCATTCTCCTTCTTGTCCTTTCACCTTTCTGCACTGTCCTGCTGAGGAGGGGGAGTGAGCGAGCAGCCGGGGAGGTGTCTGGCTGTTAGTGGGGCAAACCCACCCCAATGTGCTGTGAGAACCTCAGAATGCATAGCCTAGACTCACACAAAGTGTGATTTGAATGTTGGTTTCATACAAAAGGACATCAAACTGAACTATCTGTCTTTCTGATATATACGTGCACTTATACTTTCACTCATTTTCCCTTCACCCATGGATCTTAATCATTTCTCAGGAAAGTTTCAAATGTTAATTTGAGCAACCAACAATCTCCTTTTTCTACATATAACCAGAATTCTTCAATTTACTAAAACTGGTTAGTAGTTACACAGAATTTTTTCATGCTTATCATTTTACAACTCAGATAATGAGGATAAAAACTACAACATTTCTGGTTTTCTCCATTTTGTGCAATACTACAGTTCTAACCAAGTGTAACTAAATTTTAAAATGTGTGCGTGTCTGTCTCTCCTACTGTGGATTTAGAGGCCTTAATAGGCTATGAAAATGGATTAGGAAATTGAGCATGTTGCTCAGTACTTGGTCTCTGTTTCTTATTTCTGCTGTTTGTTTTTTAAATAATTTCCTGAATTTGAATTACTTCCTTTTTTTTTTCCTTTTTTTTTTTTTTTTCCCACACAGTTGGGGTTATTTTCTGTGTCTTCTCAATTCCTGGAATGCTAAGTGCTCTGAAAATGACATCACCCGTCTGCCTTGTGTTCCTGTCTGTAGCACCAGTAGTAATACTGTATGGCTATCAGCATCGAAACAGAGCTCACAGTGACCTTGTTCAATGAGATTTTGACACAGGCAACTGACATTGAAAATGACAAGAAGTTTGGTTTTGACTTAAACAGTATTGCAATAGAATGGATATTTTCTTACCTGTGGAATTTCACCTTTTGACCAACAGCTTACCTTGTGTGAAGCCACCAGCAACTGAAGAAGATACAGGTATCATCTCAGTCTCCTCTGCTGGTTGACACCATTTCTGGCATACATAAAGGAAAACAATCTCTGTGTCGTTGCTGAATACCTTTCTTATTCCAGCAATGTGGAAGAACAGGGACTGTTAAAGACTTCATATCTTGAGCCTTCCAGAACTGAAGCTACACTGCTGTGAGACAGGAGGCTGAAAGCATCAGGAGGTAAAAATATCTGTTAGGAGTTATGCTTCTAGTTTCATGAAGAGGCCAAGAGGTTAGCGAGGTTATCAAGACCATCGCAGGTTATTCCACTGACAATTTATCATTTACTTACTATGAGGCAAGGTCAGATATTGATGACCTGTCTCTATGATTTGTCCTTATGTAATGTGTATGTAGGTACCATTAACGTATTCATAAATGTAGTCATGTTATGCAACAGTTACCTTGCTACTCGACCCTCTTATCAAGAGGAGTGGCTGCCCATGTAAATCTGTACTGATAAGCTGATTGATTGCTTTTCTCCACATAAACATTTATCTGTACCTTCACATACATTCTCACTCTGAAGATCCTCTCTGAAATAATGCTGTTCCCTATTTTTTAACTAGTCTGTGGTACAAAGCTGCTCCTAGATACATGATCCCATGAAGTTCAACAACCCCAAAGATACCATGAAATAGCCAATGCTAGTATAAAAAAACCAAACTGCATTAAAAAGGGACTTTGTAGAGATATCATGAGGAAGAATTGATGACTAGAATGTGCAATATGCTATACAATGTAGCTTTAACTTTCTTTCTGTTTTCTTATGGGAAGTACAAATTATATCCCTCACTACTATTTAAGTGACATTTTGCAGATCATATAGAGCTAGATAAAAAACTTATAAAGTGCACTTTGGAGCCGGTTTAATTCAGGCTTGATCCATTTCAAGAATATAAATCATAATTTATGGTTTTCCCCATTAAACATTAAGGTTTCCACAATAGCGGCCTCTTTTAAATTGCACTGTCTTTGCCAAATTAAAGCATTATAACTTGTTTGTTTTCCATTAATGTATGTTTAAGTTGATCTTTAATTTACTTTATTATATTTTTTAATATCAAGTAAAAGGAGAAATACTGAAAAACTATCCCATATTTACATATTTATTATGCTAACAGTGGTTCTAGAAACAATCACAGTTTTCATCTTAAGGTACTGCTTTAAGTCTTTGTGCAGCTGTTAGAATTGAATTGCCACAGGTAGTGGAATAAAAAAAAATGTATGGAATTAATTTCTGTGATAATGCCAATAAAACTGGTGATGTTAGACTGGATGCAATTTTAACTGTTTGGAAATATAGAATTAAATCTTTCCAAAAGTAATTGCAATCTGGAGTGAAATTTTTTAAGCCAAGTTGGTAGTTCAGATGAGTAGAAGGTTTAAATCTTTGCTGATTTACACTCCTGCTGCTTTATTCTTACTCTTCACACCAGTACTGACTGATGTCTGACTCGATCCTAAGTGTGTTTATATCACTGCAATCTGAGGAGTACTTTTACAATATTAGTTACATTGTTAGGGTTAAATGAGCTTAAAAAGTCAGATTCACACCATAAAAACAGTATAAATTTCATCCAGACTATCTTAACTTTGGAGATTTATTATTAAAAAGACATAAACCACTGCTATTTGCTACATCTCCCATAGAATAAAATTTCCTAGCCCAGAGCTTCAACAGATTTATATTGCTTCTGGGGCACAAGAGAACTCATTTACATTTCAATTCATATCTAAAATCATCTATAAGCTGTCATTAATTACAAGCATCAAATTTACATGTGTCTCTTCTATCTCCTTGGTATTCCTCAATAGTAATCCAAACTAGCTATATCACTTTGATCAGATATGCTGGCTATCCAGAATGATCACGTGCTTCTGACACTTTTCTGGGGCTTCTTTTTCTTGACCACCAAACTTCAAGTGAAGCAATAGTACGTTAGAATAAAGCTTCTATAAATTATTTATTCATGTGTTATTGTATTAACTGGGCATCTCATGGTCCATCTGGAGTTACTGTGCTTAAATACAGAGTATGAGACTATCCTCAGGATCATATAAGATGACATGCTTTTTTTGGCTGCAGCAGAGCTGGGTTAACCCAATACTGTTCTCCGTTCCTCATAACTGTGCATTAGATAATGTAGTTATTTATCTTTCATTTTTAATTATTTATTTCTTGGAGATTAATTAATAAGTGAATTTAGATTTTTTGGTTTTAAGCTGCTCAAGGGTCCTTCCTGAGTGTTGTATATATATTTTCTGAATATTCATACTTCAAAAGTCAGTCCAGTAATTTCCAAAACATTAATATTAATAAGTTATTTTTATGACATTATATATGACTATATATTGTATATAGTCAATAATGACTATATAATCATTTATGACCAGAGTGAAAGGCTTTAAGTTCTCTTTTTTATGGTATTTGACCTTCTATCATTAAGAACTCTGGTACAAAATGTCACAGATGCTCTAAGTTGTATATTATTTTTGCATTTCAGTCTGGACAGATGGCTCAAAAATGAAACAGCTGCATGTGTTCCAACAGCCTGGAGGCACTGCTTCTTGGACAGCAAAAATTCTTATAATGGACAGGTTCAGATTTTAGGGACAGTCCTACAAACTCTTGCTGCAATAAATGAGCTTGGTTTCACCTATAGACTCTGGAAATGTCAAAGAAGATAAAGACACGGGAATCATTTTGTGCCAGAATGAAACTTTTCAACTTCCTCTCAATGTAAGGGCTACTTGTTGTAAACATTTTATTAAATCAGATAAGGTTTCAAGCTAAGCAAAAGTAATTTGAGACCAACATGAAATTTTTTTCTGAAATTAGAGATTTTATGAAAGATTGAAATGTTTGAAAAATGATGTGGATGCACTCTCCCTGTTCCAAAAGGTCTGATCTCTATGTGCTATTGGATTATTTTAAAATATCTTATTCTCTGACGTCATTTGCCAATGAGAAAATACAGAGCTGTGTACATTTGACCTTCATATGACTTATTTTTCAGGTATAGATGTCAAGAATTTTATATCATTCCGAGAAATTTGTGAATTACACGCAATAGGACTGAAAGGGATTATAACTTTTTCAGGAAAACAGGTTAACAAGAACCTACAGAGCAAGTTAGAAAGAAAAACTATAGAAGGATAAAGTCTCTTTTTTAATGTAATGAGGTAGCCACAGTGATGGAAAAAATACATGGGTTCTAAAATGCCTTCAGGAAAATTTAATGAGAAAAACAGCAGCACTAATGCTTTGGTAGGGCTCTAACTGCATGGTGTAACGTGGTAACTTGGTAAAGTGCTAAATTTTAAATGGAAAGCATTGATAAAGATCATTACAGTAAAAAAAATGTTATACTGTGTAAGAGGGAAAAATGGGAATTTCAGAATACCTGAACTGGTAAAAATCATGGTGTAGAAAAGGAATCAATGCAGAACTTAAAGACAATTTGAGTCATAAACATATCATTACTGTGAACATCTAGATTACATATTGATGCAATGACAGAATTACTCAGTATTGTGGCTTTTAATGAGAAAATACATGAAACAGACAAAACTCCAGCTGCCCCACCAGAAAAAGTATTCTCCAAGATTCATTCTTGACTTTCATTATTACATGGACATCTTAAATTGTAAATCTTCTGTGCTAGAAAGTCAAAATATTTAATTATCAAAATAATTTTTTTTCCGACCCAGCCTTTAAATGTCAATCTCATGTAGGGATCAGCAGAATGAATGATATGCAATTGGCCATTTGGGGCTACTCAAAAGGCAATTGCAGAAATGCAAAAATCACATGTATCTTCTGAAGTGCACCTTGTGTAGGCCATTTGTGAAGTTAGGCATAGTTACCCAAACTGTTTAAGCACCTTTCTTCATGATATTTACAAGCATAAGTTCTGCATGACTAGATAAAAAGAACTGAACTGTTGGATCTGTGTATGAACAGATGGAAGAGTAATCTAGAAAGGTAGCACTTGGCCTGGTTATAGATGATAAAGCTGCAGTGGTAAGGATATCACAAGATGAGATACAGCCAATATTCAAAGCAACAGAATGAGATGCTCAGTAAAATTTTAGATTATAAATGAAAAGACAACGTATGAGAACATGATGAGAGCATAAAACAAAGAATGAAAAAAGAAAAAGATCAAGGCCTTGGTGTTTTTTAAGGATAACAGAGGTACATTTGTTCTACCTTAACAAAACTTTCTAAAATAAAACTTCACAGTAGGATCATGTTGTCCAGAATAATGTATCTGATACTGGTCAAACTCACAAAACCATCATCAGAAAAAATTCTGTCACACACACAGAGTCAGAGTATTTGTAACACATTTAAGGGTGACAGCAAATAAAACATCAGCAAAATACAGAACCTGAGTTCACTGTGAGTTAGAAAGAAAAGTGTAGAAGATTATGCAATCGTTTCACTTACCGGAATTACACGTGTAAGCCTGCATAGCAGAAGAGAGATTGTACTATTCTTATCCAAAATCTGCTGGGCAGTTAGAAATACGTTTCTCATTTCATTCTAATTTAAAAATTTATAATTCCACTGTCTTGCTATGCACACGTAGTGGGTATCTACCCTAAAATCCTCTGTCGTGTACTTAGAGAAGATGATTCCCTTATATCTTTTAAAGACTAATACAAACCAGTGTAAACCACCTGTCAATATGAGATTTCTGTAATATTACTTCCTCCATAATATACCTGTATTTCGTCTCAGAAGGCAAGATGAAAAGTAAAAGTTGTTATTCATATACTGAAGTAAAACATAGAATAAGCTGCACCAGTGAGAAAAGGTTCGAAAATAAACAAAGCATTACCTCTCTGGTTTTGTTTTCTTACTCTGTTAACTAAAGAGGTGTGGGAAGAGAGTGGCATTTAATAAAAGAAAGAAAAACACAATCATTGTCTACAAGTATCTTTCCTGGAAGGTACTCTAAGTACTAAGAACGCAGCAATCCCATGTTTAAAATTAGTTAGAAGCACACACTTATATGAAAATAAAATTCCCACACATAAGTGTAGCAGTAAAGCATCTAATTCCTTGAGAAATGTTTTCCAGTGTATTTTCTTTGATTAGGGCTCTCAACATTATATTAAATATGTAAGGTAAATTATAATGCTTTAGGGATACTTGCATCACTGTATTTTTCTCCCATAATGTTCTCACATATATAGTATAATAACACTAATAAATGCTAAACAACAACGAAATAATACGATATGACAGAATCTGTGTTTCATCTGAAGTTTTAAATCTTTTTTATACATATTGTTAACTTACAATGTTGTATGTTAAATTTTCCCTGCACTAACACTTAGGCTGGTACTCAGTTAGCACATGAGAGATTAAGCCTCAAAAATAATGCAAAATAGTTGTGACTTTTCTTTTCAATAATAAAGCTAATCCCTTTCCATGAACACAGTTTCTTACTCTTCCTGCTTTATATGAAACTCTGTACATAATTTGACTATTGTTCATAAGGCTGAAGAAGGAAAGAAAAATATTTCCATATCCTTATGCTCTAAATTCTCAGGTATATATTGCTGCATATGAACTTATATCTTGTGGAAGATTTATAGGCCAGCCATGGACCAGAAACAATTTTGTGATAAAAGCAATCATTAAATATCACAAATGGTGGATATCAAGTAGTAAAATACTAATGAATGCTAAAATCAATTGTAGACTGGCATTGTATAAGAAGAACAGTTTGGCAGAAAGAATTTTCCATCTACTTATTTTTGAATATGATTGTTTCAAGCACCAGTCTGATTCATACAAATCAACCCATTCTTGAACAGAAAAAGAGAATTCACTGAATAAAATACTTTTCAATGAAGCCACTTTTTAACCCACTTATATTCAGGATCATTTTCCTAGATTTCGTATTTGGAAATTTCATCTAATGAAGCTTTATCGTTACCACTTTGTGCTGATTAAATACCATAATCCTCTTATTTGTGCAGATCCCTAGTGTTCCCCACTTTTATTAAAAGCAGGGTTCTAATGAAGCTCATGAGGTGTCACTAGGTAATTACTACTTACACTCTGAAATGAAGCTTAGTTCCAAGCTATTTGCATTTATGTGCTAAAACTAAATGATTAATGTGGATTTTTACACATTTTTAGGTTTAATTTTTCAGTCTAATGAAACCATAAATTTCAAGCTTTCAAAAATATTCCTATCTCTTATTTAATTCAATATGTAATTGAGAACATGCTTTTGCTACAGATGGAGAGTCCTTTTCAAATTTGAATTAATTTGGTGTTTTGCTGAGCTAGTAGATTAAGTACTACAGATTGCCTGATGTTCACTATGCTAAATCTTAGCTTTCAATTTAATGGAATGAAATTTTGGAAATCCACAAGGTCAAAAATATTTTCTGCAAAGGTGATAGCAATTTCCTGCCATGCTGCGCACACTGAGTGACATCCACAAAGTGGTGACAGCTGGAAACAGAAGCAGAATTCTACTACACCAAAGTGAATGAAGTCCAAGTTCAGTTGATACGCACTATATACAAGTATTGACGAATTACACCTCATTTTAAGGAAATGGAGATATTATATTTAGCTGGTAGTACAAACACCCTATGCAAAATGATTACAAAACTATTATCCTTAACGTTTGGGGAAATATACCAAGTTATGAACACTGGGCTGACACAGTAGCTTCAGTGAGAAACTTCTGGGAGGGAATAAAGGAGCACCAAACCAAAAATCAAAATGAACTTTAAAATGGTCACATGTATAAAAATTAGAAAAAAAAAAAAAGGCCAGTGTAGCTGCCTCAAAACCTGCACAAGTAATTCTGCCACTGACATATCACAGAATCATAGAAGAGTTTGGGTTGGAAGGGACATTTAAAGGTCGCCTAGTCCAACCCCCCCTGCAATGAGCAGGGACATCAAGTAGATCAGGTTGCTCAGAGCCCTGTCCAACCTGACCTTGAATGTTTCCAGGGATGGGGCATCTAATGACCTCTCTGGGCAACCTGTTCCAGTGCTTCACCACCCTCATCGTAAAGAACTTCTTCCTTATATCTTGTATAAATCTTCCCTCTTTTACTTTAAAGCCATTACCCCTTGTCCTATTGCAACAGGCCCTGCTAAAAAGTTTGTCCCCATCTTTCTTATAAATTCCCTTTAAGTACTAAAAGGCTACAATAAGATCTCCCAGAGCCTTCTCTTCTCCAGGCTGAACAACCCCAACTCTCTCAGCCTGTCATCATAGGAGTGGTGTTCCAGCCCTCTGATCATTTTTGTGGCCCTCTGGACCCACTCCAAGAAGCCCATGCCTTTCCCGTGCTGAGGACTCTACAGCTGGACACAGTACTCCACATGAGGTCTCCACAGAGACCTCTACTCCACAGAGGGGAGTAGAGGGGCAGAATCACCTCCCTTGACCTGCTGGTCACGCTTGTTTTGATGCAGCTCAGGATACAGTTGGCCTTCTGGGCGGCAAGTGCGCATTGTCAGCTCACGTCCAGCTTTTCATCCACTAGAACCCTCAAGTCTTTCTTGGCAAGGCTGCTCTCAACCCCTTCATCCCACAGCCTGTATAGATACTGGGGATTGCCCCAACCCAGGTGCAGGACCCTGCACTTGGCCTTGTTGAACTTCATGAAGTTCACATGAGCCCACCTCTCAAGCCCGTTCAGGTGGCTTTAGATGTCATCCTGTCCCTCAGGCATGTTGACCACATCACTGTAAATTTGCTGGGGGTGCACTCAATCCCACTGTCTAGGTAATTGATGAAGATATTAAACAGCACTGGTGAATGGGAAATGAACCAAGATGGGAAAAAAACACAAACACCAACAACCCAACACTCTTTCCACATCAGCATTGTTGAAGAATGTTATTTTCTTTGCCTTACATAAGCATTCATGATTCTATGATTCGTGTAGTCTTTTGTTCCTCTGAGCTAGGAAGGGTAAGGTTATGTCATTACCTTGGTTATCTCAGCTTTCGCCACCAGTCTCTACTGAGCAATCAGGGCATTTTTCCTTGAGTATGATGAGAGACACCAGAGAGTTATCTGACTCATACTGTCACTAATAATTTAATGCCCAACTTTATAATATACCTACTACTGGACACACTGTATATCTAAGGGCTACTTTATCTATCATTATACAGAGGCTAACAAATCTTTCTGTAGAGTAACGTGTCACTGTATGTGTTCCATGACTAATGCAATTACTTGATATTCAGAACTATCATATTTTACCTCTGACAGAAGAGAGTAGTTATCATCAGGAAGGTGTTAAAGGGTTAATCACTACATTCAGTTATAAAGGCTATTAAGAAAAAGCGTCTCCAAAACGCTCACAGTAATAATAGTAGTTAGCAAAATTTCCATGGATGATTACATCTAAGTCATCCAACTTACAAATCCCCAGGTTCAAATCTTCTAGTTATGGGGGTATAAAATTCAGGGCAATACCTCATTTTTGCTCCATAACATCTGTGACAAGGCGTAATGCATCACTGACAATCTAGTGATTCATGAAATGAAAATTCCTTCCTGTTTACATCTGCGCAGATATTCCCCAGCGGTTCTTCACAAAACACCTGTCCGGTTGCACAGCGTGAAAAGCATGAGACATTAGCTATCTTATAAAATTCTCTTCTTTCTTCTTTTTTTTTTTTTTCTTCTTTAAAACTGCTAGCCTTAGAGAAATTGCAGTATCTATTTCACTTTCTGTCACTAGAATTTAAAGACACTCTCTGTGGGTGCAAGCAGCTGACTGATAACCTCAGCACTGGTGTTCTCTACAAGTCTTTGAAAGACATGTGCAGCAGCACACGTAATTCAAATGGTTGCTTTGCATTCATTTCCCCAAGATCTTCAGAATTCCTGTTAAAAAACAAAACAAAACAAAACCCTTTTACCTTAGGCAGAACTATACTTCTGAAGCATTGCTCACAGCTATGAAACCAAGAGCACACTAGTTGATCCTAACTCAGAGAATGTAAAGACCTACTTGGCTTCCTATAGACAGGATGGAAAGAAATTAGGCACCTGCTGAGGATAATCCTAGTGCCCCAGCTGTGAGGAGAAAGCAGTCTACAGCAAGTCAACAGAGAAGTACAAACGCATGCATGTTATCTACCTTCCTACCCTGCCTTAAAGCATGGTGCCTCTGCCCACTTTGAATTCAGCCTCGTGCCTATTCTTTAAAGGGAAGGTTCGCAAGCACTGTTTTCTTCCCTTTTTCCAAAAAGAGTAATAACTTTACTACTCCATGCTGCGTGGTTGCTGAATTCCTTCTGACTAAGGAGATATTATAACACAGCCCTCTGGTATCATGCAGTCCTTCTAGTCACACCTAGCAGGTGGGACCGTGCAGGCAGGACTGCATCAGTCACAGATTGTGTGGCTGTTGCATCCATTGTGTTTGGAGAACACCTATTAGATAAGGTTTCTCAAATGACTGCAGTCGTTCTATGGCCAGTTTTGGGATTATTGACATGCCTAATTTCTCAGAGCAGAGTGGTTCTGGGCATGCATATAGGGCAAAGAGGGGCTTTTGCAAATTCCAGGTCAGGCAGATATCTTACACACACAGGCAATAGTAAGCAATTTTAATTTTAGGAGGTTAGCATCTGCATAAACCCCTTTAGACACTTTGCCAGGTTCTGTGCTGTCTAGAGGGGATGAAGCACTAGAGCTTTGCTCTAGCTCCCCCTTTCTCATCATTCTCTGTGAATATCATTCCATGGCCTCTTTGCCTCAAACCAGCCAAAAAAAAAATGACATAAAGTCTTGCCTGATCAATGTTGCTATGAGGAAGCAATGTTGGTCATGCATAAGATTTTAGGGCACAAAAAAACATCAGCACTTTAGTAACTATTTGCACTCAGAAGTTGCCTTTAGTATTTAGATGCTGCTTTCACCTTAACCATAATCTAATATTCTCCTCTCGTTACCTGTAAATTTTTATGCTTATATTCCAACCGTATCTCTTACAAGAAAATTCAAAGCTGTAAGTCCTTCCAAGAGCTACCATTGAGGTAAGATGGCTGTGGAACTATCACATCTCTTATTGCTTGCTGTTACTGGTACAGTGGAAAAATGTAGTGCTATACACACTGTAAAAATTTTGCTTTACATACATTGTATAGCTGACTGACTTCCATAGCACTTAAAACACTAGAAAGAACTCATTTAAGTTTTTGCCCACTTTTCACTTCTAATGAGTGTTCACTCAACAATGCTTGAATAACAGACTGAAATTGAGAGCACAGCTTTGATTCTGAAACCCCCAGTTGTGGAATGATTGCAAATAAATATCGTGCACCATCATTTTGATTCAGTTCAAGACCTCTTACATTTCTCCACAGCACTGAAATTGTAATGAATTAATTCTTCAATGTAATGGGACTACTATTCATAATTGTGGCCGTACTTGGTCAAGAAGGACAAATTTCTGGTGAAAACATGCTCTCCCTGAAAACTAAAATTGATGCCTCTTTAACATAGAAAGCTGTATCATCACATTTATACCATAACAGTCTGCCTCTGGGCTACCTATACTCCATGGACAGTAAATGAAAATATGAGGAATTTAGTCTAAGACAAATTACTTTCTCTACCACATTTGTAATAGCATACAGCATGGAAGATGACCGATAATGTAGCATGAATTGCACTCTTTAGCCCCCACACAGAGACACATTTGAACACTTCCTTTTATCTTTTTCATTCCTCAAAGTGCAAAATCACGCTGCTCCCAAAGCATCAGCTGTACATCAGCTTCATGGTGAGAAGTATCCCTAAATCTACTATAACATTAAAACCAAAACTGTACATGGGGTTAGGGTTTGGGCCAGTAATTATATCTAGATTCAAAATTCCAGGACAACTTTCCCACTCTAAGAAAAGCAAGCTAATTTTGGTTTTCTATTCCTTTCATAGTCTCATAGAAAAGATTTTACAAGAAACTGCATTGAAGTCTTTTGTCATAACTGAAAACTCGTAAAGACCTTAAGAAAAGGTAAAATGCTGATGGGACTGGGAAGAGTAACACTTAAAGCAGATACTGCAGTTTTCAGGGTTTAAAACTTAATTTCCAAATTTATTAAATAATTTTCATCAAATCTATTGAAATTTAGTGTGTTAGCCACAAATTCATCTCGACTTTTTTAAAAAAATTGTAGTAATTAACATAATTTTCAGAATTCTGTACACAGGAATCTGCTAAGCTAGGTCTGTGAGCTGGTTGTGATTCTTGTAAGTATGCCAGCCATGTTGTAACTGGGAAAGTATAAATGGTTTCTTGTTGGTTTTAGTGAGAAAGGTGCTATTCAGTTTTCTCTTTCTTGTGATTTTGGGAAGCTCTAATAAAATACATGGATTCAATCTGCAGATAGTGGCTATCACAGGAACATTATTTTTCACCTAAATTGTTATTCTTTTATATGTTACAGAAACCTTCACTTTTAACCTTATTTTAGAGATAATATGTTAAAAAATTCAGCAAGCATGAGATTAAACTAAAAAGAGCTCTGATGGAGGACTGTCATTAAGAGTTGATACAAGAACATTTCATCACACATGCAATGCAATGTTTCTAAACATTGTGGTGCTTTTTGATAATGATGTTTCTGTAGCTCTCTCAAAACAAGTCACTTTGTAGAAGCCAATTCATTCCTCTTGGTCACAGCAGTACCTCTTTGTCACCTTGAATAAGTGTTTTTCTGATCCTGTTCCTGCAAATTACAGTGTTCCCATGAGCTTTTTAAAGGATTTCTTGCTGTTATGGTGTAAGTTATTTTTCTAAACAGAAATTGAGATACATTATTTATTTATTTTAAAGTTGCCCTCTAACAAAACCATGTCTTAACTCTTCAGAGAGGTTACCAAAATCAATGGCTTAGAACATTTTTTAAATTAATACAATGACATTGAAAGTTTATAAAGTGCTGTATTTGAAATTATATTTCAATGTAAAGGATTCAGACTCCTACACTAAGCTTTTTTTCTTTAGGTTTGGATTATATAAGATCAAACTCAGCTAGCATATAAACATGTAGAAGACAGTAATACTGTCAATGAGAATTTCACTCCCATCCTGGCTAGATGCAGCTCTTTATCTTTATTAGCAGACATCTACTACATCTGTAAGCAGCCAGCTCAGATGATTTTCAGTTTTGTTTTTCCTTTAAACTATCCAGCTTCTAAAGACAAAACTATCTTAATATACCTAGAAGTACAAATTCAAATTATTTATGATTCATGTTCCTATGATTATTATACATATCTCACCTCCTGAAGTATTTCTGTATCTCCTTGTTCCCTATTTTAAGAGTTAGAATTATACAAACATCTATAGAAATATGTAGATATGTTTAAAACTGAAAGGTTGTTATTGAAAACAAAGGCGTTGAGCTCAATATGAATCAATCGTATATCTGTGAATGTTGTAATACTACAGTATGTACATGATACCATTAAATATTGTTTCAGAAATCTTAACAGCATAATTATTGTCACATCTATTCAAAAGATATTTGCCAAACATTATTTTATAACCAAAATATTATTGAAGTACTCAAAACAGCTGCACCTAGAAAAGGTGATGACTCCTTAGGGACCTCACATTGGACCTTCTATCTTTTCTAAACCGTAGTTTCTCGCACTTACTGCACACTCAAGAAAAATGCACACACAGGCACACACGTAACCAACGAAAAATCTTGCATCGTGGCACACCACATGTATAGGGCCCACATTTAGATTATTTTTTTTGAAGTTAGCGTCAAGACTGGCCAAGACCAACATCCTAAAATATCTATGAATTTCAGTTTCAGGTACGACAAATCTTACTGCCATGGACTAACAAGTTGCTGCATCAAATACAGAAATGTTCATCATCTTGTACAGTCAGGGATGAAAAACAGTGCCAGCATACTGTACATCTGTCTACTGAGCAGGTTTGCTATTTATAAACCATCATAAGGAAATTCTTTTTCTCTAAACAGCACTTTTTATAAGCATCAAGTACAGCCATCTGCAATGTTAAGACCTATGAACTACTAACTGAACTACTGATAGGGTGGGTACTCATTCCTGCAGCTCTTCTTCCAGAAAAAAAACCCACACAAAGCAAGCCAAACCAAAATGAAATGAAACAAAAATCACAAAACCAAATAGAAAATAGTTACGATAAAAACCATTTGTACACATTGTCATTCCCTGAAGAGCATTCCACCAAATGGACACTTCTCTGCATTTATGACAACCCCTTTCTAGACTCACCCCTTTTGCCATTTCAGTCATATATTACATCCGACAGAGGTGGCTGTTTTCTTCTCATGAAAGTAAGATTCTGATGGAATCATACTGCATTTCTATAATGAAAAAAAATACTTCTATTTTTTATCATTTTAGTAATATAATTGTGGCAACATACACAGCATTAAGCATAATTCAGGGCATATGATTTTTGTATTACACTCACATAATGAGGCTACAAAAACATACTTTATACAGACATCTATAAATGTGCTTCTGTGAGTATGTGCCTAAGAGAATATGACTTTGAGGGGTTTCATAAAGACTTGCCCTTGAATGATTTTCTAAATCTATCTCAAGGAATTTGCAAAGTTTATCCTCCTCTTGCTTCTACCTCCCATTTCAGAATAACCCACAGTCATGCCTTTAAGGGTTCTAACTATTCAGCTTTGACACAGCTTTGTACTCTCTTTTCCAGAAACACTATATGCTACAGCTCAAATGCAGATATTTGGGTTTTTTCAACTGATGAGAGCATTTGTAGAGAGCTCAGACATAGTGCAATGTGAAATGGGCAAAATATCGACAGTGGGGCTTTTTTTGCAGTTTTTTGTAGATCAATTGAGAAAGAATTCAGCACCCTGGCACCTGGAGCAAGCAGCTACAAGCGCCTGCCTCATACCCTGCTCCTGCCTGACTGGGACTGTTCTGCAAGCGCTTCGTAGAATATGGTATGACACATTTACAAATACAACCAGCAAAACAAGAGTAATAGGAGGCTTGATTCAAAACACTTGGAGTCAGTGAAAAGACCCCAAGCAACTACAACGGGTTTTGTGTCATGCCACCAAAGAGCTGTCTGTACCAAACAACATGTTTATCTTGCATCTGGCACTATCCCCTTTGCAGCAACTACCACTCAAATAACTACTGAAATATTTAAACCAAAATTCATGCTTCAAAGTTTTTAATTTTAATGAATTAAAATGAAAATTATGTTTTATGCTACAGTATAATTTAATAAGGGTTAATATGTATTTCTGTCACTGTAAAAGCCTTCAGATCACACATTGCTTTTGAACAGACAATGTCCAATACAAAATGGCAGAGAATCATTTCTGTGTCTCATCCCATTAATTTGATATCAATAACTGTGTACAGAAAGAGGCAGAGATGAGTGTAAACTCTGCCATACAGTAGGGAAAATAGACTTATAGCGCTTGATATCTGTATGTTTGATTTTGAGTTCTTTTATTGCTGATTTCCCCTTATTGTTAGATTAAACACTCAAGGAAGCGTGGTGATGAGCAGTGCAATACAAAAGCACCGCCTTCCTTATTATCAAAGGATGCACAGGGGACATCGGAGGTAGGAATGACCTCTTGCCACTCTTGTTCTCTGCTTTTTATTTTCTAGCATTAGCAATTTTTGCTTAGTTTTAGTTTTATGTAGCTAGTAGGGTAAAATACAACCAGCAAAATCACATTTTGCTGGATGCTTTTATTTCTGTTCCTTTTTCTGCATTTATGTGTGTGTGCCAGGAAAGGTGCTCTTCAAATGAGAGCACAAATGAAACACAGCACTTTCTTTCATGTTGGTTTTTTTTTTTCCTTGCAGATGAAACCATGTTTCTATTTTCTGCTTTCTGTCTCCATTTGTTTAAGAAACAATTATTGTCTCTTTTGAAAACGTAAACTGTCAACATTTCTAACTTCATTGGATTTTGAAGTGCACTCTACTTGTTTAGTAGAAAAGTGTGTTTTTAAAATATCTATATGTCTATCTATTTTATTTTGTTGTGTCGTGAGGTGACTCTAGTGCCTCTGCAGAAAGTCCACATGTTTTCTAATACACAGTGTCAGACTTAATGCTTCTGGAAAAGTCAAATAGTATTTGAAGGTGGTGATTTTAATCTATTGCATACATATAAATAAGGATAAAATAAAATTATTTTCCTAAAACATTGCAATTCAAGAATTTTAAAATACTATAGGCAAAAAAAAAAAAGGAGTTTTTAAATCTTTAAAATATAATACAACTTGTACAAACCACATGGGGGGGGAAATTTTCTAAAGAGCTCTCTTAGGTATGCAGCATCAGTACCAGACATTTCGGCTGGGACATTCAGAGAAAAAAAGATAATTTTCCAAAGGCAATTGAGCACTTGGGCATCATTCTGCTCTTGAAATATGCTGTCAGTCCTCAATATGCTAAGGTGGAAAAATCAATGACCTTTTCAAAATCTCCTCCTGCAGTGTGTGCTGTTTTCACTGTTCTGCTCACAATATCAGGTGGAAAATCTTCTGACAGAACAGCTTTCCTCTTGAGATACTGGTTCAAGAAAGCTGGAACCAGCAGATTTCCAATTTCTGAGGCAACGCTGCCTGACTTCTTGCCAGCTGCCAACTTTCTCAGGTTCAAAAACCACTCCCTGAAAAGGTTCCCAACAACTTTCTTTGTGGTATGTTCCCAGGGCTCCCAGTGCTTCCCACCCCCCCAAAACAGGAGTGGCAGAAGGATGCTGCAGAACTGGCCTGCACAGTCTCAGAGGTCCCAGGCGCACCATTTGGTTAGTTAACCCTCCCAAAATGGACCCTGACCTCCAGCAATAGCCAAGTGACTAGTAGCAGCCTGCACCAAGGCGAACAGTGAAGCTGCCTCATAGCTGCAGATATTGAAAGCCCGGTAACCTTGGTGGCACCAGTTTTGAGGCAGCTTTTTCATGCATGAGCTGCTGAGGCACCTAGCTTGCTGCTGCTCCTCTGCTTACCCGCTACCTGGCTATGCAATGGCAGTGTCTGATAAAAGGTAGAGAGGAAATGTTTGGACAATTAGCCCTGAAAAACAAACCTCATGTCCGTATCTTAAGAATGGTCTGTACTAAAAGCAAACCAGAAATTGCAAAACTGGTTATGTATGCTTAGTAAATCAGCTTTATAAGATCAGAGCTATAAGGTGTTATAACAGATAAAAATGTTGTGGCCAGCAACAAATTCACTTCAGCCAGGAAAAACTTGTTAAGGAAGACAATGAAATTTTAAGCACTGGGAAGTCCTTGGAGAAGGTATTGACTGCGTCTGCAAGAGGATATAGGCTATATGAAAAGCCTAAGCGATCTCAGCCACAGCTGTGTCTGCGCTATGGCTAGATGAAAAGTTTTAAATAAAAGCAGAACAGGAAGTATGACAGTCTTGAACAAAAGAAAAAGTCTGTAAGAAGCCTGCTGTGCCTACTTCTGAAAGCCAGCATTCAGGAGACAGGGTGCTATTAGGTAGTTATCTCAGCTGCAAGTGTTATTTTAAAGGTCAGTATAACTAGACATTAGGCATCCAGGGTAAAGTTCTTCTGACAAGCATTAATTAACTGGATTTTGGAGCTGGTGACTGAGTGCCCTTTAGCAGTTATTTCCAAACAAATCCATTTGTTAGTGTCTTAGCAAGAAATATCCAAAACAAGCCCTAGGTACCAGTTTGTTTTAGGTACCCAGCTCCTGGGCTAATTGGTTCTTTGTGCTCTCAGGCAGCCTATTAGCCCTGCAAGTTAGGTCACAAGCCAATTTCATTCACTGGAGGTATTTCCAGCAAGCTAAAACATTCCACATCACTTCTTAAAGTATACATGGAAACCTCATGAAAGATATTGTGTGAGCTCACCTTTTGTTCAGATTTGTAATTTTAAAAACCAAAATCAATGAAAAACCCCAAACTAAACCACAGGCTTCTTAACAATAAAGATTTGCATTTTCCAGTTAGTTCTATTGTCCGTCACTTCAGAGAGTTACACCAAAACTCAAAGCAATATTTAGTTCACTCTACATGCAAGCGACAAGTCCTTTAAATATGAAGGTTATAGGGAAATCCAGTGTGTATAAATTCACAGAACACATTTCACAATTTTATCATGTTTCAGTGCTTGCTTGTTGCAAAACAAGATGGTGATTAGATAAGGGGCATCATCTACAGCTTCTGACCCCAAATGGATACATCTTGAATAAAAATCTTACCGTCATTCGTTATTTGTCAATGTATCTCAAGACCCCATGGCCATCACTCCTGGGGAGGCTAATCCAAAGCCACAGAGAGAACATATAATATCAATTTCTGCTTGATTTTTCACAAAGCTTCTTGTAGTGTATAGTGAGCAGAAACCCACAGTGCTTTCACAGACTCAGGAAATAGAAGCAGAATGGGACATAATGAGACCTGAGCTGGGGAGCCATTTCACAATCTGCAGAAGCATAACGGTCTAGCAAATATGATAAATTACTTGCCAAGTTTGGGCTCAACAATTCTTATAAGAACAATTCCTGATGACAAGCATGTGCTCTTCCTCTCTCTCTCCATATATACATATATGTAAATAAATCCCTGGCAATTTCTGGTAGAAGGTGGGATCAGAGAACTGATACTACTTTTATACTGGAGGTACAGAGGTAGCTAATGTAAAATTTGTTTACTTTTCATCACAGGTGACAGAGAAAAAATAGGAGAATGGCACACTGATATTTAGGAAAGTGATATGTAGCCAGAATGTGTCCCTGTGCTACCTGCCTACACATCAACATTATTAATCCAGCATGCATAGCTGCCTGTTGTTTCCATTTTCAGTAATCACAGACAATAACAAGGATTCCTCTGCTCCATGTATTCTCCTCAGCAGTGATTTGTTCAGAATTGGCTGTATAAATATGACATATAGCCTGTAATAACAAAATAATATAAAGCTTAAGTACACTAGTTGCAAATTTCCTACAGTTCCATTAATAGAAAATATATTAATGTCAATATGACTTTAAGCAGGGTAAATTTTGTTGGATATGCATACTTCATCTCTTTGCTCTGTTTCTGACCTGTAGCTCACAAGCAAACTTGGGAGTAAACAACCTCTTCCACATCATGGGTCAGTACTTTGTACAGACCACCATCCATGCTTCCTCCTGTGTGATAGCATTAATGAAGAAAATATAACTTGGTCACCTCTTCTGACAATTGCCAGTACTTACCTCTGGCTTCTTCCACCTTTCTAGTATAGCAGTTGATGACTTTGGAGTCACAACTCTGGATCACTTTGCATTGCTTTCATATTCAGTAACTTGGCATGCATGTCACCTCCAGTCTATTTTCAAAGGTGTATGGAAGCCCTTCAAGACTCTTGTCTTTAAATCAGAATTAAGAATGAAAATTTTTCTGTTCCAGGAAACTTTTCTGAAATTTCCAACATTATTTTCTGTTCTTCTCACGGACAAAGGCAAAGTATTTCAAAGTTTATCACTGGGGAAGAGTAGAAGAAAAGGCAATTACACTTTAAGGTTGCTTACAGCTCATAGATAAATTATCAAGCCACATTTTCAGTGGACTAAAGAGGCTTAAGTATGGTCAAACAGTCAACTAGCTTTTCCACAAGTTCAATGCTCTCAACGCTCTCCTCAGGCAATTAGCCACCTTAATTCTGTACCTGCTATGAGCCTAATAAAATTGCATGGTGTTATATACACAAATACTTCCTATATAAATATTTAAAAAAAAAATCCTCAGAATATTGTAAATTCATGCACAACACTTCAAGAAATAGAAAACAACCCTTGTACTGGCCCTAAATTTGGAAGTGGTTCTTGCATTCAGCTAAGGACTGAATTTGGCTTACAAATTTAATTACTGCTTTAGAATTTGCTACTGAAAATGACTAGATAAAAAAAGCCATTAGCAATTTAAAAGCTCCAGCATATATGCCTTTATGTGTGAAGATTTTAAACATTTTCAAGGCTTCCTTGCCTAAAAGTTTGAAACCTACATTTAAAGACCTTGAATCTAAGAAGACCTCAGGAGAAGTATTACAGCAAGAATTATTAATTGATAAATGATTAACTGATCCTCAGCCCTATCAAGACCTATTTCTTTCTTCCAGTTAATTTCCCTCTTTCCCATCAGATCCTGTTCAAAGACATTACCAAGTTATTATAGGCAGTTTTTCACTCTATCATATGAGTGTTGCTCACACAAGAGAGCTGGGACCAGGATTTGGTCCAGAGCTTTAAAGACTGAAGGAGAAAAGCCTCTTCCTATCCATTTTGCATCTTCTTTATTAAATATAGATTTCATCTGGGTACTACATAATACCTAGTGTTAGGCATTATTATGCAGCAAACACCACAAGGAGTAATGTGGCTGTGGACAACAATCAAGATGGGTGCAAGGAGTGCAGGAAGTGTCCTCATTTACATTTGTTTAACTTTTGTTCACAGGACAAATCCAGGTTAATGTTCACGACTGAACTGCATAAATGATTTTGCTTTTCTTAGCCAGATACAGCAAAAATTCTGAGTACTGAGGATAAGCTTCTTCTTGGAGTAGCAAGAGATGAATTTGGCTATCTTTTTTATTTTTAAATGTAAACATGCAGCTAGTAGCTATTTTTGTATAAACGTAAAAGCTGAAAAAAGATTTTAAAAATCTTTAGGTTAGGAGGGGAAGAAACTTTTAACCTGAATCAAATTGTGTTTATTACTTCATTATACCATTAAATGGAAATTAGACCTTAACATTAGTATATTTCCAACACTTTAAAGTCTATCAATACAATACAAAAGAATAAACAATAATGAAGCAAGGAGCCTCTGTTAATTTGACAACTTGTCTAATATTGGAAGCATGGTTTCATTGCGATGACTCCAAAAATGTTACAAAACAGTAAGTCTGCCAGTTTTCAGTATCAAGGTAAGTAAAGTGTCTTCATCTTTCTAAAACCTGCTAAAATCATTTCATCATAAACCAAATTTGTTATTTTCCTTTTTTTTTTCCTCCCCTGTATAACAATCCTGAAAGCAAATCCTCCTTTGCTAGCTAAAAGTGGTATAAATTTCCCAGTTTGTTACACTTTTAATTACCCAACCTGAGCCACTTCTTTACTCTTGGCTTTCTACTAACACCCACAGTTTACAGAATATAATTGTTTGAATTACACCAAACTGTAAACCACCCACTAACTCCATTTATTGTGAGAGAACAGTAGATCATTAATGCGATCAAACAAAAGCTTCCATGTAGAGGGAAAACATTTGTACAAAAGAACAAAAAGAGAATTAATACTAACCAGAAGGTCTATTTCTAAGAACAATGTAGGTCTTATCCTCATAAAAATCCCAAAGACAGTCCTCAAATCCTGTACTCTGTCAAAACCAGACTTCAGCATTGCACTTATAACACCTCACAAGAGTCTAACTTGAAAAGATCCTTTGATATGGCTAGCTACTGTTCTAAAACAAATTACATGTACATTTTTGCATAACGAATGCGATACTCTTGAATTTTTAAAATACGTGACTTTAGTCTCTCTTATATCTGCATCCAACTCTTAATCTAGTTTCTCATTTTGACATCCTACAGATTTAAGCTTTGGCTGGCTTTCACTTGGCTTCTGCTTCCTTAATTCCAGCAAAAATAAAGTACTCATGGGAGAATTCTGCCTTAAGAAAGAGCTTAGTGGTGACACAAAATTATCTTCTGAGCTGCAAGAATAAAGTATGTTACAGTTTTATAGAAAGATGAAAATAAAGGCCTCATCTTTCATCACCTTGCTACCTTAAAAAGGACATTAGACGTGATAAGGAGCTAAATTGTTCTCAATGGTGAATTGTATTTCGGTACTTATTAAACCTATAACACCAGGTGTGGCCTGTTTCTCAATATAACCTGGTTTGCTTCTTAGCAGAGCTAAGACTGCATGCAGACAGATTGGCCAGACTGATGTGACTTGCCTTTGAAAAACCATTTCAATGGGATACAATTTCCACAGCCACCTTTGTCCCCTACATTAATCTTCTCTACACAGTATTATGAAACAATGGACTAGTCTTCTTTTACAAGGATATAAAAATAGTATAAAGATAACAAGGGCCAAATATGTTGTGACTGATACATTACAGAATCCATTTTGAACTGTATTGTTTTTGTTACAAGCCACTTGGATATGTTTTCACCTTCAATTTATGGCTGCTTTTTTAGAGAGTGTTACTTGTCTCGGATCAGTCCTTAAAAGCAGCAGAAGATCTCAGGCTTTCTTATTTCTCTTCCTAGCCAATTTTCTATACCTGTGGAAACCTTCAATATATCCTACAGTATAAACCGGCATTCCAAGAGCTAAAACCAAAATTACTTGTGTCTCCTCTTACCTAATTAATCACCAACCTCTCTATTTTCTCTCAGGTAATCACACCAGTCCAAAACACCATGTGGATTAAACAAGGCCAGCATGTTGCAGTAACATTTCAATTTGAAACTCATGCCTATGTATCTGATTTGGAAATAGAAATGTGAATCTAGACTGAATGTTTAATACCACGACTAATTTTTTTTTAACTTTAGAGCGAGGCAAAGACTGAAAAAATGAAAGCAAATAGTTTTTGGTGGAAACAAACTCAGAAAAATAAGAAACCACCCTAGGGATCTTTGCAACCATGCTAGATGTCTTTTTATAAGATTTGTGGAAGCAGCAGTTGAAAAACAAATTTCAAGAGAGGAAAACAAATAAAGTAAAATTTTTCTGGTATGTGGAAATTTTAGTGAGAATTAACAGTCACAGCTGGTTCACAGACAAAGAGTGGGAAAGCACATGTCTATACAGAGACATACAAACATCTCTTCTTACACAAGCAGACATTTAGAGACCATAAACACATATTTTTCAAACTTTTACACTATATTAAGGCATTCACTTATTCTCCCTGGTTTCTTTTTCTGTAACTCTGAAGAAGCCAGTTCCAAAATGATGGGTGGTCCAAACATAGCAAGAATTGTTAGAATATAGATTATCTTGGCAAACCTTATTTTCCTCTACTCTAAAACTGTTCCCATTTTTTTTTGACCAACACTACTTAATCCAGCAATGCTTACTAGCAGTAAAAGTTATCCCTTAATTTTTATTAAGCATTCTTTTTCCATCTTCTAGATGCTGTACCACATGAACATACGGCTAAAATAATTTGCATCACTTGTATTCAGCATAAAGAGTCTTATGCTTCTTTAACAATTTCTTATGCTCAGCTTAGCACACACATGCCCTAGAAATTATAGGACATAAGACTTTTAACAGCTTTGTCTGGGAAGACTGACAGTACTTACAGATTGGAATTGATGCTATCAGATTCTTGAAATAATAGAGCCTCCAATAATTGGAGCAGAAGTTCCAGTCCCCTACAAGTCAGATAGTCATCACACCAGTAAAGCAGCCACAGGCAAGTAGGCTAAAATATGCTTTTCCACCACCATCTTATGACATCAAGTTTTGGAGAATATGTAATTTTGAAGAACGTACAGTGCTTTTACCTTCAGCTTTTTCGATGTTTTCAATGTATACCTACTTCAGTGGATATGGATTCCTGTTCTCTCTCTAAAAGGAGACACCTTGTTTTTAAAAAGGGTATTTGCTCATCCCAGGCTGGGTATAATCAGTCATTACTGTGGAAGGATGGGAAGGGCTAATGATAATGATAAAAGCAAAAAAAAACCCCAAAACTCAGCTGTTTTATATGATCCTATCTATAAAAATCCTTACCTACTAAGGAGATTTCTTTTCAAAGGAGAATAGATCAGATCAGTTTCATTACAATAAATTAGTGGTTTGGTGTATGTAATATTTGAATCAAATTTATGAATTTACAACTATGAATAATATTACAAGTTTGGTGCATGGATGAAATTATTATGGTTAACTAAAAAGCACACAAGCTCATCTGTAAGAAATGTGGCATATTTCTGAAACAAGAAATCATTTCTTGTGAGAGAATAGAAGAATGTGAACATAATGAGAAAAAAATAGCAGAATTATTTCAAGTAACAGAGTAAGTAGGTTTTCTTTTTTAAAAAAAACATATTTTTTTAAGTGTAATTCACTTTGAAGCTTTTAACTGAACTGCAAAAGGTCAATATTTTTATTATATTTACTTACAGTATGTTGCTAGGAAGTCAATAATCTTTAGTAATGACACCTATTGTACCAGAGCAAAAAGCTACCTTTCTTCATCTGTAGTTCTGACTATAATCTGTACTATTTCTTTTAAAAAGGTTTAACTATTAAAAAAAAATCAACCCACACATAAAGAAATCTCAGAAATCTGGTACCGTTACAGAATGTTTTACAGTGTTTAAGATATTGTCAGCACTTAAACTATAAACCTTTGCTTTCAAAGGTTTATGACTGAGCCATAAAAATCAGTCCATTGTATAACTTCACTTATTAACTCTCATTTTAGGAGTCTCTTTCCCACCTAAGTTTCTTCAGAAATACATTTTTAGAAATACTCTTTTATGAGTTATTTGTTTTCTTCCAGTTCCTTTCCCTTCACAATTACACAGCATGACATTTTAGAGTATAATGTAACAAAAACTTTTAATATAAATATAAGATGATCTCTCAGCTTTCAAAGGCATAGATTATTAACTCAATAATTCTAAGGCATTTAATCCAAAAAAACTGAGCTTCTTTTTTAGCTCACCACATTTGTTATTGAGAAGTAGGTCCCTTAGCTGTTGCTTCTCTCTGCTGTTGTCGCAAGCCTCAGCAGCGTAACCACCTGATTCTGTATCAGTCTGCCAGCACACACAGAAAGTGGTGAAACAGAACGACATTTTCATGAAATATTTGCAGAAATCCCACATCTTGATGTTTGCCTTGCTCCTTTGCATCTCTGTGACACAGACACAGGCCATAACATTAACCTCACATACTCTTAGCAGACTTTGGTGTTACATTAGCATCAGCACGTGTGGTAAGAGTGATCCCCTCTATCTTGTGAAGAAATTTCATTAGATTTCATACGGTATGAGAAATTCTTAGCATTTCAACTCTTCAGCTGCAAGCCATGAGAATGGCTGGCAGCCAAAGCTGCAATAATGTCCCACATGTAGGGTCCGGATCCTACACTGTTGCCAAGCACTCAGATTCACATTATCCAGAACTCTCCAGCCACTATCTCTGGCTGCTCTATTACAATCATCACTGCAAAGTAGAGATCAACCTGGTTGCTGCTGGCTCAGCTGGGAGCAGCCCTACAGATTTGTGCCAGTAAAACAACTGGGTACCTGCTGCCTGGCCTACATCATCTCACTCTTCACAGAAGATCTGCAAAGGATTCACTTGACAGCAGCAGTCACGTTCTGAAAGAGGCAAAACAAAGTGAATAGCCCAAAAATGCACAAAAAGCTGCCTGAGATGGAGGTGTTGGTGGGGCACAGGGAAGGGTGGGAGGAGAAAAATGTTCTCACATAAATAGGTCTCATCAAAGATGGCTGCTTATATGTAAACCCTGTCCATCTTCTTTTAGGTACTGTGCAGTGGCTTCAGGAACTACATACAGAGAAGCCGTTAAACATCTATAAGGTATGAGAGCAAGTGACCCACCCTTTACTGTAGAATACATTTTTATTCCCCTTCCTTTTCTCACACTAGATGTTCCTCCTTGATTTATGCTAGGCATTAAGTCCCCTATCCAAGAATCTCTTGGACCCACCATCTCATCCTACTGCAAAGAAAGACTCCTGTCCTCCTTTGCCTTAGCACTCCAGATGGCCATTTGGAGGAATGGAGGAGGCACAGACTCTTAAGAGTCTTGGCCCTCATGAGAATCCATGGGATTCTTCCTCCTGGTGTTAGTTTGTTCAAAAACCCTTTGGAATGGCTGAGCTAACTCCACTATATTCACCACTGGCATCCAGAGTAGGCAAGTTTCCTGTTTTGTGCAAACTATTGAATGCCTAGCCTCATTTGACAGATCTGGAATGTTCCTGGTCTGACTTTTAATCCATTTTTTCTCCCCATCACCCTTTTCCTTTGAGACACTGTTGAATAATAGCCAAAGACTGGTGGGGCTTCTTTTGACCAGAGGCAGCAAGGTCCGCATATGAGAACTGACCAAGGGGGGAATGTGCAGGCTCTTGGTGAGTCAAGCTTCTGCATGTGTGCTGCTGCATGACAGCTGCAGAGAGACCCTGTGGGTCTAAGGAGGGACATGGCTGAGCATTACACCTTCACTCACATTGCTGCATTCCTGAGGAGCGATCTAACAGAGTGACAGTCCTTTCTCAAGAAGCATGTTGATGTAGTGTAATAAAAAGGATTGTATTGATTTGGCTGTCAAACACAAAGATAAACTCACTGCCATTCTCAGAAATATGGCAGAGTTCTCTTGTCCATTTCTGTATGAAGAGAAGAAAAAACACATCACAATTCCACACAGTGAAACTTCCTGTTTTCATTCTTTCTTATTTATTTATCTACTTACTTCATTTCTTTTTTTTGCTGTTTTCTTCATGCTGCCTCAACTTTCTCCCCTGAGACATGAGGCTTTCAGTTGGGCTGTTGAACCTAGTTTCTTTCCCAAGAAAGTGATAACTGAAAGCAAGTAAAATTAGGCTGTCTACTTAGTTGTTTATGATATATTGGCACTCTCCTAGATAAAGTCCTCTTAGGAAAGAGAGATTCATATGTCTATATATGTCCCAATCTTTCTAAGTAACTATCTGGGGATCTGACATAAAATCAAATAGACTGATTGCTTTTAGTTTCTGTACTCTCTTCATATAATCCACTGAAGAGTTTAAACTGCATTGGGAAGTGTTTCAGATTTGTATACAGTATTTGTAATAGCACACATAGGGCTCAATGAAAAATGGAAATAACAATATATTCTAGACTCTAATTGCTTTTCACTTAGTGTGATCTACAGAGGCTGCACAGCTTGGATTCTTTTTGTATCACTAACTTTCAGAGTAACCTTCAGTAAATCACTCCACCACATTTTTCCTTAATTATGAAATGGTGATAGTAATATTCCGTAAACCACAATGCACTTTAAGTCCTAAATGTGATCATTATTATTTGATTAACTTCAAATTTTGTCATTTTCCTCCCAGAAATTTATATACATACTAAAACAACAAAAAAACCCCCAACCCAAATCTGTAATACTTACGACCTCCTTCAAGGCTTTTTCCCAGCAATTGAAAGACACCAATCTGCCGGTCTTTATCATGTGGAACAAGGATTCTACATTTACAAGTCATCATCAAATGGCAGGGGAGGAATCCAATGAAAGTTACTGTTTTTAGAAGTCCTTGGATGAGGCCATTTTTATTTAACTACTTAACAGGACACAAGACATAGTTTCTATTAGATTACAGAATAGGAATGCTTGGTCTTCAACTGCAACTCCCATTCAGAGACATTAAAATTACTTTGCATCTATGAGAAACTGCTCAGCTATATCTGCAAGATCCACTCTTTCTAAGAGCACAAGGAACCTGAACCTGAGCCTTTCTATAGATAGGTGTTTTCAGTGGATATGTCAGAACTGGGAAAAAGGAAAATCAAAATTGAAGCTGATGCTAAATTTTCATATTAACTCTTTGACTGAACAAGAAGGTTTCAGAATGAATCATTTTCTGTTAATTTTCTCAATTTCAAGTTTAAAGTTCAAAAACCTGCAAAAAACCTTCAAAAAACTCTATAAAAACTGCATCCACTCTTTAGAAATGCTAAAATTATAATTTGTATTTCTGGATAATTTATTAATGGCAGTCACTTTTCTAAAAATAACACTATCTGGACTCTAGCAAAACAGGAACTTGTTAATAATAGACTTGAAGTACACATCAGCTGGCGGGGATACAAGAAAGCATACAAAACAACTGTTTAATTTTTGAAACATTTTCCTAATTGCAGAGAGAACTAAAGAAACAAAGGAATCAAGTTTCATAGCTAAGATTTTCCTGCAGTAGTATCAATAGATATTTTTCTTTTAGCAAGTCAACAGCCAAAAGAAGCTGGTTCTGTTCTGAAACATCTGTTTTATTGTATTTTAAATTACATAGAATTATTATATGAATTTGAATATTTAACATTTCTGGCTACTTTGGGAGAAAAATGGAATTTCATAGCCCAACTTTTCATTTATAGTTTGGCTCATGCACTCACAAGAGAGAGAACAGTTGCTCTGCAGCAGTTGTTCAGGTCCCTGATCATAAAGTTAGTCAAGATTTTAGATAATTACATGGAAGAGTTTCAGGGTTGCTTCAGTCTACACTGAATTGCCAATAGGACCAAATGAACATACAGGTAGCCACAAATGAGACAATTTTGTCCCCTTTGCCAGGGAAATGACTCAGCACCATCGCCCAATTCAAACAGATAAACTAAATTCATGCTAACCATCATTAGGGACTTAATGTAGGCAAGAATTTCTACAGAGAAATCATTACTTTGAAGTTTAGCCAAGTCCAAAGCTATGTCTGAAAACAATATCAGGCATTATATGTGAGTCTTCCTTGTCTTCATTTTCTTTATTTCCATTTTTCTTTGTTTCCTTCTCATCCTCTCTGCTCTAAATATCATCAAAAACAACAAGGGAAAGGATATTTTCAAAACATAAATAAAGAACATTGTCAAAAGAAATTTATTGGCAGGAATAATGTAAGTAGAAGTAACCACTAACCATTTTAATCCCAATTTTTTATTCCAGCAATCCTAGAAGTACACCAAATAAAAAAAAAATATTTTTTTAATTGAAATGTCTCTGTGAACATCTTTGTTTTTAATTTTTACTTTGAGTAATGTAGTTAAATCAATGCTTGATTACATGTCCTATTAGGATTACATGTCCTGTAGGATTACATGTCCTACATGTCAATATTTCTTTGGATCTGACTAAAGGTATTCTTACTTTGAATTCTATATTGAGTTTGATGAGGTGCTACTGCAGATTAATAAATTTACTGTGAAAGAAGGAAGTAAAACACAGCACAAGGAGGTTCACTGCAGGGATGTCTTCCTAGTCAGAAACTTACTTAATCGCTGGTTTAACAAATTTTGTTGGTGAGCCAAAAGAAGGCAGAAGGTACTTTGGGCATTAATAAAAGCCCGCTAAAATGACCCATAGATTATGTCTAGTCATTTGCTGAGACTGTGAGGAAGGTTTGGTGCAAGAGTTGATGTAATCAGGGGACCGTTGCTTGAGAAATCCGTTCCATAAAATACTGTCAGCTTTTTGGATAAGGGGAAATTTCTATCCATGTATACTTGTATCCATATAACACATCATTCCCATATTTTTCACATTTTTATGATTACATTTAAATTTCTTGTTAAAGATTACCTTGTCTTTATATAATTAGAGTGTATTCCAAGGGAGGAAGCTTTCCTGCTGCAAGGAGGTTACAGGGTAAAGTTACTTTTGCTGGGATTGTGAGGTACAAGGATGTTTATTTATTGATTAGGAAGCAGATTAAACATGTTGAACTAGGGGATATTTTTCTGCTTCTAGGTGACAAAAGAGCTACGTATTTGAGCTTTTCTCATAAAACATTTATTGGTAGAGTGTTGTGGATATTATATTTATTATGAAATAATATTACAATACTGTAGTGGAACCACAATATTGTTTGACCGAAGAGTAGATTACGACTAGAGAAAATATATCTATTGGCCATTTTTAAGTGCTTAAGCACTGTTTTGGAGAAAACATGATGATCTTTACCTTGATAAACTGCACTGTATGAATGTGCAAAAGAGTTATAAACTTCTCAGGATTAGCAGCTAAGGGGATCCCTTAGTACCGTAAAGGCACAGATGTTACTATAATACCCAGGTTTGTGGCAATGAAATGTAAGTGAAGACTTGATCACAGAACTCTAGCTGACTTCTAGCCTGTGCAATGGCACTTTGGATCCATTTAGAGACTGATTATTACGATGGTGCCAAAATGAGGCTAACAGAAGGCTGGCATGAAACCACCTTTGGCCCTTGTTGCATAAAGCCAACACGTGTTGAAGCAGTCTAGGAATTTATTTTAAAATTTTGTAATACGAACTCTGTGAAACCGAATTTAAATTCTAAGCACTTCTCCAAACTTTTACTAAAATAGCATTACTTAATCTTTTTGCTTCAAACACCATGTTAAAAGTATCCAGTTGCACACAGGAAAGAGTTAGGATAATGATGAACACATAATCTAAATGCAGGAACAGAGAGAAATCTAACAAACACGGTTTAATCTAGAGGATTAATGGGTTGCTTCCTCACTATATTTTTGTAATCTGCTAATATATCATAACACCCAACTCTCTCAGTCAGGGAGGTTACTATTTCCTATCTCATCTAAAAGGAGTAGAAGCAAAGAGTCGCTTGAAAGTGTTGCTTATAAAATTGAATTATATTTCTATTTCAGGGATCTTGTCAGTGCTTTTAAAATTGTTAATCTTCTACTGCATATTTTCACATTTGATACATAATTATTATTTACAAGCAATGTGAATTCATTAGCTTCATGAAACTAATAGTTATTATGCATGAGTGGCTTCCTGTCCCCCAGGACTGAAATGAAAGTGAGATACTGCATCTCTAAAGGCTTCCGTAAAAGGAACATTCATAAGTAAATAGCATAACTAAACACTGGTTAAATTTGCACTAATGTACTTTGAATCACGTTTTACCTAATTTGAAGTAAATCTTAGCAGAATTTTAAAGAAAGGATAACTCATCTCCTTAATTTCCAGTGTCAGGCCAGAAGACTTACACGTGGTGATGTTTTTTCAGAATGATTATTCTTTTCCTGTGACTACAGGCTTTCTGACATCAGAAGTCCTCATATTGTTGTCAATAAAATCACTGCTGTGCCCTCTACAGGAACAGGAAATAAAGTTTCATGTAACATGACAGTTTAGATCTTAAAAAACAATATTGTCCCGTTTTAGCTAATATAAGTCACTACTGTCTAAGGAAACATTTTACTTTCATGAGTCAAGGCTGGCCTTCAACTTTCAAAGCTGCTTTTACATGTTGTCCATTTCCCTTTGCTTATGTTCAGCTATTGCAGCACAGGAATGTATCTGCTGAAGTAACGTGAATCTTGAAAGCCAGGACTAGTACCTCCCTCAGAAGGTTTAAGAGGAAAAGCCATTTAGTCATGTTTTCAGAAGCTGCACAGATGACTTAAGAAAGTAGGGGAAACAGAGTGTTTCTGACTGCTCAGTTAAGTTAGCAAATGTAAGTAGGCACACTAACCTGTTTCTCTTATGAAGAACGTCTTCTAGCCTCATAATTGGACAGTGTGAACAAGACAGGCAGGAACACTTGTCTAGAAGACCTTGAGAGCATCTGTCAGCTCCATGTCACATTTAAGCAATTACCAGCCATATCTCCTAGCCTATATCCTCCTATATCAGAAAGGAAACTCAAATGCAAGGGCTTGATGAGATATAGAGCATACGCCAGTTAGTTTCTCAGTCTTGATAAGCAGTGAATGCGAATCTGTAGGTGATCCACAGATATCCTGACATCTATATAAAACATTTTCCTACTTTCATTTTCTTTCTGATGTCTTTGCCTTAGTGTAACACTCAGCATCCTAAATATTAATGACTTACATCACAGACACTTACTAAGTCATTAATGATCACAATACAATCATGCACCACAACTCAGTGGTGCAAAACAAATTCAGCATACAAATAAACATGCATTAAAAAAAAAAAGAAACAAGATAGAAATGAACTACATAGTCACATACACACACACACACACACACAAACTAATTAAAAAGACCAGTCCAAAAGCAATTAAGACATCCAGATAAACTGGGTGCTGATAAATCATTTGCACAGACTGGCAGCTGAATGGGTTGACAACAGACCCTTCTTATATAAAACAATGTTCTAGAGCTATTATTACTAATGTTATTTCTAATGCTTCAATTACACACAAGCAGTATTAAATCTCATGTTTACACTGGTGACATACACAGTCACACGGGCACAAGGTCACACTGGCTGACCCATTCCTACAGCGCTCATCACCTTCCTGGCCACCAGCCTCACCACATAGCAACAGCAGGGAATCTCACTGATTTTATACCACCGTCCTCAGCACCTACCAAACCACGCTCTTCTGTTCTTAGTTTCCACCAACCACCATTAAGATCAACAGTCAGGTTGCCTTTTTGTTACACCAAAACCTTACAGTTCCTGTCAGTTCTATTACCGTCATTTTAAAACTACGTATTACACATTTGTCTCTGGCAGACTTCAGGCATCAGGGGAGGGTTAAGTAGGCTCTTCCACACAAACATCTTGAGTACTGTGAGCAGTCCTATACCTCAAGGAAAATGTCATGGAGTTAGAAAGGTACAGAGAAGTAAGTCAGTCCCTTACCAGGAGAGATAAAAATAGCTGGGATTCTTCCATCCAGAGAGAAGGATATTGGGGTATGCTTGAGGGTCTGTAAAAGCACAAGGGTGAGTGAATGCAGAATTATTTATTCAACATGTCCACAACAGGAACAGTCATCGCTCAATTAATCTATTAGATCAGCCAAAAACAGTTAAAAGAAAAGATGTTTGTACACAGCAGCAAGTGAACTTCTGAAATTTGTTGCCTTGGAAGGTTCTTGGAGGCAGGAAATTTAAAATAGAATTAGACAAATTTAAAGACAAGTCTGTAAACACGTAATAAAGTGAATAAGCAAAAATTTACTGTCTAATATCCTTAATCTAATAATTTTTGATTTATAATTTCTTCAATATCAATACCTTATAAATTCTTATCATTATTCTATTCTTGTAAGTTTTTATAAGGCTTTCAAGATCCAGTTAAAAGCCCTGAGTAACCTGGTCTGACCTCAGAGCTGTGGATGTTTTGAGTAGGAAGTTGCACTTGAGGCTTCATAAAGTCCCTACCAACCTGAAATATCGTATGAATTTATGATTGACAAAAGTTTAAGAATTCAGGAAAAATAAAATTGACAGATTTCTAGTGCCAGTAATCTCTTCAACAGAAAGGCCTCATCATAGGAAAAAGTACAGCTATATTGAAAATCAGAAAAATAAAATTCTGCTATAAAGTTTAGCACATATTAGGTTAATGGGGCATATTTTGAAACAGCTTGAAGTCCATGCATGCCCACTGTTATAGTTAAAAAGGGTTGTCACTTTGATCAGTCATAACTTGTTGAGATTTTGTGTGCCCACCTGAAGGGCAAATCTTAGCCCACAGAACTGTTCCCTTTTTCATTTGGAAGGAAAACAGTTGAGATTGCTTGCTTAACAATAGCTTCATTAATAAAGCTCTAAAGTGAGAAACTTGCTTGTGCACTGATCCAAGGGCGATGTAAATGGAGAAACCAGGCCGTCCATGAAATAACACTCTCGTTCACATCTTGTCTAAGCAGGATTCACAAAAGGACTATCACTCTTGTTATCCAGTGAAGGGAGAAGATAATTTTGTTTTGCATCATATTTGCTTTTTTTTCCCTCCCTGCTCATCTTGATATTGAAGAGGAAAGTTAAAGCAGCATGTTGAGTTCTTTTATTTTTTATGAAAATTGCCAAGTAAAAGATAAAATCCCTATAATTTTGGCCTATCAGTACTTATTATAATTATCATGGAAATTGATATGGTGATTGTTAAGTTAAAACTTCATTACAATATAGCTGTAACCAATATTGCAATGGCCATAATAATTAAATCCTTCCAATTCAGTTACAAATTTCATGAAAAATCTGTAGGGAAGATAGATGGTGCAATTTTGGCTCTCTTAGAATTGAAATCTACTCAAAAAAGATAATTTTGAGAAAAAATATATCTTAAGTAGACTATTAAATTTATGTTTTAAAATATATTGGATAACTTACTTTCAGACATAGAGCTACATTCCCACATTCAATCATAAAAAAAATCCCTAGATAACAGTCTAGATTTCGCTGAAAGTGAACAATAATCCACTTTCTTTCCATCCTTTGACAGTATTTTTTGCTACAATGGCACTTTACATTTGAAACGTATACCTTGTGAAAATACTACAGGCAATTCATACAAAAGAATTCAAGCCAGCATGTGTCAATAGCACGCTTTTTTTTTCCCAAACTAAATAACTCATGCTATTTAATATCCTATATTATTCACAACAATAATGGATACAGTTTACTGACATGAAACTCTTGACTCTGTATAACAGCAACCTTTTAAAAAGTTCTAAATATAGGCACTATATAGATAGAAGTCATTTCTAGTTGTTATTCTGCTTACAATCCCCATATCAGAGGAAGCAAGAGCCCATGGAAAAACTATAGATATATATTCATCATTATTAGCAGTTTATCCTCCTGGCAAATGTAACTGGTGTTCCAGAGACCACCATGCATGAGTACTTTCAAAGAAACAGCAACACTCAAAATCACAGCTAAAATAAATGAAGAAATAGTAGATAAGCAATATGTATTTTTATCTAACAGATATAATGATACACTGTTATCCTAATATGATGATCTTTCACCCACACTGATGCAAACTTGGCATTTCTGGCAGAGAAGCACAGGGAAAAGTACGTGTACTTGCAGGAAAAGCAAAATAATGGCCTCTCTGATTCTCTTAATTTCAGATAAATCAGCTATTTTTCTGTTTCTTAATCTAGATTTTGCTTGCCTGGGGGATTGCTGAATTTGTAGTAGGAATCTGTAAAATCTGAAAGAGGTTCTAGAAAAATTCAAAGCTGCTTCCCCTTCTTTCCAAGCCCATTCAGGTATTCTCACATGTGGATCTGACTGTTGCTATTGCCACATTCATTTTGGAAAATGACATTCCAAGTCTACCTTACAGTAAAATGACAGAAAGTGGCATCCATATTATCAGCTTAAATGATTTTATTGAACTTAGTAGTTACAGAATCTGTCAATGGTCATATTGCTGACAAGGACTCAGTAATACAATTCGAGTCTCATGGGGCATGAAGGGGAAAAGATTTTATTTTCCCCTTCTATGCTTGAGTCTTAAGAAAAGCTAGATTTCATCCTTATACTATGCAGTAGCCCACAATTTACCCCAGCCAGAAGGAACTTGACATTATTCAGCTACTTTCCACTAAGCTCTATGAGTCGGGGTCAAAGTAATGGTGGATGACAGAGAGAAAACCTATGGATTCTCTCAAATTCAAAATATAATATCTCAAATTGTCTCAGATTCTGAATACCAGCATCTGTCTTTATGATGTCAATAGTTCAATGTAAAAGTTTCATGACTGAAAGATTCATATTAAAAATTTTATTTCCTCTGGGAGCAAGTCACAAGCTGGTGGTGAAAACTGGTGCTTTTCCATTGATTTTAATGAAGCTGTGTCAGCTGGCACCACCTAAAAATTTCATGCCTTATCTCAAATTCCACACTTCATATGACTTAATTCATAAACAAAGTGAAACCTTGTGGGAAGACCCATGCTTCTCTGCTGCACTGTCTCATTACTAACACTTACAGAAGATTAGATTTTAGAATTCATGACCTGCTTAGTATTTCAGAAAGAAATAAAGCTAAAACAGTAACAAAAAAAAGCTGGTTTTATTGCCTGGCTTGCTTGTGTATTGCATGTACTGGCTTCTCAGTCCAAAAGTACAGAAATAAACAGATGGCAAATAAAATTCTTAAAGCATCTTTGAAATACTAACATTACATCCAAAAAAGATATATTTCCCAAGGTCACCTATGTCATAAAACATTAAAGAGGAGTGAAGAAATAACTTGAAAGAACCTGGTAACTAAGCTCCCAAAGTACAGCAATCCAAATTATCTTGAGATAATCTCCAAACTTGCAGGATCAGTTTGAACTAAATATTTTGCCTGGACTGTAATTGCTCTGATTTCTGTTGTTTAATGAGGTAGAGAAATCTGGGCTATATATGTATATTTTCCTCATGTCTTTTTTTTTTTTCTTTCCCAGTTATGACTATTCATGAGGAATTCATTATTATGAAAAACTTTTTATTTGAGACATATCTTAGATCCTTATCTAAGAGGGGGTTAAATTCCACAGCACTGAAACATCAATATTACTTGCTTGCTCTTAATGAAATCTACACCTCTGACTTAGTTTCCCAAATTCAATTTAAGAAATACAGGGACAAAGAGATGTCTCAAAACCACAAAAAAATCACAGAGTACAGCTGGAAGCCAACCCCATATAATGTTTATATAGTCAGTGGGCAAGACAGTGAAAAAAATATTCTGTAGGCCAGAGCATGGGCTACAAAGAGGCATAAATTTCAGGCCATATTCTGACTGCTTGAAGTAAAATCCATGCTCAGCCTTTGGAATCAGAATTCTTGTCTAAGGCCACACTCTTCAATCCAGCTATATTGGGTTTGCATGGCAAGGTTTTGGTAGCAGTGGGGGCTACAGGGGTGGCTTCTGTAAGCAGCTGCTAGAAGCTTCCTCCATGTCCAATAGAGCCAGTGTCAGCTGGCCAAGCCTGAGCCCATCAATGACAGTGGTAGTGTATCTGGGAAAATATATTTAAGAAGGGAAAAAATAACCCAACCCTGTGGTGGCAGCAGCTGGAAAGAGAATTGAATATCTGAGGGCAACAACTCTGCAGACACCAAGGTCAGTGAAGAAGGAGGGCAAGGAGAAGCTCCAGGCGCCAGTGCAGAGATTCTCCTGCAGCCCATGGGTGAAGACCTTGGTGAGGTCCACAGTGGAGCAGATATCCACCTGCAACCTGTGGAGGACACCACAACGGAGCAAGTGGATGCCCGAAGGAGGCTGTGACCCTGTCGGAAGCCTGTTCTGGCGCAGGCTCCTGGCAGGACATGTGGACCCATGGAGAGAGAGGAGCCCATGCTGAAGTAGGTTTACTGCAAGGGACCCACGCTGACTCTGCCACTCAGGGAGATGAGGTAGAGAAATCAGGAGTGAAGTGTGGCAAGAAAGGGCAGGGGGGGGAAGCTGTTTTAAGATTTAGTTTTATTTCTCATTACCCTACTCTGATTTAATTGGTAATAAATTAATTCCCCAAGTTGAGTATGTTTTGCCCATGATGGTAGTTGGTGAGTGATCTCCCTGTCCTCATCTTGACCCAGAAGCCTTTTGCTACATTTTCTCTCCCTTATCCAGCTGAGGAGGGGGGGAGTGATAGAGTGGCTTTAGTGGGCACCTGGCATCCAGCCGCGCTCAACCCACCATTAAAAGCAAACACCCAACCTTAAGGATGCAGTCACATTCCCTTCAACTCTTCTCTTGCTCTGTATCTTCTCTACATCCCTTCTCTTCCTTCCAGTTCCACACACACTTAAGAACTAAGGCTGAAAAGTAGTGATTACTTTAATGCCACTTCCAGCAAGTTAATCAGATAGATACAGAGCTAGTACACAGCCAGATATACAGCTGATATACAGAGAGTGCAGAATACTCCAGTGTCCGGCCCACAGTTGTAAACTACTCTTCAATGAACAGAACATGCCTCAGCATCCAGATAATAGGACCTTTAATATAAAAGATCAAAAGCCTTTACAATGAAAACATGCCAGAGGAGGAAGCCTGCAGTGATTAAGGATACTGCCTATGTCTTCAGATTGCAGATGTCTGCAACAGAATGGAACTTTTCAGTGAAAACACTCAGAGGATGCCTGAAACAACATCATATAAAGCACTACAGAGTAAAACGTCTGGCATAGGAGAAAATTCCTTCATTTCCCTAAATATAGCCACAAGTTTAATCTGGGCAGTGAACTGGAGACTGCCATACCAACCAGATACAGGCAGCTAAAGGGTTTCTCACCATGACCGGAACAACAGGCTTTCTTGTAGCACTTGACCTTGCCAACCCCTGGTGCAGCGCCACTCTTTCAGAGGAAAGCAGTGGAAGACCTTAGCCCGGCCACCACCCAAGCACTTCTCCCCAAACCAAATCACATATCAAAGGAGAGGATATTCTTTCTAGCTGGGTCAGAAACCCGTAAAGACAACAGTAATTGAATGCAACACTGATAGGGAGCGAGCAAATAAAAAAAGAGTGATCACATCTCCTTTCAATTTCTGTTTAGTACTCAAATATAGGGTCTGCAGCAAGTTACACTGTGCCTTCTGAAGTAACTGACAATGAAGAAAGAGAAAAGGAGGCAATAAAAAACATCAATTGCTCAATGTGCCATTACAGTCAAGAAATAACCATATACCAATCTAAAATATCACCTCCTCCAGAATATGTGCAGCACTGATCACTGTGTTTCAAAAAAGTGTTAAATAACTGGCTGAGGTTCAGAAAAGGGAGTTTAAATCTCAGAGAAACATTCAGAGAAATTATCAAAGGGGTGGGAAAATATTAAAAAAGGTTGTAATTGTATTACTTTAAAAGGTGATAGAAAAAGGTTACTCTTTCTTATCATGTATACCAATCACAATAAAAACATATGCACTTGTAGTCTGGAAATGGTTCGGAGCTTCTAATCTCTATTTCATGTAATAAGTGGATGGGAAAAAATAAATTAAAGGGTGGTAAATTAATCATAATTTTTTTCCACATAGCAGAATAGAACTCACTGTTCCTGGAAGTTGCTGAGGCAAAAATCTCAGAGATCCAAAAAGAACATACATATCTGGTGAACACCATGAATTCTTACAAGTCTCAATAACCTTTGTTTCGGAATATGTATGAAACTTCAGGATCAAGGGTAAAGGCTTTGTATCCAGCAGGTCAGTTTAAGACCTAAAGGGACAGATAGGAAAAAAAAATATTGTAAATTACCCCAGATTAACCAAGCTAGGAATTTTCACACTTTTTTTTTTTTTTTTTAAATGCCTCTATAGATACAGTAAGCAGTAGCCTTCCTAAGGTCAAAATTAAAACACCCAACTAGACAGACATTTGGTGTAGTCAAATATGGCAATTCCTAAACGAAAAGAGATTAAAATTATCAAGAAAATAAGTGACAATACATTTTTCAAAAAAAAAAAATTAATAGCAATAATGGTATCTTTCTAGTAATCCTACTGCTTCAATTTCCAGGTAACCTGTATGCTATTATTTGTATGACATGTTTAATTTTTTTATTAAGCCATGCTTTTTATGTGATTTTATTCTTATATTTTCAGGTATGATTTTTTTTTTTTTTTTTGCATTTGAGTTGCACCACGCATCATATACTGTATCTCTACCTTAGCTCTGCTTTGATGCAAATTTTATCCAAAAAAGCAGCTTGCTGCATGATTAGGTAAAATTATAATTCATGGTGCATACTTTATTGCACATACTCACCTATACATCGCAGGTATTAGGCATTTCATTGTTTTAATGGCAGTATAACTATTGAATAAAAAACAAAGAGATGTCTTTTAGTAGGTAAAGGAAACATTTATGGCCTCACTTCCTAAAGTTATATCCCAATAAATATGAAGAATAGGAGAATAAAGTGTCACGAATTCCACAGTCATTTGCTGATATTACAGTATGCCTGTGATAAACAAGGGTAACCAGACTGTTGAAAACACTATTTTTGTACTCTTCAAAATTGTGTGGTTTTATACACTGATTCATTTTAATTCAATATAAATTTAAAGTCTTATTTTTCCATTTGCTAGTACATTAGTAGACCATTCTTCATGTCCGTTATAACCCTTTATTTCCTTTGTCATTAAAACATTCATTCTTCATCAACATATCTGTTTTTCCTCAACAAGTTTATTTTGCTTACAAGTGTCCAAATTGGTTTTGCTATTAAAAAAAAAAAAAGACATAAAATAAGCCCAAATGCATAAAATTTCCCAGCATTTGGCAAAACTACTTTTATTTTTCTTTAGTTGCTTCAAAACATATACAAGTTATAAGCCTGCCTGTGAAGAATCACATAGGCAAATGGACTTTGGGACACAAAAACCTAACAGACACTATGTACAGTACTGTGGTCCCAATGTACCCCAATTAGACCTTATTATTCCTAAATTACAGTTCATTTCTTAAATGGCAGGAGGAAATATCAACGGTTGGTGAGAAGTTTATATATCCTGCAACATTTTATAAAATGAAGCTTTTGATTATTATTATTTTAAAAAAAAATTGCTGAAAGAACACTGAAATGGAAGAGATTTTATTTGAAACTAACTGAAGTGAAACATTCTTCCTCTGCAGCTCCATTGGCACACAATTGCAATCTTTCTTACACTAATGTTTAAGCAGGTACAGTTTTCACTTTATATCATGCTGCATTTCTGAATGTTAGGTAAAGTGCCTTCAATATTATTTTTTTCTTTAATGCAACACTATAAAGCTTTGATTTAAAAAACACAAATACATAATGTTTAATGGTCTCTTTACATTTTATTTTTTAAGGAAGCAAAGTCTCCCTGACTTGATATGGGATTAGAAACAGAGGTGTTTTCTCACTTTTTCCCTATTAATTTACAAATTAAAAAATACCAATAACATTTACAAAATGTTATTGTGTTGTTAATGCATTATTATATGTAATTTTTACAATTAATTTTGAATTTAATTAACTTTGAAAATTTTATGCATGATCTCTGCTAGTCTTCAGAAAATTAAACGTGGGAAATTGTATTCAGAGATATTTCTTTACTAATACTTTTAAGTGTTTTTATATACATGCAGCAGTAACAATTCTCTATTATATTCTCTGACTTTGTCTGGAATGCCACCATGCATAATATCTGCATAAGCACGTGAGTTTCAAAATGCTCTTCAGATTTAATTTGGTCATACTCACAGATAGGAGTTACAGCATAGTGAAAGGATGAAGCATCTGCTGCTTTACAGTAGCTGTAAATGAGTCCAGATTGGACTACTGAAAAAATCTTGATCTCACTCTAATCAGTGACAAAATTTTCACTTTAGTGATGGGACCACAGGGTCTTAATTGGTTTAACATACACATCACACAGAGTCGCAGTTCACATAAATTGGGTTCGTTCTACGTTTTGCTCAAATTACATTGAAAATTATTTCAAAGGTATCTTTCTAATGATCAGTAACTCTGCTTCCTAAAGCATTTTTTTTTAATAGCCTCTTTCTTCCCCTGTGTGTTCTGCTTTTATTTGTTAAATAGAATTTCTGTCACTGACTGGCAGTCTCCATGGGCAGACCTTCCTGAGACCTTATTTTTCACCCATATTAGTCCTTGAATGCACTATCCAAAGTAATGTGTTAATTAGTTAGTTCGTGTTAACAAACTCAGGCAATTGATGCATTTCTACAACTGTAAAAGAAGTATGTCCAGCATAAGAATGAATAACTTGGAAATTAACTGCAACCACTTCTGTTCTACTTCCATTCTAAAAGATCCATTCTCCTGCAGATCATAACTCAGCAATTCAGATCCTCAGGAATCAATAGGGTTCAGGATGCTCCTATGCTACCAGCATTTTAAGTCAGAACACTCAGCATTGTGGGTTTTTTAAGCAAAACACTTTACTATGCACTTGAACCAGACTAGGAACACCCAAACTTGTCTGTTATTATGTTACAGGTGTGGCTGCATTGCTCAGCACCAAAGCACCCCTGCACCACCTTCAAAGGGAACAAGAACTCTCTGAGGAAGCCAGGCAAGGGTTTCCCAACATCTGCAGGGAGAAAGAAGCATTTCTGCCACCAAGAAGGCTCAAAGGGCTTTCAAATTTCACACATGCTTCTGATCACTCCTGCTACAGGTACAGAGAAGAGCTTAGATCTGACAGAAATAGCTACTATGGGTGAGAATAACTAGGCTTTTAGCCTACCAGAAGTCAAGTCCAAGGTTTGATATGATTGCTCTCTGCAGATATATCAAGGGGCAATGTATCAAAAAGAGAGAAATGTTATTTCATATCAAGGGTAATGTGGCACAAGAACAAATGAGTATAAATTGGGCATGAAGAATTGAAATTGTTCTGGAAATTCAAAGCAAGTGCCTTGTTAGTGGTCACTTCTGAAATACTGCAAAGCCCAAACATCAAACTGCTTTTAATGTGAACTTCAATACATTGATTAATGGCACTGCATGATGCAATTTCTTGCAATATTAGTTAAAAAAAAAAAAACAAAACAAAGAAATAAAAGAAGTTGTGCTTATCTAACCAGGATATAAATAGGAACATCTGATATTTCATTGTTTGCCTCACAAACCGCAATGATTAAAGCTGCTGATTCAGGCACCTTTACAGCCAAGTTGATCATCCTACTTGCTGAAGACACCAGTGCTGCAATTCATTTGTCAGTGTTCAGATTCTGGTATGCATCATCTCCACCTTTTCAGGGAGTAAATATGCAGCACAAGAAGAAGGATTCACATTTCCATTCTGCTATCAGTATCTGCCAAGTAATATAAGAAATTACCTGCACCTTACTCTATAGTCATAAAAGCCTATAAAGGTGAAAAAAATAGCACTAGATCACTCATTTTCTGTATGCACGAGGAATTTTTTTTTTCCCCACTGGCTGCTCTTATGAGAAGAAAATACTAGATCTCACCGTCATTGATGGTAATGTAGTAAAGATTTAATTTAAAACAGTAAGAATTTTTTACAGGAAGTTTTTTTGTAAGTTTATCACTCCAAGCCTTGTCTTCCAATCTTTGAAATTGTCTTTTCAACTGAATATGAAGCAATTGTATTGTTTCTTAGTTTTATATGCTTACTATACACTAGTAGTATAAATTATACACCTTTCTCTCTAATGTGTTTTTTTTTTTATGAAAGCTCAATAAGATTATGAAAGCTACTTGGATTCATTAGGAATTAGGTAAATAAGTTTTGCTGAAGCACAGGAGTCCTACAGACAGCATCCTAAAAATCAAATGTATTTTCTAGAGAATTATGTTTTTTCCATATACTATGCCATATAATATATAAAATTAAGAACAAAATTTTATACAAAAGTTGAAACGACACCCTGGGAAGGGTGCCATTGTTCTCAAATTCTCTGGACAGTGCCACAAGGTGCATATTAAAATAATTATTCCTCAATGATTAAATTTTGGTCCCCTTGCAATTCGACTCCACTTTGTGATAAACACTCACTTTTTTATAACACTGGGTTTATTCACCATTTCAGATACATACCATTTTTTTTTACCATGGTGCATTATCAATATTAAAAAGGCTACATAGATTTGGGGGTCAATTGTTCTCAGTCTGGTTGAATGATCATACCACAAAAGAAATTTGAGATGGTTGGGTGATCGATGGGTAGATGAAACTAATTAAATGAGAAAGAAATTTGAGTAATAGATGTAAAATTGAGTTCGGAGGTGAAATATTCTTTAAGTTCTCTATAAAATGAAAGTATAGGCATATATCAAGCATTGTTAGAGACAGTCAGTTTATTGGTTGTGCTAATCACATCCAGAAGAAAATGACCTAAAGGGGTAATTAAACTATACCGGACACAGACACTGGACACTATGTACTCAAGTTTAGCCATGAGACAACCTTTGCTTTCAGCACCTATAAAATTGCCATTTTAGAAATCACAGCATACAGTCATAATGATCCAGAGAGACGAAAACTCTAAACAAATGTATGATTAAATAGAGAAATCTTACACAGGGAAAATAATGGAAACATCTTTGTTCAAGCTGATGCCCATACAGATGCTCTGACCTGAAGGAATAATTACATTGACATACGTTATGTAAACTTAAAGACAATAGGACAGCTGTATAGAAGCAGAGATTTCTAAAATTGTATAATTATATAGGAAAAAAACTTCTGAAAATAAAATTGATTTTCAAATCTGTGGACCAAATCTAGAAAAAGAGAAGTTGGTAACAAACATTAAAAGCTCTGAAAAATGCGACATATTATAATTGTTACACAAATTGTGCAATCTTCATGAAATTTCATAATCTAGCTTTGAAACTGGCATCCACTGGCAGTGAGACAAGTAGCAATTATCTATAATGCTTACTGACAAGTTGGAGCACTAAAACCACTAGGCGCCACTTTTTTTTTTAATTGTCTAGGTCACACAATACAAAGAGAAAAACTCTGCTTTTGCAGCAAGTTTGAAATACCTGACAGCACCTCTATAATGCATGTCTGTAAAGGTAACATACATTTCACAGAACATTAAATGTGCCATTTGAATCTATTAATTCTTAGGAAATACTGATTTTGCAGTTGCGATGTCTTTTAGTCTATCACTAAATCTGATCTTTATGTTTTCTTTTGCTTGCTTTGGTGTGGTGGGAATATGGCTTTCAATATGTCTGATATTAGATACTTGACATCCAAACTATCTCAATTGTTCCTTTAAGGTACAAAAAAAGTGAGATTTTTTTGTTTTTTTCATATCAGTGGCAATACTGCCATTGATCTCAATGGAGACTGGAGAAAGGAGTGTCATTGACTACACTCTTTTAAGAAAGAGGGGAAGAAAATTACAAAAAAATCCATAACAAGTTCAATATTGATGAAGGACTATGTGCTTCAGAAACAAAGAACAAAACCCATCAGCTTCAGTATCTCAACTGGATCAAGTTTCCAGTAATGATTATCTCTAACCTCTTTTTATGCAGTGGATAATGGAATTGGGTCTTAATATCCCGTTTTGGATCCTTGGCTTAAAGATTTCAAACACACAAATGCCTCAAATCAGTGCAATTCCTTAGTCATAACGGGTTGTGTGCTGAAAGAACTAAGTATCATTAGCACCTACCAGCTGTACTTACGGTTTTCAGTGTTCAAGGGTGTGTTGGTAACTGTTCCAAGTCATCTGTAAGAGTAAGATGTGCTGCGTTCAAAGAAAAATTCTGGAGAAGCAGCACACAAAAAACATAAAAATTGGGGGGCAAGAATAGGAAACATTACAGAAATTCAAAATAAAGTATTCAGCCATATAAAGAATATATTCAAATCATAGAAGCCTATGAAAAAGAGGACTGTCAAAGCACCTGGCAATTATATAGCAAAAATTTATCTCTGCAGACACAAGTCTGTGCATTTCTCTTGGTGCTAAATTTTACCTGTGGAAAAAAAAAAATTGCGATTCAGTTACAAATACCTTTTTTCAGGACTGAAAAATAAATCAAGTCAATTATTCCAGCTGATATCTGAGACAGGGAGAAAAAAAAAAAACAGTAAGTAATTTTGCACTGCCTAAGAAACCTGTTTCCTAATTAGTCTCTGGATGTATTTTGGAATGAAATATTCTTTTAGAACCAGAGAACCAGTGGTGTAAGTAATAAAGTCAAAGTGATACCTTCCGTGAGCAGCTCAGAATATGTCTGAAATTTTCCCCCGTTCTTTCCTTGTCTTAAAGCTAATGGAGTAAATGCTCCAGCTTTTCTAGGATCCCCTTTATTGTATTAACATCCACTATAATACCAGGAGAAAAAATACAGCAGCAATAGCAGTATTCCTGCCTTGAGAGGCAAGATGGTACAAAGGAGGGATGTTTCTTGTTATGGAAGGAACACAGGCCCAGTGCTCCGCCTCTGTGGTACAATCTGACTTCATCAGTGTTACATCTTTTTCAGCTGAGGATTAAGCTACAACAGAATTTCTCTCTTCAGTCAACCTTTTTGTCTCCCATCTCCTACCTCCATCTACACAATAGGTGCTGATCAAGTAACTGACAGAAAGGTGAATGAAGAGAACAAAAGATCTAAAGAATACTAAATTGATCTGTTCTGTCCTATCAAAGTTTTGGCTAATTTTACACCGTTCTGCTTGTTTTAGCTAGAAATCACTTTCCCCACTTTACCTAATGTAGGAAACAGATGTTATGGATTCATACACACCTATCGGTTCACAAGGATCTCAAAGGTCTTTACAAATTGAATGTATACCGTACAAGAATCTTTTCAGACACCCAGGAATTACAGTTAGTTCTAGGGTAAATTGCAGGGGCTATAGTGATTTGACACAAGAGTTTGTAAGAGGAATTGAAGATTGCATCCATTTGGAACTGCAGGTGAAATTAGGTAAGGAAGAAGTAATTACCCAATTTGGAATTTGAATAGAGTGGTAACAACTCTATTCTTGCAGAACTATACTCGCATTCTTTTGGTTTTGTCACTCATGTGAAAGACATAATCACCTCTGTAATATGGAGCCCCTTACTCACTGCTGAGCCACAGATTCAGAATTTACTCAAACGAGTAGGTTTTTTTTTAAAGAAAAAAAATCTTCTACTTGATTTTTCTTTCTGGTTTTACCAGGAGGAAACCAGCCTCTGATCACATTCTTTGGTCAGGAACCAGCCTGTTTGACTACACAGCTGAAAAACTACAGCCCAAATGGATTTTGCGAATAGAAAAGCCATTTTAGATGCATTTTTGTGGTTGAGCCCAGTTCTCTGGAGCAGCATTAACATTATTTTCTTCATCTTCAGAACAATCCCAGAAGCAAATACTCCTTGTATTTGCACAGGAGCGTGGAAGCAAAGACATCACTTACGTGTCTGTACTGTCTTTTAGGGTTATCATAATGTTGTTATCATCTCGTCTGACAGTGAGCGCTGAAAATCCAGGGTCAGATGAAGGACTGGGGTTCAGGACCTTCACATATCTAATCAAATTAGTACTCTAATAGACATGACCAGTTTGGGAAGATAGAGAACAGGAGGATTGCTCTAACTAAGCCCTGTGAACTTGCTGTACTCCTTATGAATTTCAGTATTTATTTACATGCAAGGACTTAGTTGTGATTTTCCTACAAATCCTAACTGTAATATAAAAGGCATCAAATTTCCATCAAATAAACCAAAACTTTTTTTCTGATTTGTTTTAGTTTTGCCTTTACACAAACTCAAGAGTCATCCTTCGCATCCAGAAGCAGAGCCTTTATGCTGATGGATACAATATCAGAATTTTACACGTACATTTCACAAAATGTTAAAATCCCATACGCTCTTCTCTATCACTGAGAAAGCCATAATTATACTTAAGCTTGAAATTAACATATTCTTTAAACATTACCAGCAATTATACTGGAAAAAAGCTTCTTATTGTGCTGGCAATAAACGAGACCACAAAAGACCAAGACATGCTTTTTCAGTTCCCTTTTGGCAGTTATTCTGTCTGAATTAAATACAGCCATTGTAATTATCTTATATATTATAAGAAATACTGAAAGGAAACTGCAGCCTGAATAAAGACAGTGTATGTGATTTAGAGACAGGGCTTCCAAGAATAGAGTACCAAATGACCAGAGCTTCTACACTGTACTTCAATTAGTGCTAAAACAAAGGAGGGCAATACTCACCCTATCATACACTCATAGGAGGTGAAGACAAATACATCTGTGTCCCTGAACTATTTCTGAAGACTTGAGAACAGCTGCAGAAGAGGTCAGAAATAGACGGAGTTTGTCAGCTTTCTCATTAACCAAAACCAGAAGACATGTTTCCAAGGAGGTAATACATAACAGAAAGAAACGTATGGAGACTCACTGAGCAGAAGCTCACTACTCATTTCTATTCATCCATTCTTCTGATGGGACTGTCTCACTATGAAGAAGGTATTGTAATCCACTCTTCTTCTTTACTTAGTGGGCCCAGCAGACACCTTTCACCTCTGTTGTGCCAGGTCACACAGGCACTTTGAAATTGGTGCAAAGGCAGCTCCCAAAGGAGGTGTGTGCTCAGGGATTCACCTCTCTTGCTGAATTTTTATACCCAATTAAGAGGAGGACAGAGCGCAGAATAGAAGAGAGACTGTTATGAGTTATTATAACATAATAGTTGCTTCTACTCCTGCCTTTTATAACAAATAACACAAGACACTCAGCATTAGAATATTATTCAACTTTTCTGTACAAGCCTTAGGATCAATGTCACACTATAACTACCTATCTCTGCTATTGTCCTTCAAGATTTTTCAATCATCATATTAAACTAACCTATTAACTTTATCAGTTTTGTTACAAGTAATTTTCTTGCCACTTTCCTACTGCCTTGATGCTCTTGTAAAATTATAGAGCAAAACTTTAACAAAAAACTATACATAAAATATAATCAGCCAATCACAGAAAGCTCTAATTATTTTAAGATGTAGTATAGGACCATGTGAGTCTGGCTCCAGATCCTCTTAACCTAATTGTTCCCACTGAAATCGGAAGCAAAATTCCCACTGACTTGTTAGGGAGTGGAATCAGTCCGATGCTAAACAGATCATTTCCTTTCCTCCCATATTCTACATTTTTTCCATTCCACCTGCTCTCCTGACCTTTCTTTTCCTTCGGATGATTTGTGTTCTCTGACCTACATCAGCTTAATGTTATTTCACTTGGACTGTTCCTAATCTAACCTCAGTTTTTAATCCATTTTTAAATTGATATTCAGTTGTTAAACATCAATACATGACTGTGCATCATGAGGGGTTATTTTAAAGGTCTTATCTTCATTGTCTTGCCTGTTCTCTCATCTCCTCATTTAAAAAGGAAATTAGAGTAATTAGCAAGCAATACCCATATGGAATTTACTTGTGACTGACAGGTGAATTGTGCAACTTAATGATGGGTGAACTGGTATAAAATGAGTAAGAGAGAAGACTGAAGTCTTTCCTCCACTTTCTGTTTTCTATCTTTTCGATTTAGCATTCATAGGATCAGAGAATAGTTTGGGTTGGAAGGGACCTTAAAGATCATCGAGTTCCAACCCCCTGCCATGGGCAGGGACATTTCCCACTAGACCAGGTTGCTCAAAGCCCCATCCAGCCTGGCCTTGAACACTTCCAGGGATGGGGCATCCACAGCTTCTCCGGGCAACCTGTTCCAGTGTCTCACCACCCCCACAGTAAAGAATTTCTTTCTAGTATCTAATGTAAATCTCCTCTCTTTGAATTTAAAACCATTCCCCCTTGCCCTATTGCTACATTTCCTGACAAAGAGTCCCTCTCCAGCTCTCCTGTAGGCCCCCTTCAGGTACTGGAAGGCTGCTATAAGGTCTCCCTGGAACCTTCTCTTCTCCAGGCTGAACAAAGCCAGCTCTCTCAGCCTCTCTTCATAAGGGAGGTGCTCCAGTCCTCTGGTCATCTTTGTGGCCCTCCACTGGACCCATTCCAACAGGTCCATGTCCTTCCTGTGTTTAGGACTCCAAAATCGGATGCAGTACCCCACATGGGGTCTCACAAGAGCAGAGTAGAGGGGTAGAATCACCTCCTGCAACCTGCTGGCTACGCTTCTTTTGATGCAGTCCAGGATGCGGTTGGCTTTCTGGGCTGCCAGCACACATTGCCAGTTTGTGTACTTCCAGTTCAAAAAAGATCTTCATTTTCCTGGCACTTGTGATTCTGGTGTGTCTAGATATAAACCTCAATACAGAACACCTTAATTAATTTCCTTGTTTCAGTTTTAGTTTCAATTTTCCAAAAAGCAAAATTGTCCACATTTTGGGCTTGACTTCAAAAATGCAAATGACTCGTTTAGAAAATATTAGGCTGAATCCAAGGAAAGTAATTTTTCTTTACAATTACAGTACAAGTCTCATGTGCAGTATACTAATTTTCACTTCATTACACAATTGCAGTTATACATAGCCCTTTACACCCAGAAAAACAACAATTTGGATGTGATTTCATGCAACAGAACAATTGCATCTACAAGACATTTTCTATTGAGAATGAGTGCACTCTAAATGGGTTTATTTGAAGCTACAAGTAGAAAAGCTACTGTTTAAATATTATTTTCTAGCCAAAAATCTGCAGTACATAACCCTTTTTTATCTAACATATACCAATTGAAAGTAAAGTTTTATGTAGAACCTTTGTTATGTTCTATTGCCTCTTATTCACAGTTAAGTACAGTCGAAATACAGAGTGAGATGGATCATTCCTTCCTTCAGACATAGCAAATAAATAAATATAGTTCTGCAGCTGACAGGAGAAGTATTGGTCCTTGTCAGAACTAACCCTAGCAATCTATTGGGAGTCAAAAATAAAGACAAGTAATTTCCAGAGTTAGTGTAACATTTGGAGAGAATTAGGAAAAATATTCTCTTGGATATACTCAAGTGGAACATTGTAAGATGTGTTAAAGTGAAATCTATGGCTACAGAGTGAAAAACGAGATGATTATTCTGAGTCACACCTAGACAGGATTCAGATTAGAGATTTTTTCCTAACATTCTTTATCACACTTGAGGTCAGAGATGAGTGATGCAACACACTTTAAAGACAAATTTCAGAGCTCAAGAGGTAGACACATATAATAGATCTGTCTCAAAGTCTGTATCAGAGGTTTTAAGATAGATTTTTATCAGAAAGTTTCAAATTAACTGAGTTTCCTGTAAATTCTTAAACTCAAGAGAAAAAAAAATTAGGGGTTTCTAACTATTAAAGTAATTCTACAATGTAGTAGACCAGAGTTAGATTTATTTTTTAAAAATTATTACTAGCCTTATTAACATGCTGGAAAAAACCCATCTTGAATGCTGAAGAGCTTTTTAAAAATCAAAACCTTTTGAGATTGGCATTAAATCCTCTAACAGTTTGCATGTTTGCCTTTTGATTTTTTCTTTTAAAATTATTCTCTTTCAAATATGGATGAAAATTGCAAGACCTAATTATTGAACACGGGGCTAACATGGGGCAAGAAAGAAGCCAGGAGAACTGAAGCTGACAGACCCTTTGATAAGTAAGCGCAAAGAAGGTGCCTTAAGGCAGAAAATAGGGATAGACTACCATACAGAAGAAAGCTTATCTGCTTTCAAAGTCTTCTAAATAGCCTGATATGTGGTGCAACATTTTCTTTGGCCTTCTCCAGAAACTAAGAAAGACTAAACAACTACACTGCTATCTAAATAGCCCAGAATAATTATATTTGTGGGGAATCCTCAGGGTCTGTGCTGACTGAGTCTTGTTGAAAAAAACACAGGAAACCAGAATTGTAGAGCAGTTGAGAAAAACAGATCTCTTAAAAAATTTGAGGATCATCAGTGCCCAGTGTAAGGCCCTTATGCTTTTGCCACCGCAAAACAGTATACTACTGGCAGTTATGTCAAACATACATTCAATGAGAAAATGTCCACAGAGAACGGGACTGTGCTCTTCTTCAGTTTTGCTGGGGGCCTGTGGTTACTCATAGGCATGTAGATGACTGTAGGTCAGTAATCAAAAATCAAATAGTCACTGAAGACTAGTTCAGAAAAACAATTTTCTTGATTACTGCTTTTTAACTGAGCCTCTATTTAGAACTGCAAATATGAGATAATTTGGGGCATAGTCCTAGCAAGCCAAGCAAAACATTTTCAAAAGCTAAATTTGGAAGACCACATACTTATAAGAAATCTATTATTTAAATCAACTAAATTCTGTTAAAATCTGTCACACATTGTGCTGTATGAAAAAGATCTGCTGAGTATTAGCTGACTGATACACGTAGCATAAATCTCTGCATAATAACTAACTCCAAACAGCTCAAACAAGAGCCTCATAGAAATAAAACCTTCCAGACCATTTACCTATCAGCTGTTCAACACTTAAGTGCTGCAAAGGTCATACACTTTCTCCTTTAATGAGGAATAAGTTACCCTACGCACGCATCTGTTCCTGTTCAGTTAATAAAACTTTTCTTCAATTGATTTACTTGTTGACATACAGTATCTTGAAGACTTTACAAGCTGTATGTCAGATTGTGAAATGTGCACATATAAACAAACATGCTGTTGGCAGGAGTGAAATACAAACTTCAGGGGTAGGGAGGCAGCAAGACACATGTTCATTTTTAACTCCAGCCTTAAGAAAATATGAGTTTGGATATGGGCCAAGAGTACCATTGACGTTTTCAAGATGAATTATAAAATATAATACCATTACCTTCGTGATACAAATAAGAAGAATTAAAATGGTGAGCTGGGTGAAGTCAGTGCTGAAGAAGAAGTAGAAGGCAACATTTTACATTCTTCACACCTTCTATGTTTTTGGAAGGCAAAGTACCAGAGGAGGAATTCACACCCAAGGCAACTGCACTTGAATGGATGGGCAGGGTGCACAAGCACAATCAGAAACTGTCTGCACAGCAAAGTGGAGGGAAAGAAGAGCAAAATATTCTACTGAAAACAAACTCTACACAACAACTGTACTTGTGGACACTTAGGTGATGAATGAAGGGTTTGCACATACAGTAAAAAGTACTCTCAAGAGCCAGAGTGGCAGGCACACTACAGGTCTAATTGAAAGGTTAGGAAAGGGTATGAATTCCCCCAAACCTCATGTTTCCACACTGCTGTAAGGAGCCATTCAGTAGCAAATAGAGTTGGATTTCTCCATCCCTGCTTCCCAGATATTTGCAATTTCTTCATCCCCAGACACCAGGCATGCAGATAATTGATTTAAGTCAATTGATTAACTACACACTACTTAAAATCTACTTTGAGTTTCAGTGGAAATATAATGAGGGCATAAGGTTTGTGTGATTCCTTTTAACCTGGCTGCTCAGGGGGGCTCCCATAGCAGAAGTCAAAGCTGAAATAAGTGTGAACACAGTATTTTAGTGGGGCACAGATCAGTCCAGTGGATCTGTATAGTCCCAAGCTACCAAATTGTCCTTATTGGGAGCAATAGGTCATCTGCCTCAGAAACTCATCAGGAGCTGCTGCCCTAATATGATTCAGTGGCTCTCACAGGGTTTTGAGTGGTGGAAACTTGTACAGTGTGCAGCAATCTGTTTTACAGATCCTTTGGTAATTCAGCACTAGCTGAGAGCAATTGCTCTATACAAAGGCAAAATGATGGCCCATTAATCAGTAAATCAGTGCTGTCAGGGTGGAAGAATGACAAATTTTAGGTTGTTGAGGCTAGCAAAGTACCTTGCACTAGCCATGCCTTCCCTTCAACTGAACTTTAGGACAAAAAGCATATGCTTTTTAAAGTCTTAATGGATGATAAACACAGGAAGAGTGTACAAACTAGAGGAGAAACATTTCTCACGTTTAGGAATTATGGCATGGACAGATTTCTAGGAATATTTACAGAAACTTAATTCCTGCAAAAGTAACAGAAATTCATTTCCATCATTATTGGATGCAAAGACACTCACTACACCAAGCCACAAAATTGCACATAAATTTCGTGGTAGATGCCACCTAATCAAACCTGCCAAAATAACTACTCAGACTAATCATTATTTAGGATAATTATCACACACAAAACAAAACTAAACTAAACAGTATAAATCCAGTGAAGAAGAGTTAGGAACTTTGAATTTCAGCAAGGCCCAACACAGACTGACGATTGTCGTTACAGTTCTTTATACATTAAAATAACGCAAGACATACCATTTTAATTCTCACGCCTAAACTATTCTCTCAGCTGGAGGGTTCAACAGTTAGCAGCCTCTCCCATTGCTCTCATAAACCAGCCACTTGTTGAACTACATTACAACATTTTCTGTGCTGGCTTGTAAAACAGCGAATACTGGGTGGGCCCAAGCCCATGACAGCGTCTGGAAGTCACATACAAGGTGAGCACTGCTCCCAGTGACTGGTGATGCCCAGCAGAATGGCAGCACTGTTGGTTTACAGCTTGTTCCTCCAGGAACTGCTGAGCTGATCACTGAGAAGGAACATCCCAGCTGGAAGTTGCCCTTTGCTGCAGTGTCACTGGCTGCCTCTGTATGAGATTCAAAAATGCTACAAATCTTGTTTAGATCTTATGAAAATATTTCCACAGACAGCTGGGGAGCACTGCTTGGTCTGCGTTTTGCTTTTAAATTAATCACCACACTGAATTCAACCAATTTAGGTTGTTCAGAGATGATGAAACTCCCAACTTTATTACCGGTAGCTCTTTTTCATAGTTTCTCTCTAGACGTGAAATAAGGGTAAAATGGAAAGGACCAAACAAGCCACAGACTTACCTTGTCAGCCTTAAGATTGCAGGAGGACAGAAGAAATTAACTTCACCTGTTCATTTAGGTCTCCTACTGCAAGTGACCTTCTCCACCTTCCTGTTCTGTAGGAGGCAGAGTGCTAGATGTCACTGACTGTGTCACAGATGGCACAAAAACCAGCACTGCACATTAGCCACTTTTGTTCTGTCTTGCTATTAATGACGGTGTATGACACCCAGTTTTGCTGTGCTATTTACAAAATCTATGCTGCCACAGTAGTAACAGCTTGCAAGTCTGCATCTTTAGACGTGTTGCATGCACTTCTACCATCCTCAGATTAAATTTAAAGTTAATTACATTGTGCCTCACCTGATTTATTAATCCTTTCCTTACCATTACTATTGTATTCATAAACACCCAAAGCCCATTTTTGAGCTATAAAAAACATTTCACCTCCTTGTGCTCCCTAGATTTCCAGCTTGTAAATTAAAAAGTAATACAGCAGCTATTCATTCCATTCTGAAGAAATTAAAGTTACAGCATTATGATTACAATTATTAATGAATCCATTTCCCAAAATTACTTTTTTATGATGGACATGAAAAAAAGCAAATAACAGCATAACAAATAGGTGAAACAAATGGTGAATGAAGCGTGGCCAGCATTTGATTTTGATAATTAGAAATACTGAAGAAGAATTATTTATCAAACCAGGAGAAAAAAGCATGATGTTAGAAGCCAAAGTATCTCAATATTTGCGAGAGGCACAGAACAAATCCTACCACTGTCACAAGCTTTGTGCATATTTTGGGTTTCAACAGGCCTAGTCTCCAGAAATGAAGGGAAACTTCATTTAAGGGCTGCAGTCAAAGTAAGAAACTGTTGCCTCTAGAAGGGATTGAAGTTTCACTGGATGCACAGACTTCATTGAGCCGGTTTTCCTTATTATAATGGCACCTGCTGAAAGACTTTATTATATTGTGTTCTGTCATAACTGCTTTCTCAGGAAGGTGAATTATGGTCTGTGGTACAATGATAAGTAGTTAATCACTGGTGATATTCCGTAGTCAGTATTTTCTATACATCACTGCACTGCACTGTCATTGGATTATTATACTGACTGATTTGATTTGACAAAGTGTGATGATTTATTAAGTATTTTTTGAAACTATATTTCAACGATTAGTGACACATTCTGTTGCCATTACCTTCAGCTAATTAGCACTCCTGGATTTTTTAATTTTTTTTTTTTTTTTTTACATAACTGACTGAAGATGAAGCACAACACTACCAGGAAATTGCATGAAGGATGCGACACCAGAAAGCCTGCAGTTCAAATGCTTTTTACTGAATTAAAACCTGGTATTTTAGCCACTGGAATTCTACTGGGGAAGCAAAGTTACACTGACTGTATCACATCTGAATTTGGTTCCTTAATATTAAACTATGCTGCTGTTCTTGATTCTTTGTACAGAAGAGCTTCACTGTCTGGGTAAAATTCACCTCAGCACAATAGGTCAACACAAAGCCTATGAATTAGTTGGGTACCACTCATGTGTTGCTCAAAATAGCACTATAACCTAAACGGTCTTTTGGTCACCCTCCACAGAAAATTAAATTCTGTCCCCTCCCACCCCCTAATCTCTCTCTCTGGATATTCAGAGGTGTACTTTTCTGAAAAATAAATCATATAGCCAGATAATCTAGAACCAAGGGCATCAAACAACAATGATCAAATGAAATGCTCAAACAGGCAAGTTTAGTATTTGACAGGGAAGTAAAAGGAAAGTGTTAGCAATATTTTTAATAGCATTCCTGTCAGTAGCAATAAGAAATCCGACATCACACCTAGCAAATACTTCATAGCTGAAAATATTTTATATCTCCCTCCCATTTCCACTTGTACCCACATCATCAAATGAACTGTTGATCCCAAAGGAAACATGATCAAACCCTAAGCCTGGAGTTCGCCTCTTATCATCCATATACACTATGTCATTTTCTCTAACGGTTGTTGTAACTGCATTGTGTGTTGTGTTACTTTATCTTTGAGAAATGTGGATGAATAGTTACCTTGTGCTTCCATTATATTGCCTTTAAGATTGGCTTTTCTTCTCCTGTTATCTCTTAAATCAGCAAGAAAAATAATAAGCATAATAGAAACTCAACTTACTGTGATCAAATTCTTGCCTCTTCCTGTTCAATTCTTGCTTGTTCAGTCTTGCTCAATCAAGGCACAGCATCATGCAGTCAGTTTTATAATCCTTAGGTATTTTCCTCTAAAGCTGCAGGATGGCCACAGGCAACATAGTTAAATCCACAAGCAGTACCAGATCAGTAGAAAACACTGTATACACCAGCTTTATAGATTTATTTAAAAAAAAAAAATAAATGTTCTATTAATATAATTTCTTTATTTGGACAACATTTAATTAATAGATATACTTTATTACAGAAGCATATCCTCAGCTATATTTATATGTAATGACATTTTATAGGTATTAGAAACCTTGACTTTTGTTTCCAAACTTGCCTGTAATATTTAACAGTAGACAATACAAATAATATATTTATACTCACAGCATGTTTGTTTTTACCACTGTAACACACTCTCTGATGGTAATAGCACTGCAATGGCATCTTTTACTAAAGTCAACAACAACAAAAAAAAACCCATAAGAAAACCAAACCAAAACCAAAGGACAATTGTGAAACAAATGCTTTTGTGATCCCCTTTTGTATGAAAGGGACGCTATAACGCTATAACTTCAAAAACCAAGAAGGACAAAGAACCTTTTTTTTAAAAAAACTAATGGTAAATTAACTTTAGCTCAGAATCAGTTTCCAAATTGGAAAAAACTCAAGAATACTGCATATTTTTCTCGTCCCTTTTTATTTAAGAAATGTGAATTCAAATTGGAATGTGTTGCACAGCAGGACTAATACGATGATTAGATGACTGGGGAACTTTTTCTTTAATTAAAAAATAGATTAAAAGAACCTGGATTGTTTGGCCTACAGAAATGAAACTGGAATCAGAAGCTGAGGAAGTCTGCAAATATTGTAGAGGCAGGAGTAAGTATTAAGATGAGACAAGAATTATTTCAGTTACGGGACATAATGATCTATGGTAACAGTGATACAAATTTTTCTTATAATAACTCAGTAGAAATGAAGGGTCCTTTCCAGGCCTCCACAGACAGAACTTTAAAAATGGAATTCAAAATGGGTAGGGAGCATTTATGCTCTTTACAATTGAGAGAAAAATGACAGAATATAAGTGATCGTAGTGTAAAAAGGAAAGCTTAGGTTTAAAAGCCTTCCCTAGCCATCTTTTTTATCTCAAAGGTAATGTTTGCAGGACACTGGACTGCTGTTTGAATGTCTGAACTCTGCATTTAAGCAGAGAAAATTGTGGAAAATTACAGTTGATGCTTTTGTTTCTTTCTGTAGATCTCAGGTTTATCATGGTGTATTGAAAAACATTTTATTAACTGTGATGAGGGAGAAGTAAATGTTTAGGAACATAAATGCATTCTGTGGAAACCTGAGATTGGGGAAGGAGACAGAGCTAAGTGCCTCAAGAAGTCCATTCTATCTTTGTTTTTTACATCACTTTTTTTTTTTTCTTTCTATCTGTACATATAACATTTGTAATCTCAATCATCATCTCTTCAGCCCATACATGCGTGCTTTAAAGTTTTTTTTGACATTAGGGGGTCAGAGCTACAGAAGGAACCAACATGAACACATCAGTCTTCATCTCATACTCAGTGCTAGAAATCCATAACAATTTGCTAGTCTTACAAGCAGAAAAAAGGCCCACAACTTCTTTTTTTCTAATTCATGAGCAGCTGACAAGTTTCCCTTTCCTCCTACTGCACAGTGCTGTGTGCGGCTGTGATACAAAAAAATTACCCATCCAACTCAATGTTATCCACAGCTTATGTTTACTTACAGGGCAAATTATCAATTATCAGCTCTAGTAAGTTTTTCAGTCTCAGCAGCAGTGCTCAGATGCCTCACAAAAACAGAAGGAGAATTGTTCCTGAGGTCACAGGGACAGATTGCACAAACTAATTTATGGAAACAGAGAGACATAAACTGCCGAAAAGCAACAGCGTGCAATTTCAGTGAACCAGAAGGAAAGGCAAACGTAAAAAGGCTTTTTTGAATCTGGCCCAATAATTGCCTTCTTCAATATGGCAATTATCAAAGATATCCATGCAATCATTCCCCTTCTTGCCATATTCTCTATCACTTGGAAACTGAAGTCAATTCACAGTACTGAAATCATTACTGGTTTTACCATTAGAAGCTAGTGTGAAGTGGTGTATCCGATTTTCCAACAGCAAATTGAGAGAAAAAACTAGGAATGCAAAACCACTACTTTTATAATACAGTCTCACCAACTCAAAGAAAAAATTCCTTTCTAAAAGCGTACGAACAAACTCAGAGTATAATAGATTTAGCAATTCATGCAACTGCATAGGAAGTTGGTTTTTTTTCCCTGAAGAGCTTTTTTTTTTAATTTCACATAATTTAACTACATTTTATATCAATTCCCTTCAAGAATATATAGCACTTGATAGTTTTTATTGTAGGAGAATTACTTTTCTAACTTATTCTAAAAATTATGTAAATAAACATACTTCAACATTGAAAATGATGGAGTACTTAGAAAATGTATCAAATACACCAGGAACAGAAGACGATTCAGCCAGGTTTTCTTCAGGGAATATGTAGTACATTTCCTTTGAATGTTGTTTGACATTAGCCTGATGAAATCTTTTTTGGATAAATGACCTGGACTAAGAGGACTCTTTTTTTCCCCCTGCAGTTTACCATACTACTCATGTATTTTCTTTCCTGCCATCGCTGTAGCTCTGAGCATTACAGCTGTCTAGGATGCAAATTGCCAGAAGCTAATTTAGTGCTCTGCTTGATTAAAGTTGCATTTACCATTGAAGGCAAAAAAACTAGATCTCTGTTAAGCTGCCATTAAAAAGAAGATGTTTGCATTTTTGTTCAGAAGTACCCTTGCTCCCCTAACTGTTGCTGTAACATGCTAGAGAATTTTTACAAATGATTCAAATTTCCCCATGCAATTGCCAAATATCAACCGCTGGTGTTTCTCAAGTAATGGACTTTTGTTTTAACATGGGCACCACACTTAGCATGTGCCTGAAAGAGGCACAAAGAAAAAAGGCACATTGCTGAAAGACTGACCTATTCACAAAACTCTCAGATATGAATAAACTTAAGAGTTCCACGTTGCAATCTTATTTTCTATGTTGAACCTCTCTGTCCTTAACAATAATAAAAAATACATCAATATGAAAGCAGGAAGAAGATACCGCAGGAAGGCAGTTACCTTTTCAATTTATCCCTCCCTGAAATCTTTATCAAATGTTTGATCTTTCCAGAATTATTGCAGTTTGCTTCTTTCCTTGAAGCAACTTCTCTTAGGCATTTGTGGGTTTTGTGAACAGTCACTAAATACACGCAATAGGATGCTGCCACTCATGAACAGATGTATAATGAGAAGGGATGGCAAAATACAACCTGGCAGTAGCCTCTCTGCATCATGTTCTCGTTGAACACTGATGGTATTAGATTCTAGATCTGCCCACACATCCTAAGGGACTGTTGTTAAGGTCAACTGGAAAATAAATTAAAGCAACTCCTGCAGAAATGGAACAATATTCAGAACATTTGCTCAGACTAAACAGGAAGGAAATTTATTTTCTGGATTTGTTTTTACTCATTTCTTGACACCAAAACCACTGACATTTTATGATACACTGTTAGCTGTTGAGAAAGCAGGAAAGATGATAGCTCTGAGGTATTATAGAATCTAAACTGCTTGACCTGAAAGGGTTCTGGTGACCTATGGTGTTCTTGTCTCCCACTTGTCCCAGAAAACAGTATGAATAACAAACACGGCTTCATAACTGCAGGTCTTTGCAGGTGCTTACAAGGCAAAGAACACAAAAACAGAGGCAGAATTAAAAAATGAATAAATCCAGAAACAGTCTGTGCAGTAAAACTACTGCAAAAGCATGACTGGAAGGTCACAGCAGCATTTAATTAAATCAAGAAGAAATAATTGCATCTCATTTATTCTATTCCTTTTTTATTTCATCTGGCAGAATCACAAACGTTTACTATTATTTTTGCAAAACATGTTTTAAAAAGATGGATGTTTCAACCAACCTTATGCACTATATTTATACCACGTCAAATGTGAGTTCTCTGATACCAAGAAGTTATTTGATTGAGAAAGAACTCTGTAATTCAATATTTCAGAGAGAAGTAAAATATAATTAGAAATCTTGGCATATGTTTAGAGAAATAGGGATCTCTCTGAGTTATATTTTTAATGTATTTCATTTTGAATGTACTTACTAGTCTGTGAATCTAAGTGAGTCTCCTGTGATTTGCAGGGTATCATGTGATCCTCACAGGAGGATTAACTACAAAAACCTAAAGCGCATCCATTGCCTCCACAGGTCATAATCACACTTGAAGTATTTTAGTGTAATGACAACAGCAAATAGAGGATCTGTATTAAGTGTTATTGCTCTTGATAAAGTAGTGAATTGCTTTTGTTCCAAACTCTTCTAATTGTCCATTGAACCTCTCAAGCTTAACTGCTTCAAAGTCTTAATATTCTATCAGATTTTTTTAGAGAGTTCTGAAACTTTGCACAAACATACATTCAAAGCCTAATATGGTTGAAATACCGAAACTGAAAGTCATTCTTTTTTAAGATGATACAGTCTGATGGACTTTTTGCATTTTAAAATACATATTTTGATGTCAAATTGAAGCTATGTGATAGCGTTCCAAAATTTAGGGACTGTTTCCCCAAAGTCCTTTAACATGTGCTATAATGTAAACACATGTTTATTTTCACTGATTTAAATTAAAGGGTAATGAATTTTAGAGCAATGATTCCTGTGTTTGTTAAAAACTTAAATTAAATCAGAGTCATACTTAAGGCTAAATAATAGTTATCTGCCGACAAAAAAAACCAACATTGAAGTCCCTCTACAGCATTTTAAATCTACGTCTAAACTAAAATATTTATAAACACAGCCCAGCAAGTTTGGATGAGAGACCTAACACACATCAGAACTCCAAATTTGTCCTTTTTCACCTTGTTTTCTAAAGGCAGGAAAGCTGTGCTTGGTCTTTGAAACAGTTACGAAACCTTCTGCCCAGGTTTAAAATATAGCTGGCAAAGAGCTAAGAAACACAGAAAAAAAAGGAAGACTAGGGAAAATGTAGGCCCACTGATGAATGAGGTGGGTATCCTAGAGGTGGAAGACACGGAGAAGGCAGAGTTACTGAATGCCCTTTTTCTTCAGTCTTCACTGCTAAAGCTGTCCCTTATGAATCCCAGACCCTGGAGGCAAGGGGGAAGGTCTGGAGAGAGGAAGACTTTCCTTCAGTAGAGGAGGACTGGGTTAGAGACTACTTGGCCAAAATGGACATCCAGAAGACCATGAGCCCTTATGGGATGCACCTGCAAGTGCTGACAGAGCTGGCAGATGTTATTGTTGAGCCACGCTCCATCATCTTTGAAAGGTCATGGAGAACAGGAGATGTGCCTGAGGACTGGAGGAAGGCAAATACCACTCCTGTCAAAAAGGGCAAGAAGGAGGACCCAGGGAACTACAGGCTGGTTAGTCTCACCTCCATCCCTGGGAAGGTAATGGTGCGACTTGTTCTGGATGTCATCTCCAAACAAATTGACGAACAGGAAGTTATTGGGAGTGGTCAACACAGATTTACCAAAGGTAAATCATGCTCAATCAATCTGATAGCCTTCTATGATGTTATAACTGGTTGGCTGGATGAGGGGAGAGCAGCAGAGCTCATCTACCTTGACTTCAGCAAGGCTTTTGACACTGACTCCCAAAACAGCCTCATTAGGAAACCGAGTACGCATGGGCTAGACGAGGGGGTGGTGAGGTGGATTGAGTCCTGGCTGTGTGACAGAACTCAGAGGGTTGCGATTAATGGAGTAGGTTCGAGTTGGAGGCCTGTAACCAGCAGTGTCCACCAGGGGTCAATACTCAGTCC
>JAHREE010000245.1:16923561-16962080 GCA_033628505.1 Tringa tobata
GTGAACTGGACCAAGCAGCAGTGTGTGGAACAACTTGTTCTGGATGTCATCTCCAAACAAATTGAAGACAAAGAAGTTATTGGAAGTGCTCAACACAGATTTACCAAAGGTAAATCATGCTCAATCAATCTGATAGCCTTCTATGATGTTATAACTGGTTGGCTGGATGAGGGGAGAGCAGCAGAGCTCATCTACCTTGACTTCAGCAAGGCTTTTGACACTGACTCCCAAAACAGCCTCATTAGGAAACCGAGTACGCATGGGCTAGACGAGGGGGTGGTGAGGTGGATTGAGTCCTGGCTGTGTGACAGAACTCAGAGGGTTGCGATTAATGGAGTAGGTTCGAGTTGGAGGCCTGTAACCAGCAGTGTCCACCAGGGGTCAATACTCAGTCCAGTCTTGTACAACGTATGCATCAATGACCTGGACGAGGGGACAGAGTGTATCCTCAGCAAGTTTGCTGATGATACCAAGCTGGGAGGGCTGGCCAACACTCCAGAGGGCTGCGCTGCCATCCAGCATGACCTGGACAGGCTGGAGAGCTGGGCAGAGAAGAACCTAATGAGGTTCAACAAGGGCAAATGTAGGGTCCTGCACCTAGGGAGGAAGAATGCCAGACACCAATATAGGTTAGGGGTGGACCTGCTAACCACCCTGGGGCTCCCCAGTTCAAGAGAGACAGGGAACTACTGGAGAGGGTCCAGCATAGGGCAACAAAGATGATTGAGGGATTGGAGTATCTCCCTTATGAGGAAAGGCTGAGAGAGATGTGACGCTTTAGCCTGGAGAAGAGAAGGCTGAGGGGAGACTTTTTAATGCTTACAAATACCTAAAGGGTGGGTTGTAGGATGATGGAGCCGGACTCTTTTCAGTGGTTCCCAGTGACAAGACAAGGGGCAACAGGCACAGGCTGAAACATAAGAAGCTCCATTCAAATATGAGGAAAAAATTCTTTACGGTGAGGGTGACAGAGCAGTGGGACAGGCTGCCCAGGGAGATTGTGGAGTTCCCTTCTCTGGAAGCGGGAGATTTTTAAGACCCACCTGGATGCAGTCCTGAGTAATGTGCTCTGGGCAATCCTGCTTTAGCAGGGGAGTTGGACTAGATGATCTCTAGAGGTCCCTTCCAACTCTGACAACTCCATGATTCCATAAGAACCAGCAGGACAAGCTGCCATACACTGGAATTGTACACTGACTAAACTGAATAAATCTCAGGTAATAGGTATTTTAATTCCTTATTAATTCCCATGCTTCCACCTTTCCCTAATCAATCCAATATAAGGTATAAAAGTCATCAAAGACTTGGGTGCTGTATCTGAGCTGCACTGTCCAGATTCTCTTTTTCAGCTTCCTGATAGCTGCACGAGAATTCTAATTCCATCTTCTCTATGGTAGTTAGATTCCATAGACCAAAATGTTTCAGAAACAATCTATTATCAATTCACACAAACTACACAGTATCTGCCAATCTTTTTTTTTGTTGTTGTTGTAAACTAACTCTACTAATCCCATAAGCTTTAGCCTTCTTCCAATGAGTTTATGCACAGAGAGTTTTTCAAGGTCATGTTCCCCATATTTTCCTTCTCTTAAATTAATACAGCTGCAATGTCTGTTGATTTATCTCCTCCTATTTAATCACAGGATAGTCAGTCGTATTTGTAATTGTGTTCTTCTCTTTCAGCCCCAATAAGCTTAGTATTCTTTCTGCTTTGGCCTAAGAAACCTGAGATTGAATTACTTCACACAGGATAGTGAATCGGTCCTCTTCCTCACACTATTTCAGTATGTATTCTAAACTCTAGGTTTCCAAACAAAAGAAAATATGGCTAAGAAGCCATTTTTAAAAGGAAGCCATAATCTCCCTCTTCAGCTTCTTTCTCCCACTTACCCCTCTTCACACCTGGTTTCTGAAAGAAGGTAGGTCAGCATCAATGCTGATGGTCCACAATGTGGGCATGACTGTATATAGGCTGCTTCCTACAGTCTTCTGTAGGTCCTAAATAGCTATAGGAGATTTCCTACAGTCTTCTGTAGGAGCTAGATTTAAAACATACTTCTGCATGTAGCATTTTCCATTGACTATTAGAACATAGTTTACTTTGTGGACATCTAAGACTATGTCATTGCTGTTGACTCAACAGTATAGAGATATCCAAGGTATCTGTAAAGAAGTGTAATTTGGAGATGCTGGGACAGAAGCTGCAAGCAGAATAGTCATATCAGTTTATCCTTATTGGTATTACCTTTAAAATCTTGTTTGCTAGTAGGCAGACTCCTATTTGAGTTAGTAAAAGTCACCCCAAGTAAAAAAAAACAAATGACAGTAAAATAGGTTACTAACAGTACTTCTTCCTCAAATCTGTTTTGTAAAAACAAGAAGGCTAAGATGCAGCATGTTGAATCTAAGCCTAAACAACTCAGTGCAGATGCAGATGATAATTACCTACAAGTGGTGAGACAGGACGACTCTAACCCAGATAGAAATTTTGAAAAGTAAAGTAAATCCTATAGTGAATGCACAAAATCCTTGTTTAATTACTTTCATAAAAGCATGAAAAATTAAATTAATTAAAACAAGAGCAGAAAATTTACTGCTGGCAAAGAGTAAGACACTAGAAGGCCCTAAATATGCAAAATAGGAACAAAATATAATGGACTGAACTTCACATTATTTGTTATCTATTTGTTGCCATTATGCAAGAACCCAAATAGAATAAATTAAAAGCAAAAGATGAGCACATAAGGCTTAACAAGATTATGAGACGAGAATGAGGGGCTTAAATTATGGGCATGTCAAAACTATAAAATATTCATGTTTCCGCAGTACCAGTGTGCACAAAACAATCATTTGCTTAATAGAATTTTCCTTCTCTGTAATTACTTCAATGTCTGGGTCCACAGAGAAAAATACTTCTAGTACACAAGTATTTTGCCATTTCTTTCTTCTTCTTTACGGTTTGTTGTTGCTTGACTCTATTTTTATTAGTCAGTGCTCTGCTTTCTACTGTTTGTGTTGGCTGGGGCCTTCTCTTATGCAACAGTATGAGTCAATGCAAATCTATTCTATTTCTTGAAGTGTTTTCTCTGTATATAAATCAAAGAATTTCACCAGATTAAGAGCTGAAGAGATTTTGACTTTCTTAATTCTCTTTCTTAATAATTCTCTTTATTTACTAATTACAGAGAGTTTTTAAAATTGTTGACTGTAGCATGATTCATTATTTCCTATTAAATCTTTCTCTGAGACACTATTAAATAACCACTTCATTTTAGTATTGAATGAAGTGATCTTGCTATCATTTGCACCTCAGGTTAAGTACTTACTGCATTTGTAAGCAGATCTATATTAGTATTTAAACTGATGAAGATATATTTTCTACTCTGCACTACTTGAATAGCTGCCTCCTCTCATTATTGTACCTTGTACCTTGCACAAGCTCTTATTTGTCTTAGTCACAAAGGAAGATGTTGCTAGAAAGCCACCTGTGAACTATATTCTAAATTCATCTGTACTTACAGAGGGAGAACAAACGAGAATGGTGGAAACCTGGAAGATGGGAACAAGGCTCATTGTTGGTAACTCCATCATGCACAAGGAGGCTAAATTTCAATCATTTCAGAGAATCAACCTCCTCCCCAGAAGAAGACGACCGGGATTCAACCTCTGCTGGATACTGAAAGTAGATGTTTACAATACAGGTAGTTGGCAAGCTTCCATATGGCCTTACGTGTATCCCAAAGCTACGCTTCAAGCTGACTAGGAGATGTGTAGGAATTCGCTCTAAGAACAATTGGAGAGAGATTTCAGTTTCTTCAAAATTTGTTGAAGTTTTTTCATTTGTGGATTGTTCCGTATGTTTTGTAATTTAGCAAACACCTTCACACTAAATTCTAAAAGAAGATTCTGTGTATATGAAAAGTCAAGTTAATTCAGTATATCAAATTGCAACTTCCTATGGCACAATTGATAGAAGATACTTTGTATCAGAAGTGACTACATCTTCTCTTAAGCAATGTGTCGCAACTTGAAAGCCAATACTACATTGTAAGAAAACTAGCCCAAAGAACAAAAGTGCATGCAATCTGAAAAAAAATAGGGTCAGAGGTACATGAATTTGAATGTCCACTCCTAAGCAGAAAGATGGTACTAAAAGACTAGAGGTCTTAAAATCAAACTTAAGCAACTAAAATTGTTTCATTCACTGGACAAAACTATTATGGTTCTGAACAATTCTCACAGCCTCTATCAAAAAAAGAAAAAAAAGATGTGCTTTTCAAAAAGTGTTTAGCATTTCCCCACATTGCAAGGCTTGTTTGAAATAACAGGCACTATAAAAAATAAATTACTAGTTACTACGGCTAGGCTTAATCAATCAGCACTTCCCAAACGTGGAAAACACAGGCTTCACCGAAGTATTCCCTATTACATCTTAATTTCTCTAAAGGCAATGAAATAATTATTTTTGCCAGTGTAACTGATAGCAGCAACTCTGATCTTTGCATTTCCAAATGATAAAGCACAAAATGCGCAATATGTGGCTTTACCAGTCTATGTAATTTGCCTCAGGGAAAGCAAAATTGCAGTTTTCTCATAATGACAGGTAGTACTGTTCTGAGCACAGGAATAGATATGGGATACTCAGAGCACTATTGCTCAAGAAGAAACATTTGAGATGTATCCTTCTCCCCTATACATGCTTCATGCCCTTTATTGATTCATGGTACTACTTCTCACCTTTTTTTTTTTTCCTTTTATTTGTCACTCATTTTTTTTTTGCATAACAATATTCAAAATCTGGTCATATCTCCTTTCTTAATCTCTACATGCCTAGATCTCTCTTAATCTCTCAATGCCTTGATGCATTGCCTGAGTAATGTGCTCTGGGCAATCCTGCTTTAGCAGGGGAGTTGGACTAGATGATCTCTACAGGTCCCTTCCAACTCTGACAATTCCGTGATTCTGTGATACATCACCAGGCCTAATGATTTACAGTCTAGATCCATAACAAAATTGTTTCTCATGACCTCATATTTTATTCTTCTTCACAAAATAATAATGTGAAGTAGTGAAATATGAAAAGAAGAGTGGATTTACAATGGAATTCAGAATGTTAATAATGATCATAAATTATTTTGTTGTGTGGTGATGTAAAAAAAAATCACATATCTTCCAACCACAAAATGACCAGCAAAAAATTAGATGAAAGCGCTAAATACATTAAAATAAATGGAATTGTATTAGAAGGAAGCTTCAGAAGGATAATCTCTGTGAGAGAAAACTATTTTTCTAAGCCGTTTCAATATTGTATCATTAAATCATTAAAGCCATATGACTATGGTTTCATAGTTTAGACTTCTGCTTTTGCTACCAACGTAGGCTAGATGATACACTATTGGGTAAACTATTTGAGCAGACCAGCAATTTGTTTTATACATGGAAATGATTATGTCATGCAGCTAAACAATAATAATGGCTATCTTTATATGAACTGAGCATTTTCATATGCACATTTCAGATGAAGGTCACCTTTAGTGTTAAGCTCCATGATTTTATTGCATTGTAAAACATTATTTGTAGAATCATTTAATAAATCAAATGGAATACTACCTATAAATAAGGCAGATAATTCTCAGGACAGTAAAACCAAAATGTTCTGAAAATAGTGTGATTTATTTTTTCTGTCTTCTTACTTAAGATATGGACCACAAATCTTCTGAAAAAGAAATCTAAATGAAGATGTATCTCTCTAATAAATGGTCAATTAATTTTCAGCTAGTTAAATTTTGCTTTATATATTTTATCTTTTCAACAACAGATCTTAAAATCAGAATTACCTGAGAAATCTGGGGTTTACAATATTTCTATTTTATGTTCACCTGTTGACAACTTCTCAGTAGCAACATACTTTGCAAATACATCTAGCTCTATACTCAACCAAACCAGTAGAGGCAAGGTAGTTTTTAAAACTTTGGTACTGAAATGCTGTAACAACAGTTGCAACAAATATCTCACAGCTAAATAGACATTTCTGTTTGGTCTCTGAGTATTATTCAGACACTGTTGCAATTCTTAAATATGACATGTTAGAGGGATTAAAATAAAGGACATTTCATAATGATTGATTAAACAATCAATTATACAATACTTTGTATTATTGCACAGAAAGTTAATATCTGCTTAAGATCATTACTATGATTGGAAGAAAGACTTTTACAACTTCACATTATTTGAGACTGTGACAGGATTAATGGCAGGTTCAAAGTTTCCATAAGCACTCTGCAGACACCTTGAGGATTTCCCTAATCTGAACTTCCAATACAGTTTATTCCTATATGGGATTTCTACTCTGTTATGAAAACAAGATCTGTTTTATAATGTAAGTCAGCAACTTACATAAAGTTGTATGTTAATATGAGAAAATATCCTTTATTCTCCTGTAGTGGCATGGTGTAGATCATATAATCACATGTCTCTGAGCACTATTCCATGGCTCATTCTCATTCCTTTACTGCCTGGAAAAAAAAAAAAAAAAGATAAATCCTAAAAAGTCTCCTAAGAATTACATCCTCTGCACTCGGAAAACAGACTCAGTACTGCTTGCAATAACGCCTTTAGCTGCCAATAGTTTTTCAGTATTGTGGTCAAGCTACAAAATAAGGGAATTTTAGTAATTTATCTTTGTTTCATTTCTGAAAATAGAAGTAGATATGAGTATTAAAAACTTGCTGTCACTTCTATGACATATATTTGGGTGTATAATCTAGCTGTAGGAGTTAACATACATATATGATATACAGTGACAATATGATGTGCAACAGCAACATCACCAAAAAAATAACTTCTCTGAATTCACTGCTATGTGAAAAGACAGTGAACTTAAAGAATATCATGTCAAGTTTAGTAGAAAGGATTCACAAATACTGTACCGTGTAGCTAACACATTTGTTGTGTCAGGAGAGGAAAAAAAACACCTCTTCCTTGGTGAGCAGGGGTAGAGGAAAGTGAGAAACCTCCTATTTCCCATTATCCTGTTCTCATCCTGAAGAAACTTTTATTGTGCTGGGAGAGCCTGAGACGGAGAGATAGAAAAATACAGGAAATGGGCAAGAATAATTCCCTTTTTCTTTTATTGTATTCCCCTGAGGGAAGTTGGTGGCACAAAGCTTGTTACCATCATCCGTCGCAGAAAAACGTTCCAACAACCATTTTAATGGCTTTGACTGCTTTCAGTGTGAATGTAGCTTTAGATGCACCCATTGATCTGAGCAACAAAAGCGCATTTTGGTCTCAAGGTAAACTCAGAATTTAGGTAGAATTGGGTCTCAGTAATTATTTAAGTTAAATCTGCAATGGAAATTCCACTTCCTTTTGGTATCTGAAAAAACATGAATACCAATACCACACTACAGTCCTCTATCCTAAATGTAGAGCTTGTGAGAGGCAGCAAGCATCTCTAACTCTGTTTTATACCATTTTATCAGCATGTTCCAACAAACAAAAAAGAAGAATATAGCAATTTGTTGTACGTACAGCTGCAACCTCCACCTATGGGCACAATTCACAAAGTTTGACAGGATGGTGAAAATTTTTTAAAAGCTAAATTCTGCTTTAGAAAAAAGAATAATAGTTAAAAGAACAAAAATAAAGCTCCAAATAAGCAGTGTAGTCTATTTTCATTGGTTAGTCATCCTGTACACCTGAATAAAAGGAAAATCATTTACTTGGGGCAAATACTCATCGATTATGTCACACAGTCCATTTATAAACAGGTATATAAAAGACATAGAGAATTGAATTTTCATTTTTCTTTTAAAAACTGCTTTTTTTTTGAAGCTACAATTAACTATTCTATTGAATTGTCTACATTTTAGACTATATGTAACTATAAAATCTTTAAATAGCCTTAGAAAACCACTATAGTGCAAGAATGTGCTGTTTTTCAACATATTCATAATAAAATTAGGTTGGTCAAAAAATACTCAAATTGGTTATTGTGAAGATCTGGATCCTTTTTGTAATACATGGAAGCAGTTTCCCTAAAGCCAATATTCTTCTAATAGCATAATTTTATGTTCCCATTAAATCCTCATCTTAAATCCACCTCAAAACATAAGTGTACACCTTTGGACTGTAGAAATGCTTGTTTTTTGTCTGGTAGGCCTTTGAGAGTGCACAGATGGCTATTATAGATTACCAAAATGGGACTGCACAATAACAGTGCCAGCTGTGTAACAACCAGTCCATCTCTAAAAGAGATTGCAAATTCAAAGAGGGAATCCTTTCAGAAAAGGGCTGAGAGCTGCTTCAGATGAACTGAGACTCTACATTAGGAGAACAGAATTCTGGTTTTACATAAAGGACAGAATGCTTTTAGCATATTTGCCATTAAAATCATGTTTCGGTGAGTTGTTTAGGGAAATGAAAGAGCTGAAATACTCTCCTTTATATTATAGTAATTATACCATTAAACAATCAGCTCTGATTTATTTTAATTTTTCTAATCTGACCACAAAAAAATTAATTCCAGAGAGACTACATTGGTAGAGGAATTACTAGGGGGGAAGCTGATTTCCAGACCATTAGTCCTAGCCGAGATCAGGTCCACAGTGCCTGAAAACTCTCCCTTGAGGAAACTTTGCTAGTTTATTTGAAAATATACGATGTCCTTGCTCTACATCTCATTGAATTAGTGGGGGGGGGAAAGAAAGAGAAGAACTGCATTCAAAGGCTGGCCCTCGGGATCAGTTTATATTCTTTCAGGAGGCAGTAACTCTCTACAAAATTAGTCATCTCCATTTCGTTGCCCATTCCTCTTCTGCTGGCTCACTGATACAGTTCGCAATTTAGCAATTGGAGATTCACATTAGGCTAAATGCCTTTTGATAATTACTGAAACAGTTATTGCATGTGTCTGGTATCCTAGGGTTCAGTGCAATAGGGATTGGCAGTAATAAGCATCTTGCAGAGCAGGTGCTTTGATATCAACCACAATTAATTAAAGTAAAACTTTAAAAAATTCAATCATTATTGTAAATACAGGGCCATCTTCACAAAGATGTCAATAAGACTTTGCACAAAGGAGAAGTCAATATTACAGCAAATATTGCTTCCTGGTGTCTCAAGATGAAACACTGAAGACCAAAAAATTATAGGGTCAGTTTTTTTCTCATGCATTCAGATTTAATCAAAACTCGTGCTCCCTACTGAAGCACTGTAGTACTGTCACAATATTTACCATACTTACACTTAACTCAATACACGAACCAAGTAAACTATCTTCCAGTCTTTTGGGCTTCTTTCCTCTCTCACAAAGCACTTGATCCAATCTTTACTCAGTATATTGAACTTGATCCTGGGAAAGATCAGTAGTAACAATAAAAACGACTGGGTTAAAGATCCTGTTTTCAAAAGGAGCTCAATCAACTTGGGATTTTACAATTTTTACTGTTTGCTTGAAAATCTGAAATAAAATTTATCTTCACTGAATTTAAGGACAGTTTTTTTAAATTGAATCGTAATTTCACCAGCATGTGTCTCTTGAGATCCAGACTTCCACCAACCCCTACAGAAAACGTAGTCTAAAAAATACACTGCAAATTACTAGCTACAGAATTCAGCTCCTTCTGATTTCTCATAAATGTGAAGACACTACTCCAACATCTATGAAACATTTATCTATGCAAATACATTGAGGTTTTTTTCTGCATATATGCAGACAGATATTTCTACAAACATCAATCCAATAACTGTTTGTCAAAAATTCATTCCCTATTATACAATAAGAGTGTAAACTATTAACAGTTCAGAGGACCAATATTCAAAACCATTGAAACTGAACAGTCACAAGGAATTTAAAATTGTGATATCCACACCCTGGATAGTTTTCATCTAAATTTCTTTCTTCATTTATGTACTATCTAACACTATTTTGGGGTTATTTCACCCATAAGCTGATGATTTTAATGCAAGGTACAACTAGCCCAGTTGTTTTCGAATAGGAAAGTAAAGGGAGTAGCACTTATTTTCTGAGATGCAGTTTTTAACAAGTTTTAAAGAAATCAAAGCTGCAAGGAAAAAATACTATAGATAGAAGAAGAGTGGGGAAAAAATTAGTATTATCAACAAAAATAACTGGGTTAAGACCACAGAATGGCAGTATGATTCTATCCTTTTAGAAATAGCAATTCACAAATGTATGTATAAAGCTAAAGGTGGAAGACACAAACAAGTTAAAAACCTCTTCATCAGATCATACATAAAATTTATGGCTTGAGGGGATAGAAAATGTTCTTCTGGCTGGCTAAGCATGGGGAATTGCTTTGACTACCATTGTGTCCTTCTAGTAACAGAAACAGTACTAAGCATAAAACCTTACAATAGTTCCTGCAGCAATGTCAGCTAGAGTTCAAGCAGTACCACAGACTGCTGTAGTGTCCTTTCCAAGGTGAAGTTACCATCCTGTTAATGATCTGTTGTGTTTTCCTGATAATGTCATTTGTCCTGGTTTATGCCTGACTTATTCCTATTAAGGAATAAAATTGTAGGTATTTGTAATGATATAATATTTTAATACTAGTCTTTTTCCAAAAGTTCATGTATTTTCTCAGTGAAGGAGTTCATTATTTAGTGCTTCTATTAGGGTAGACTGAAGCTTGTGAGCTGAGCTTTTTTGTTCAGATTTAATGGTTCTTTTACAGACAAATGTATCATAAATTTTTTTAACTCTTCTGTTTGGTCCTTGTTAAGAACTGTAATCGTGCCTCTGGCTTAGCAGCTTTGCTTGCTAATTCTCCAGTTTGGTTACATCAGTTTTAGGGTTCCACTTTCTGGAAGGTTCCTAAGATTTTATGAGGTGACATTTTTCATATTCCAAGCTTCATCTTTGAGGTGGCCTCTTTCTTAGTTTGAGGTGGATTGTTTAACTTCAGCATTAACATGACATACATGGAAGATCGATTTTAAAAAAAAATCTAGCACACAGTCATTGCCTTCTAATCACCCCCCCACAACCCACACTAGAGCTCTAATTTCAGAGCTGAAATTAGAAACAATTTTTTTGGAAGTTGTATTATATTCATATCATTAGAGTGTGGCTTTTTCTTTTCATGCTGGTACAAAACAGTCTTTAACATCACTCTGACATTCTTTAAAAGTGTTTCATTCACTGGGCATAACGATAAAAAAACCTCAATGAAATTATTTGGAAACCACCATGCAGTACATTCTCTGCCTAGGATAACTAGATAAATGATAGCAAAGACAGATAGTAGCCAGCTAGATAATTAAAAGCTGGCCAATGCACATGAAAGGAAAAATGGCTCTTGCTCTCTTTTTTGCAGCCTAGGAAGTTGACAAACACTGGGTGTTCCAACAGAAAATCCACCTGAAAATAAAGCCCTAAAGAGCAACACTATTTTCTGTCCACTAGGCTCAGTCCTCTCCCTCCGATTTGCTTAAGCAGAAAAAGGTTGGAAAATGAGTAATTTTTGGTAGAAAAGGAAGGAAGGAAACACCTGTTCTGATCATACTGCTTTCAGGAAGAAGCAGAATGGGAGACAGAGCATATGAGACAGAATTTTCCTAACAGCCACCTCTAAATTCATGACATTAGTGAAGTTTCTCAAATCATTGCAACAGAAGATCAGACACGTCATGTATTTGGGTCTAATTACCATGATAGTATAAAGAGATATGCTCTGTAGCAGATAGATTGGAAAGGTCACGGCTAGATTACTGATTTTAAGGCTTTCCATACCTCTTTATTGTTTTTTTTTTTCCAACAAAAATTCATTACAACTTTGCTTATCTGCTCTTAACATTCATTAAATAGGGTAAGAATTTTTCCTATAAACAAAAAAGTAGCAATCTAGAAAATATGCACATGAGGTATCGTGCGTTTACATAGTTATTGGTGCAGTGAAAATAAACGGCATTTAGTTAAAAAAAAAAAAAAATGGTGTTTGCTTGGGGGATTGTGTATTTATTTGCTTTACTGTTGGTTTTTTCCCAGAAAATGCATTCACTATCCTGGTTATGTTTGGCTGGCCCACCTTGCATAGCTCTTTTCTTCATCTAGCATGTGACATTTAATGGTTTGGAAGAGCACAACAATTTTAGAACTATGTAAACATCACCTCCTCTTGCTAGGTTTTCTGAATGAGGTTGGCTGCTACCTTTTGCAATTTCATGTGTTTACATATATATATATATTTATTTCAAATATGGTTTAAGTTCCTCTTAATTGTGATCCACTGAAGTCAGTTAAGGGCTCTAAAATTAGAAACAGACTCATTTTGTTTATGTCACAATTTAAAGGGTATGTTCTATGAAAATTTTTATCTTTTTTGAATGCAGGTATCAAATTCAGTTAAAAAAAAAAAAACAACAACAAAAAACCAAACCCAAAACAACAAAACTTTCTGGTTAGTACTTTCATTCTTACTACAAAGAATATAACAGAAAAGAAGAAAGAATGTGTGTTCAGAGGAACAGAGACTATTTATAACAGTCCAAGTAAAGAGGTGTTTTCTTACAGCTTGCTCAACAATATTCTACTAAGACATAATAAGTACCATTTTTATTTAGATATAGTCAAAAACACTGGTTTTGTCTCCCTTAGGAATTCATAATGACACTTTATTTTGTTGTGGTTACTTTAAATTTTTGTACTTTTTTATATGCAGGGCCTTTAATATACTATAAATGCGTCAATACCTTATGTACCAAGGTTTAGAACTCACCTCAGTAGTCTCAGCCGGGCATAATGTAGACCCTAAACACCATCAGGAGCAGAAAGCAGACATGGCATTCTAGGAAAAGAGCCAACAAAGTATTGTCACACATATATGTTTTCTTTGGTCCAGTAGTGAACATTTTTGAGCTGGAAAAGACTGCAACTTATTTTAATGAATTTAAAGTTTTGGCCAACCTTCCCAAGTGCTGCTATTCCCAATTTTGTAAAATGACTGCAAAAGCTCTCAAAAATGGCACTGTAATATCAGTGACAAAAAGTATTGCAGTTGGATTCTTACTCTGTTACCCCGGGTAACAAATTTGCAGAACAACATTAATGGAAAAAGAATATATGCTATTGTCTGTGACAACTTTGACAATGCCTGGATGCACCTAGGTAATGCTAAAAGCAGTGACGAAAATATAACACCCTGCAATAAAGACCATTTATATTATTGTCTTTTTAATTAAAATTTGCTTCAGCTGAACCAATAGTTTTGCCTTGACTTCCATTTCTAGTTATAACAATGAAAGCGAAGTCATAAATGCAATGTTTCAATGATATTTTCACATGTATATGCACATGTCCTTTTTCAGCCTGGAGAAAAGGCGGCTGAGGGGAGACCTTATCGCTCTCTACAGCTACCTGAAAGGAGGTTGTAGTGATGCGGGGGTCGGTCTCTTCTCCCAAGTCACAGGTGACAGGACTAGAGGAAACGGCCTCAAGTTGCACCAGAGGAGGTTCGGCTTGGATATTAGGAAAAATTTTTACACTGAAAGGGTTATCAAGCATTGGAATGGGCTGCCCAGGGAAGTGGTTGAGGCACCATCTCTGGAGGCATTTAAAAGATGGGTTGACATAGTGCTGAGTGACATGGTTTAGTGACAGTTTTTTATAAGAGTTAAGTTGATGGTTGGACTAGATGATCTCAAAGGTCCCTTCCAATCTAGACAATTCTATGATTCTGTGTATCACAATACTGACAGCAGGACAAAATGCCATCACAGATGGCCATTGTAGCAAAGGAGTAAAATCAGAAATGTTCAGCCTTAGTGAGACATTTCTTTTTCTCAGTTACCTTGGACAAAGAAAAGCAGCAACTTCCCTGGTTAATTTCCAGGGAAAAAAAATCCACAAATCTGAGTAACTTCAATCCTTACTGTACATTTTTCTTTGGTTCCAATTAACCCCATGGCCATAGAAAGAGCAGCAGAATTAAGTAGATCCAACAGAAAAAAATAAAATAAAAAACAAAAAACCCTTTCTTGAGAAGAAAAAATGAAAATAAGATAAATTTTTAAAATACATATGATAAATTTTTAGCCAAATCACGTTTTTTTTCCTAATTTTTATTAACTGTGGCATTATTTTTCAGAAGGTGAACAGGTAACTGAACACAAAGGCAAGCACTGAGACAAATGATTGTCTAGCTTTTACTGTATGCATCTGTGCTAACATTTCTGCCAATGTAGCATTACCATTCATGATCCATTATCTGATCTGTCCTGGGTGGATCAGAAAGGGAGACAGCATCTGTTTGCAAAACAGCTGACAAGTGAGACTGTGATCCTGCAGGAATATTTTCAAAAGTATACCCTTAAAAGGCACATATGTCTTTACACATTTTTGCCAACAGTAGAAGATTTGGGAAAGAATCACATAGGTTTTGCACAGAGTATGGTGCATGTTCTCCATTGGCCCTAAACCCCATGACAAATATCTTCCATAAATGTTAGCAAGTCTAAGCAAGAGTCATTGCTCTCATCTTACAATACGTGAATAAAAATTTGCTTTCTCAACCTATATATACCTTTCTTGTCAGTTTTATTGTGAAAGACAGAATAGAACAATCAAAGACATTATTTCCCAATAAAACTTTTCTCATATGTTGGTCTCCTCTCACCCCAGCCTCTGACAGCTCATTAAGATTAGTAAGTGTCAGTAGTATTTAGGAGAAGCTCACCGTTGCACCTTTGATTTAATGGCAGATTATTTTCTCCCTGTGAGATTCCTTAGCCTGTTAAATATACAGAAGCATATGCCCTACTCAGTTTAGGGCTTGACTTCTCTTCGGCAATGAGAGAAGGTGCAGATGGCTTATATTGTAGCCATCTTTTCTGAAGGATGAGCTGTTACTATTAATGATGATATAATAGTCTCATACTGTTATCCTTACTACTGTAGAGACTGTAGAGCCAAAGTCAATTAGAAAAGTCTAGTTACATAATTTATGTTCTCAGTTTCCACCCCTACAGAACTCAACTGGTCAAGGAATCAGAATGAATCTTTTCTTCCTGGCAAACACAAAAACCCTGCTAAATGTGCAGTCTATGCTTACTAGAGAGTGTTAGATGTCAGTAAGACCATAGTGAAAACTGAAAGACAGCAGAGAAAGGTTACTTGCCTTTTTGAATCACTCAAAATTCATGGTGAGCACATGGAGTCAGACATTAAGCTTGTAAGCCTTTCAGACTTAAAAAATCGTATTCTTCTGGTTTATGATGAATATAAATATAAATTCTCACCTGCAGAGAGAGAGTACAATCAGAAAACTGAAGGGATTTGCAAGAAAGAGTTCACGGTGAAATTTCCTTTTCCACTGAGCACTCCACAACAGACAACATTCAGGCTGTAGGTGATATAGAAGCATAAAAGATTCTTTTAAGAAGCTTGTAATACTACTGAACTATTGTGCTTTAAAACTAACAGTCCCATGTGCATACAAAGATATTCTTGAATCTATTTTTAAAAGCAAAAATAACTAAACTGTTTGTAAAGGTACAAGTTTTATATTTAATAATAAATAACAGAAAACATATAACTCAAATTGCAGTTAAGTGAAATATTTTATAGCTAGTAGAGCAGGTATCAAAATTTTCAGTTTAATACTCAGTTTTACTATAGCAAGTACAAAAATCCAGTGATATAGCAATGAAATATGAATCTATGCACATAAGCAACAAAAATATTTGATACAACATGACTTTACTAAAATCCCAGGCACCGAAAAGTTGCAAATATTTTTCCTACCAGTAGTATTTTATTCTAGAATATCAGCTGCTGGGCATTTATTCCAGAGGTGAGGCATATCACACTAAAAACTTACACTATACATCAAAGTTTCTGCCCGAGTTCTTAGGTTTTCCATTTTCTAAGGTTATAAATAACTGCAAATGTAGTAACTCCTACCATCTTCCTTGATTTACTTCCTTTCTCCAGTAGTGACTGCCAGTTGTTGGACACTAGTTCTAGCCATTAGATGACAAAAAACTCCATATGCTAGATTTATCTCTTCCATTTTTTCTCCCATATTCTATTTTTTTTCCACAAAATGCAACTTTTAGCTAATTACATTTTCTTCATTTTAATGAAAATAGCAGGCCTAGTTGCTACCTCCAGCTTATATGAGAGATATCATGTGGCTTTAAAGAGTTTGTGTGAAAATAGGACCTGAGTCAAAATATTGCTTGCAATTATATCACTGTAGACTTCTTCTCAAGTCTTCTGAGGTGAATTAGAGAAAAAGCCTGGCCCCTCTTGTGGTGCATCTTCTATAACAACAGCTTTATATCAGTCATCTAAAATCTCTCATTTGTCTTAAAACAACTAATTTATGGTGAACTTACAACATACACCTCCAGAAAACAGGGATATCAGAAATATCATTCTCTTAGATTCAGAGAAGCTCTGCAAGATAAACACTGTATCTGTTATGTTTTCTTCCAATCTGCTTCCACTGCACATTGGGTAGTGTTGACTCAAATAATTTACAAAGAGGAAATAAAATACATAACCAGTATAAAAGGACAAAGATACTCTGACCTCGCTACAGGAAAAAAACTTGAACTGCTATCCTAACGCTTTTTTTTTTTGAGCAAAAGAACTTGAACCTAGATGCACTAAGTTTTCCCAAATGAGCTAGTAAAAACCTGACACCCAAAATGTTTGTCTGGCAAAACATACTTTCAAGTAGGGTGTGATTCTGAGACAGTCTAAAATGCCCTAGACTCTTCTCATCTGTATTAGCAGAAACAGAAATATATCCCTGTCCATAATCCAGAAGTAAACTTTTCTAAGGTAAGTCTTAGATAAGCAAAGTTTTAGAACATAATTAATTGACAGATAATCTTATAAAGTATCTGTCTTTTTGCAGCAAAAATTGCTGACATTTTCCTCCTTCAGTACATTAGGATGAGCATTCCACTACAACCTAGGAACTATAGATGGCAATTCTTCTGCAAGTCCATTTCCTCTCAGACTTTATTGTTTTTTGACAACAACTGCACAGTCTTGATTTCCTCCTTGCTCTTGTTGAATCCATTTCACTTTGTTTTGCAAGTATTTTGCTGACTCTTTCCCAGCAAATTCTTTCTTGTAACACTATATTCCATTCTGAAAGGATTCTATGCTAATCAGATAGGAGCAACCTAAGCCAACTTTCACAAGCACATATAATAGCAGCATTTAGCTCACAGACTGTCTCAGCTTATAGGCCTGTCATGACAGCCTCTCCCATGACAGATGATAGGAGCTTACAAATAAGGCAGAGTTGCAAAGGACAGTGGATTTCAAGGAGCCATCCACTAAGTTATTTGCAGATAGAGCTGCTATTTACAATGTCTAGTGCAGTACTTACAGTGCAAAAATGGCTATGAGATCCTTTAGCATCCCCTAACCATACTGATGTTCTCAGCTATTCTCGCTCTAGTTTCCTCTTCTCTATCCTCTCCTCCTCATTCTCCCTAACACATACATACAAGCACACATAAAACTCTCTTCTGCTTGGAAATACTTTCCCAGGAAGTTTCACGGGGACAAATTCTGGACAAATAAATAAGATACATGAAAGTAATTACAGGAATAAGAAGAGGAGTGCTTGACAACCATTTGGGGCACTGGAGTTGGTTTCCAGTGAAAACTTCCTACTGCGTTCTAATTACAATGTTGTTAAATTTGTAAGTGACTTCTGAAGTAAATCTTCTGACGTGATATAATCCAACTTCCATGGAATAATTTACTCTTAATGTTGTAAACTCTATACTGCCTATATTTTGACCAAATGTGTGCATAACGTTCATAACTGAATAGTTTAGACACAGAAATCTTCAGCAGAAAATGCTACATCTATACCTGAACCGAATGCAATATTATTTCCCAAGCAGAAAGAGATTCCTAAAATGTAATCAACCACAGGAGTTCATTTTGATTAATTATATGAGTGGTCACTCAAGGTGAATGACACAGAACAACAAAAAAAAAAGGCTTACATTTCAGTATCTCACAAAAGGACAAGGAAATATCTTGAAGATGATCAAAAAGTATCCTAGTAAGGTCAAAAACTTCTCAGTGTAAGTCTGTAAGTCCTTACCTTCCATACTTGAGTAACATATTAATTCCCCTTTCAAAGCTTTCCATTTTGTAGGCACTGAAACAGGAAGTAAGAGAAATTTACACATTGACGTGATGAATATTCATATAGCCTGACTTTAAGAGTCTATCTGAGGCTGAAGTTAAGATATTAGTCTCCTTAGACCTAGATTGCAGTCACTGGAGAAAAGAAGGCTATTGCTTTGTGCAATTCAGAGAAACAAAATTATTTTCCTATCCTGAACATCTGGAGAAGTGAAGAACAAGTCCCAGTGGTGCAGGAAGTTTAGGGAGAGGAGCTTAACTTAGACAACCACATTGGTGATGTGAATAAACCCCATTATTTTCTTTCCTCACAGCATTTTACATAACCAAATGTTTTGTCAGCATACCTGTGACCTCAAAGACCAGAGCAAGAGAAACTGTTACTGGTCACTGACATTCACAAATGTGGCACAACAGGACTTACAGATATGATGAATTTTCTTGATTACAGTATCTTTTCCTATTGCAAAGTTAAAAGGAAGCAATAGTGGAAAACTTTCTGCTCAGACCAAGCTCTCTAATTGCATCTCTTCAAATCAAAGCAAGAGCAGCCAGCAGCTCAGAATCAAGCATCTACAGAGAAGCATCTGGAGTATGCACTTGGTTGATTCTGGCATATTCCAGATAAGTAGAGTTACTCTCTTTGAACAAATGGATAGTAAATTACTTACAGAAAATAAAGAACAGATTGAAAGCAACCCATCCCAGCACAGTCAATTGCATAGTAGGAAGGATATTCATCTAGCACGTGAACTAATCATACAAATCAAATCTTGACTCTGAGCCTGGCAGGAACTTTGATTAAAAAAGCATCTAGTTTTCTAGGTACAGCTAAAGGTATAATTCATGCATATAATAAGTACTACACACTGCCTCCACTGCTCAAACAACTTTGAAAGTATGACGAAGGAAATGAGGTATCACCTGATAATGCATTGTTAAAGGCCGAAGAGAAAAGTATGCCAAAACACAGTAACTCATAAGATAGATTCCTTGCATAAAATGAATGGAAACTGGATTACTTGCTTTTGATACAGACAACCTAGTAAACTTTCAAGAGCTGTGGCACCAAGAAAAACATTTCTCCTCTTCCAGCATTTCATGCTGTCTGTACAAAAAAAGCCACAAAATTGTGCAGATGGTCTAGTTTTACCTTGCACTTGAAGGGAGTTTATCTGTAGGGAAGGGGTTTATCTGTGAGAGTTTTGTATGCTCTCACATGCTGGTGTTATTTCTCACACACAGACAACTGCTACAGTGATCGGTGATGATATTTTTTCTGTACCTTCCTATCATGCACTTTCAAATCAAAGGGAAACCTGGCGGCATCTTTTCCCTAATCACAGGCAAATTTGAGTCATCATTTTCCCACTGTATTTAACCTGCAATTCTAAGTTGCCCCTCCATTAATTTTGCACATCAACTCATGTGGCCTCATTGGGACTTTGGATGACACTGCGACTTAGACTTGTTTACTGACCATATTCTACCCCACACTACAAATCACCACTGAAAATGCGAACTCCTTCTCTCACCAGTGCATATACCAGACCACGAATCACTTACAGATTCACCAGGCTGATACATGAAAAGTCTTAAATGTTTTTTAAAAAGTAAATTACAGCAACACTGTTTGTCTTTTGAATCACAGCACTGTAAATCAAAAATAACTCTACTGTAGTCAATTATACTACATAGCTACAAAAATGTCCTGAACAAACAGAGTAATAAAATGCACGTTTTCCTCCCGTGTGTGTGTGTGTGCAATAAATCACCTGTAAATGCCATGCTTTAGCATAGATTTTAAGGTGAAAGACTCATTCACAGCAAATGACACCAATGTATTATCAAAGTACTGTTGATGTGTTTAACCTGAGAGAAAAAAATTCTGTTGTTTATGGCTTTACTATAAACAAGGAAAAGTATTAAAATTATTATCTCTTTATAATTTATCACGTTACATCAGACTTACCCAGGGTGCATTAATATTGGGGTAAAAACCATGTGAGCTTCTTGAGAATTTCCTGATATTATAAACCAGACAGGCAGAATGGCATGCCGCACATGCTTCAAAATGGTACACTGAGCTGCCCTGCTTGTATCTGTGCTACTTGCATTTCCAGGTACAGAATAACAGCTTGTATCTAATTCCAGTCACTGGCACCAGTTCTTTTTTCCATGAAATGAACAAGAAGAAGCAACGCAAGTTCAGAAAGTAGCTGGCATTTATGCAGACAGAGAGGTTTTTTTCTGCTTTCTTATTTGCATTTTTTCTCTCATATATGGTGCTATAGCAACTGAAGATAACTTCAGAAAAACCCAGAATAAAAGCAGAGTATTCCCAATTTAAAAACATTAGCAAGCAAAAATCCCGATTAGATAAATTTATTTTTAAAATAATTCCATTTTTAAATAAAGAATTAGACTATTTTTTAAGAACTGCTTTTCTAATAATTATGCACCTTTTTTTCATTATTTTAGCCACTGAAACCTGAATTAAATCTATACATCAGCTCACTTTGGCCTGTATTTGCATAGTAATTAGTGAATTGTGGTGCTCTGAAGGGCCTTGCTCAGAAACTCCAGGTAATCTTACAGTTTCATTTGAAAAAATGTGATGGTCTTTCAAAGCTGACAGGCAAAACTGGACATCTTAGATCTGTAGTCATTTCTGAGGGAAAAACATGAGGGAAGACTAAAAGACCAGATTTGCTCTTTCTTTAGAAAAGAAACTCTAATTTGTTAGGGAGTAGAAAGAATTATCTATCTTGTTATCTTTCTAGAATACTAACAACAACAAAAAAAAGAAAAACAGCTTTGTAAAACTTGCAAATATGAAAGAGAAATGCAAAGTGTTACTACAGAGGAGCTGAACAGTCGTACAGAAGTAGTGCTTTAGTAATCCCTAGGAGGGCTTTGATACTAAATCAGTTGTACAAAATCAAGCATCTTTTCAAACACAGCTATCATGGAGGGGAGAAAATCTTAAATGCTTAAATGAGAAGTCATAGAAAAGCATAAAGAATCACAGCATGCTTACAATTTTCAATTCCAAATCTTTTCACACCTCCAAAAGCAAAACTCTGCAGCATCCAGACTGATAAATTTGAAGCAAAGCAAATATAAAATGCAGACAGATCAATAGGACAATGACTCCATTTGAACTATTTGGTGAACGGATCAATACTCCAGTGAGTCAATGACTTTTTTTTAATTATAAATTAAGTCAAAGCTGAATAAGAAAATGAACAGTGACATGACAATGCAGAACTATATCAGAGTTGACATTGTCAGGAAGGTAGAAAGACCAAAACTGGTTGAAATTTCAAAGACAAATATGACAAGTTATATTTTATTAAGAACATTAATGACCCATTTGTCATTCTATCACTAACTCAGCAGGGTCTGTGAATTATTTGACATACTGAAACAATAACGACTAAAGACATTCACAGCTTTTACTGTTCTTATCTAGTATTGAATGGAAATACGTATAAAATTTTCATGTGAAAAGAGGGATAGTAGGTAAGGAAATTAACTAAATTGACCTGGATTTTATGCAACTGGAGGCAAGGCCAGTTTTTCATTCACTCTTCTGTTAAAAAATATATATGCTGAATTATTAATACTGTACACAGTGATGTTGTACCTAGAGTCATGTAAGTAAAGTATGCAGATGTTCTGAGTACGAGGCATCAGGCAAACAGGTATTTGGTTCAACCTCTAGTTCAGTATGTCTTAGTATCCTCAGTATCCTTATTACCAGAAGGAGGTAGAAACTGAAGTAAAAGTTGTGTCCAATAAAAAAAGAAGAAAATTGATATCAAGTGCTATTTTAAGACAATATAAGTACTAGAATCATAACCAGTTTAACTAAAAGGCTGCAAGATCCAGTTTGACAACCCATAATACTCTCTTGTCCTAAAGGAAATAGATTGGTTTTCACTTTATCCTTAGAAGGCTTGCTACAATTACTCGGAGACACTGCTGGGTTTTTTGAGCTTATATACATGGGTAAATTAAAATACAGTGATAACACCCACCTAAATTGGAAAAAAAGTTGTAGCTGACACTTCTGTGGTGTTAAATACCTCTGAGAGCATGTCTTAGAGGAAGGTGTATCTATTACCTGGTTAGCAGAATCATAAAAAATTGTAAACCCAACCAAATAAAACTCCAGTGCAATCATGAAAGTTTGCCCATGGAAAGATAACACCTGGGCCTCAAGCCTTTTCGGAAAAAAAATGAGCTTTTGAGGAAATTAGTTTAAAGTTGAAGTCCTTCCTGAAAAATGAATTTACTGTAAGCCTGACTGGACTGCTCTGCTTATAATGTAATTTCCATTCCTTTCTTAATGTTTTCCAGCTGACTGCATGAAGATCAAATATTAGGATCAATAAAACCTACAATAAAGCATTCATAAAGAAGCAATGTGCTATCAAGAAACATGACATACAAAGAAATGCATGACAACATTCCACACCCTTGCAGAACAGAGCGACCATACAGGCCTATGCCAACATGTAAAAAGAAAACCTATTCTAACCAATGATAAATTGGCCTTCCCATACAATATCTGATATACAGGGAAACAATATTGGCCTGACCAAGGAGAATCAGAAATATCTGTCAAAACAGCAGCCTCTAATTACAGGATGGCAAGAGCAGTGTTAACACACATCCTACCTACAGCTCCAGAAGTTTTTCAGGTGACTGGGTGAAAACAGATGGAAAGCAAGTATCAGAAAGCCAAACAACAAAAAAGTTCGAAAAGTCTGCAATTAATGCTACACGTTTACATTAATTTATCTGTCTCCTCTCTATTTCTGAATTATGATACAGTTAATTACATCATTGCATACATTTAAGTCATTTTACTCAATAAATTGCAAGTCACAGCTTTGAAGAGAATGATCTTAGTTTCCTAGAAGGATTATGACAACTCAAATGAGACACCACAAGGGAAGAAAGAACAATCATACGGCTTAAGAATTTTTTACACTCTCCCAGAATACTAGATTTTATCCCTGACTCCGACAAAAAGGAGGAATCTGGACAAAATCCTTCAAGTGAATCTTTTAGAAATCCCAACTAATCAGTTTGGGCACAGAAATTTGAGACCTGATTATATAAATTACAAAGCCACCAAGGAATCACTTCTGAAAATTATGTAAGTAGGATTTGATTTTATAAAATCAAATGTCAGTGCTTTGATTTAAAAAAAAATTCTGTACAACTAAGTATCATACAAGATTCTGAAATTTTCTGAACTACAAATATCACGTCGTGCACCCCGGATTAGCAGACAAAATAACTAAAGTTTCACGTGTTTTAAGTAATGTTGATAAAATTGAGTCAATATTGTACTCTTACATCCTATAAAAATATATGAATAAATAAGAAAACCTGTCTTCAGAGCAGGGTTTAAATATTCAGTACTTTAGATTGAGCTTGCATATTGAAAAACAAAGATAAAATAAAATATTGAAGCTGAATGTCTGTTGCTAATCTTGTGCACTGAACAAGTCTTGGGAGGGCCGGGGAAGTGAAGTCGAACATATTATTATGGTCATGCCTTCTGTTTCAAGAGTTTTTGTAAGTAGAAAGTGTCTGATAGACTTAAGGTATTAGCAATTATTCTATTCAGTGCCTCTTGACACACACAGGATGAGTTAGTAATCCTGTCTTATCTTCAAGGATGCCAAATTGTCTTCTACCCACTCTACTCTCTAATTTTGCTTTTACCATAATACAAATTTATTTTTGTAGACTCCAACAACACTGGCTGCGAGATTTGGTGGCTGTTTGTCGTGGTTTAAGCTGGGCTGGCCAATGACAAGATAACGGATTCACGGATTTGACAGAGTTGGAAGGGACCTCTAGAGATCATCTAGTCCAACTCCCCTGCTAAAGCAGGATTGCCCAGAGCACATTACTCAGGACTGCATCCAGGTGGGTCTCAAAAATCTCCCGCTTCCAGAGAAGGGAACTCCACAATCTCCCTGGGCAGCCTGTCCCACTGCTCTGTCACCTTCACCATAAAGAAGTTCTTCCTTATATTTGAGTGGAACTTCCTATGTTCCAGCTTATGCCCGTTGCCCCTTGTCCTATCACTGGAAACCACTGAAAAGAGTCCAGCTCCATTTTCCTTCAACAAACCCTTTAGGAACTTTTAACCATAGATAAGGTCTCCCCTCAGTCTTCTCTTCTCGAGGCTAAAGAGCCCCAGCTCTTTGAGCCTCTCCTCGTAAGGGAGGTGCTCTAATCCCTTAATCATCTTGATTGCCCTACGTTGGACTCTCTCCAGTAGTTCCCTGTCTCTCTTGAACTGGGGAGCCCAGAACTGGACCCAGTATTCCAGTTGTGGCCTCAAACATAACAAGATGCTGTCACCACTCCAAGGAGAGGAAGAAGAGAGGTAAAGAGATTTATGAATTTAGAAAAAGCTAAACTACTTTAATGAAATATTAATAATAAAATAAAAAGGAAATAATGAAATAAATACAATATACAGAAATATACACTAAACCGTATCAAGCTCCCAGGGAGATGTCACTGGCAGGCAGTAGGAAAGTTCCAGACTGGAGTCAGTGAGGAATGGGAACTGGATTCCAGAACACTCTGATTGGGATCAAAGGCAGATGAACTGACAGGGCCCTCCTTGGTCAGCAGTCATCAAACACATCCATCGAAAAAGTAGTGAAGAAGAGCCAAACTGACCCCTCTTGTCCCTCAGCTTTTATACTGAGCATGGCAGATGGGATGGTATAGCCTATTAGTCAGTTTGGGTCACCTCACCTGTCAGCTCCTCCCCACAGCTGTGTAAACAACCAGGCCAGCTGGGCCTGGTTACCACAGCAACAGGTAAGAGGGTGGGCCTCTCCTACTGAAGAGAAAGTTGGGACTGCTCCACCTCAGACCAGAACGCTGCTCAATTTTAAACTTTTTCATTTCTCCTTCTTAATTTTTTTTCTTAATATAGTTCACTGGTATGCTTAGAAGTCAAGTATAAGGATCAATAGAACATGCAACAAACAAGCCATAAAGAAGTAATCTCTACTGTTTATTGGAACAGGCTTACAGTAATTCGGAATATGAACGGAATGCTAAAAATGTTAAATTGTCTATAAAAGAACAACTCAAATTATGAACAGTCTTATATATCCCACCTGGAAAAAGCCATTTGTAATGTAAGATACCACCATCTTTTCTATCTAAACAAAAATCTGGATTATTACAAATGTTTGAAACAATATGGATTTGGCTGATCTTTAACTAGAAATTTTAGTGAGATCTGACAAGAGGCTTGATACATATAATTTAATTTTTATAGAAATCTTTTACTGGCTTATACAGGAATTTTGGTTCAAATCCAACTGTCTTCAAGGTAAGGCAGTTGCTAGAAACTGCACAGAATATTAATACATCACACATCGATGGTGTGTTTGTTCCTGATGTAAAACAAATTTTCTCCAATTTGTTACCATCTAAGAATCTGACCAAAATGTATTGACAAATTTATTAAATCCACCCTGGGAGCCATCCACATATGCCCATCTCTAATGCTGTTGATAGGTATGCTATCTTTCTTACAGGAAAAATACAGAAAAAAAAATAGATCAAATAGATGCAAACTTTTTCTTCATTAAGTATTTAAAAAAAACCAACAACCAACCACAAAAAAACCAAAACAGAAATACAACGCCTTATGCTACGTTCTCCTCTCATTTCTTTCTCTAGTTTTCTATTTCAGGTCAAGAAATATGTCTATGTCAAGAAATAAACATACTTGATTACATGCAAGTAGGAATTAAAAAAAAATATCTTTTCTGTGCTGTAACACATCGGAAGCACTCCTTGTGTATTTCCATAAGGGTCCCTATAGAGCAATCTGTACTCTGGACCTACTATTAATCTGCTTTGACCTGAGACCAAACATACTTGGCTCATCTGTGAGTTACTTCTTTTTCACTCACAAATGTCAGTGGTGCCAATTTGCTGGAAGAATTAAGTCTCCTCCTTGCCTGAAACAAGTCTAAACCTAACCTGGAAAAAGCATTACTGCCAAGGGAACCTGTGGATGGGCAATAAAGGTATGGTTTACTGCAGTCTAGGTTTTAAACACTTCAATGTTGAACTCCTTTGCTTCCCAGTAAACAAACCTGAAAGTAGGGATTCCTTGAATTAATACAAGGGGAGTCTCATATAGCAATAATAATAATAATAATACTACACCAGAGGTGTGATATACTTCGAGGCTACAGGTAATAGACTATTCCAAGTCCGGATAGACCTGCCAGGAAAATCCCACCAAGGCAGCATCCTGTAGGAGGTACTGATACCTACTGGGGAAAAAAGAAGGAAACATCAGACTGGGAACTATATAGACCTAAGGAAAAAGGGCAAATTCAACTAACCCCTGCCAGAGAAGATATGTTTTCCCTGTTGCTTCATTATCAGTTATATCACTTTCAGTGTATATTGGTAAGACTTCAGCATAGGAGATTTTGGTAGGCAGTGGCCAGCTCTTGCATCTCATTACCTTTTCATCCCCAAAGCAGAAAGCCAACAGAAGACTTTATAAAAATGGTAGCAATAAAAAGCGAGCAATATGATACAGAGTCATCTACTGTAATCTTGGCTTGTAAAATAATTAAATACTTTTCTTCACTTGATGTTTGTTGCCTGGCATACATTTCACATTGCTCCACCATGCAGCAGAAAAGTTTTACCAGATTTCACTACATCTGGGATATGGTCAAATGAAAGCAAAGTGAAAATTGTAGGTGTAGAAATTAAAATCACCAGCTGAAATAAAGCAATGGAAGTATTACACAGAAATCATCATCATCAATTGGAGGTTTGGTGTTTGCTGTGGGATGAGTAACCACAAAGTCTAAGACAGCAATAGGCACCCTTACTCTCCAAGACTGTGCCAACTCTGATAAATAGAAGCAGTTATATTTAGATTAAATTCATTAGTGTAGCTGAAGCCTCAGTGAATCAATCTATGAATCATGGTCAAAAGACTGAATTCTTCTTCCCCTTATGCAAATTTTAGCTTAATATTGAGGTGTAATAATAGGCATTGTAGGAAACATTGAGGTCCAGAAATTGTGCTTATTCAGAGATGCCCATGGTTTCCTTAGGATCTGCAGCTTGCTTATAATTGTTGCTCTCATCATTTCTTGAGAGCTTCGAGAAAGTTCAAGATAGTTTAATTGCAGTTTCTTGGAGGCAGGGAACTTCTCTTTGTCTACTAAAACAGGCTCCTGAATATAAGTGAATTTTCTGAAAGTCTGGGGATGGGCTTATTAAGCACTACTCTCAACTTCAGCTTGGTCTAGCCTGTGTGAAGACATCACATCCTACAGTGAGCTTGCAGGGCTGTGTCACAGAGGGTTTGTGTCCTGGGATTATTTACTCTCTCTAGTCTCATGTAGGCTATGGTAGTAGAAGAGAGGTTGTATTACCTCTGCATATTCTGTGGAAGTTATGTGATCACTATTAGAGCACTACATACAAGCATGACCTTCACATTTCAGAAGAACATTGATAAATTCGAAAAAAATCAAAGAAAACCTCAAGAACAATTGAAGAATCCTAAACTTGCAGTTACAGAGAAATTAAGAAGTTCATTCAATTTACTTCATTAAAGAGAATCATACAACCTCGATATAAAAGACAAAAAATCACCAAATTCCTAACTATATCTCTTGTATTTCTCAAATTGAGATATAATGGGATTTTTACAAGTTCTGGATTAAAATTTAATATAAATCTTTTTTCCTTATTTGCTTTTTTAAGAGGGAGTGCAATTAGCTAGTGGCATAGCTTACTAAGCATTGTTCATCATCAAAAATAAGAGACTCAAGGGTATTACTGAAGAAGCAGCAGCTACTCACCACTATGGATCTTACAGTCAGAAATAACTCACAGAAGTTCTACAGCTTCTGTAGCAAGGAAGTCAGAGCAAGATGGTCATGGCGGTTCTGATATCTGACCTCAAAATTTATTAACCTAAACAGTAATAAAGAAACATTTAAAATTTTTCTGAGGTCTCCAGGATGATATGCAAATACCTCCCTCTCACAGTACAAACCAACCCCGTAATTTTTGTTACTCTTCCAAAATGCCAGCTATACATATACAAGGTAATAGAGGTTCAGTATCTTGGCTTCAGAGCACTAGAGCTTTGTGTAAAACACAGATAATAAAGCTGTGAAACTACTTATGACATTTTACAATTTCCACCACTATATTGGAAATTTCAGTAAAGAAAACCAAATAGACTACCAGTAATTTTTGTATCCCCTTTTTCTTTCCATGTGAAAACACCAAAACTGAAGTCCAATTAATCTTACTTGTGAAGTAACCTGCGAATTTCTCTCTGTGAAAAATGTTCAAATGTGTTTCCCTGTGGGAGCACTCTGGTTTTGACTGCGTGTTTAGTATGTTTCTCATATGCATACAAGAAAACCTGCACAAAAGTGATTCCAATATGGCTAGACAGATACATTTTTATTATTACTATTATTTTTTCAAGAGTTGACATCTCCCAAAAAGCTCATTTTGGAGCATTCTCAAAGTACTTTCTCAAGCAATGACATTTAAATGGCCTCTGACATTTTTGAAGATAGTTTTTTTGTGAAAAGTGGCAAAACTCCTTCTTTTGGCATGCAGCTGCAATCAAGGATTTTTACTCACCATAAAACATGTCAAAATAATGGATGGCATTCCCAGTAAAGAAAATTAATTTAAACAAGTCAGGTAGAAACACATACCTTTCTGCGGAGAAAGGATTCTTTCAAGAAGTTCAGCTGAAGCAATTCAGCTTATTTATTGCCTTCATGGAAAACCGTACTACACAACTGTTTGGGACTGGTTTATTTTCCCAGCATATGCCTTCAAAATAAAAAAAAAGTCCAATACTACCACTGTTAACGTTGCTTCTTTCAACCTGTGTGCAAAAAAAAAATATCCCTTTTGACTTCCAGCTGGCCTAATAGTTAGTTAATTAGTACAGCTTATTACAAAATCAATAGCAACATGCCATTACTGATGCATTTCCCATTTACAATTGTGAATATACAGGACTTCCCACTACTTCATTATTGAATTTATTTGTTGGAAAGATTACTTGGTGAGTAATGCATTAGGCTGGCATGAAGTCTCTCTGTTCCACATGTATGGAACACAAATAAAAGTGAGGATGGGGAAAGGCTACTTACTACCTTTCTATTTCTATAAATTCTGTTTATTTATCAGACTCTACTGTATGAAACATCAATGAAATACAGTATTAACACACACACACACACATTTCTATATGTTTTAATACACCTCTCTATAACAGAATCTAACAATAGAAATAAAAATAGCAAGAACATTCACCCACCCCAACGCATGCAATCCCTGGCAGTATAAATTTTGTGTGTTACTGAGCTCAATAACATCAGTGACACAACTACTTCAGGTATTGTAAAACAGAAAGGGTGACATCTCCAGTTAGATAAAGATATTGTTAATAGTCAATAGCAACAAAGTAATTCTAGCCAAACGAATGTTCTCTTAGCCGTTGCAGTAATTTTTCTCAAAAAAATTTGTTAATGTCACCATATCAAAAACCAAAGCAAGCTTGACTCTTATGTTAGACATACTTTGAAAAGATAGTAAGGCAGGGGTTTTAATATTTTTTTTTAAGACCTCATAAATAATTCCAGTGCCAGACAAAACGGTGATGGTTATTCAACATATTTTTAGCATTATGTTATCACTAATAAGTCTGGAAGATTTTAGAATCATAGAATAATTTAGGTTGGAAGGGATGTCTAACGCTTAAGCAGTCAGCTCCTCACTCAAAGCAGGATTGATAGGATCAAATTGCTTATATTTGTGTCCAGTCAAGTTTTGAGCATCTCAGAATGGAGGTCTGAGAACCTTCTTAGGCCCTCGTGCCAGTGTTTGACCACGCTTGTGGTAAGAAAAATTTTTCTTTATATCCCATTTCCAGCAGTTAGCTTTCACTGGCAGCAGCAGGCCACCAGAAGAGGTTCTGAGAAAATGGAGGTGTTTCCTGAGGGAGGAGCTTACAAACTGCTGTGACAGCTGCTCCCTCTCCATCAGTTGCCTCTACTGTTATCCTACTTTGCATATATCACCCACTGTAGGTGAAGATCAAGTACAAGACCATCTAAGGAAGCTAAAAGGTGCACAAAGCCATGGGACCTGATGAAATCCATCTGCAGATCCTGAGGGAACTGGTGGATGAATTTGCTAAACTGCTTCCCATTATATTTGAAAAGTCACGGCAGTCTGGTGAAGTTTCCACTGACTGGAAAAGGGAAAACATATCCCCCATTTCCAGTAGCCCTGTACCTGGTTCTTTTGTACCCTGCTAACAGCTCACAGCTGACAGTTCAAATATGGAAACACAAATTTCTTCTTTCAGCAGCAAGAAATATGCCTCTGGCATCTTTCTTTTGCACTTGTCAGTCATGAAGCTGTATGCCATACAGGTTCTAAAAGCTGCAGTGACACCACGAGAGTTACAAAACCACTGGTATTTAGGGATTTGAAGTAGTGGTTTGGTTTCACAGAAAATAACTGAGAAAATGCTTTGCAAATATTCCACGAACTGTATGACATTATTTTATTACACCAGTGCTTTGACTGTGTACATCCCGACATCTTACTTGGGTAGTCTGCTTGTAGCTTTGAAATTGGTATGAAATCCAATTTCAGTACAATCTGGTCTGGCCAGACTGTGTTTACCCTCTCCTCACAGAATGGACAACACATACATCATTTCTTTGATAAAACTCTCCAGATATTTTCATCATCTTACCACAATAATTTAAAAAGAATAGCCATAATAAACCAAAGTTTTGAAGTAATGGCTTTAAAAATCCTTCCCTCCACAGCCAGGGTGTCTATGGGAACAGGCTGAGATCTCCCAAGGTGAATCTCATAGATTTTGATACAACTCATAGTCCTCAAAGCTCTGATGCACTGGAGTCAAGTGGCTAAAGAGATGAGGCTTCTTATAAATCTAGGTAAAAGGTGTTCCCAGATCACACTTTATGCTGCACTTTCTCTACTTTATGCCACACTTGTATCTGGAAACCAAACAATCCTATGCCCCATAGAGGACCTTCTGCGTAAAGTTCCATCAGGACCAAAGGAGTAGGAGTGATCTACTAGGTGCCGGTATAAACATTTTCCTCTGAAAGAAAGAAATCAAGTTTCAGTCTAAGACTCCTATCTGTACATGGGTCTTGGGAAGTAATCGGATCTATAGAACTGGTTTTGTTGCTGCTCTTTTTTCCCAAGAATGAAAGCTAAAAAGATCTGACCATCTTCAAGGAATTTATATTTCCCTTGGTAGCGCACAATTTTCCCCCAATGTTTGCAGAATAATATCATGTGATGAGAAAATGCTATACTAGATAGGGGATAGAATAAAGTTTATGACAATGGATACATATATAGATATATAGATAGATATATAGATATATAGAGATATATATGGGGTTTTTTTTAAAAATCAGAATACCACAGAAGAAATTCCTGGCTCATCTTCTCTGGGTACTCAAGGTGCTTTGTGCAAAGAAAACACTCCAATATCTTTTTGCTCCACAGTCCCAGAGGCAATGTGAACTATGTTTTAAAAAGCAGATTTGTCTGCACTTTATGTGATATAAGGTGGAGTGTTTCCCTCAAGTATACCATGGAGTCCTGCTCCCTGCACTGCAGAACAGGCCTGCTATCTTCGTGTATCACTGTGGAGGCAGATACAAGTTAGCAGATGTGCAGAAAAGAGTGCTCCATCCAGAGACAGCATACATTTTTAGTGCTTGTGAAAGCCAGGTTAGTAGAGACAGAGACAAGGAAGAAAGCAAATAAGATTTAACTCTTTCAGGTAACAATGCACAGGAGAAAACTGTGGGCAAAAGTGAATCATCGAAATATGAAACACAAATATCTAAGCAGAGGACCACAATGCTTTTCAAGATTATTTCTTTGTGCAGTACTACATGCTGTGTCATATTTATTATTAATTTTTCCAGCAGAGTAATTCAATAATATTTTCTGTGCCATGTCATAGATCAAAGACTTGGCTATTGTTCCCATTAAAAATGACAACTATGAACTTACTTTTATTAGCATTCCAATGACCCAACTATGTTATTTTTTGGTGGGAGCAAATGCATAGCATTATTGAACCTTCCTTGCATTTTCTTCTTTGCTGGAAGGCAAATGGGATGATAATTTTATTTCTGTGTTGGAAAATAAGATTAATTTAAAAATCTGTTTATACTGTAAAAGCACTGAAGTAATAGAGCAATGCAAGATAGTCCATGAAACATTTGCAGTGCATTTTCAGGTATTTCCATGAAATCAAACCTCTGTCTTCAGTCCCTAAGGATCAATTTTTTAATAAGTTTTGTGGTGCCACTGCTGCTTTACTGCACCATCTGCTCTTAGAAGTCAATCAAGAAACAAAGTGAATTTTCCAAGTGTTGAATAAAAAGCTTCTAAATACCAAGAGCAGACAAGGACAATCTTGAATTATTTCCATGTGTCTTTAGAATCTCTCTCATACCTAGAGAATTTTACATGGTGAGTCCTGTTGGGACACAGGTGATGTATTTAACAGGCAACATAGCAAGTTGTACGGAGTGACTTGGTACTTATAACAGCAGTAAACTCTACTGCCATAAGCATTGTAATTCTTAGGGGAATAATGCAAAGGGTAACCGGACGTCCCCCCATAATTCATGCTTTGCAAATCTCTCCCCTACCTGAATCTCGATCCAGAGCTGCAAGACATAAGGAAGGCAGTCTGTCTTCTAAGCAGCATTCTCCTTGTACTCCTTCCCAAAGTGTGCTCCTTTCAGTTCCTCTATGCCCTGTACGAGTACACGGGACCACCACAGGCTACAATTAATGCCTGAGAATCCCTCACATAATTTTTTTTCAACTGTATGACTAAAAATAAAAAGTTCAAACCAAAGTATCAGAAAACTTGGGTGCTAGATCTGACCAGCTCTGAAGTCAACTAAGACATCACCCTGCTGATTTGATTGACCTTGAGAGGTCAAATGACAGTGTTTCAATCAGGTGTGAAAAACATTTTATATGGAGTAGGCACATTAGTGTTTGAAAATAAGATCTCTTTACAGAGTAGCAAGCTATGAATTTCAAAGTTGTATCCTGATGATTTTTGCTCATGGGGGAATAAATGATCAAAACCATATAAATAGTTTGCAGGTGAAATGACATTTTAACAGTACTACTTAAAAAAAAAGTGTCTAAATGTAGGTTTAGTTCATTTAGTATTTCCTATTTTGTCTTTCCAATTAGAACAAATTTGTGGGCACAATGTCCTGTTAAAAGTAATCATTGACTCAAATCTAAATTAATGTCTTTGAAAAGCTCTTCAGCATATGCCTAATTTTGTTTACTCTTGCTATCCATAAATGTCTGTGCCTGCAGATTTTATATTTATATGTTACACATGTGTTTACTGTATGTACTTACAATGACAAGCAATCAGAAAGCGACAATGTTAGTGCCTACTAATATGGTAAGATTTGAACACAGATCTTAATATCTTTTCAATATTTTTCAGGCAATCAGCATATACTAAGTAATACATAGTAACCACTGTTTGGTCTGTCTCTCAGGATTGACTAGACTTACTTTATTACAGCTGATTGAGTATTAGGGACTTTTTTCACTATGCTCTAAATTGAAAAAAATTCTTTAAACAGAGCAAAAAAAAAATCTGTAAAAGCTTACCAGAGATCATGCAGGTTAGAAGACTACACCACAGTCTCAGAAGATCTCTGCATCGAAAAAGAAAAGAAAATCTCTATTTTGCAAGTTCTCTTTTTACGCAACATGTCAAGTTCTCACACCAGTAACTGAAGAGAAAACTCAGTAGGAACTTAAGAGCTGTAACAAAGGAAAACTCAGTCACTACAAAGAGTATCTCACAGTTGAATGCTCATGATTAAATTGTGTTCACAAAGCTTTTTGCTTTGAGTTGTCACAGATTGCCATAGGAACTGAGGTCAGGAACCAGGAATGTTTTTTAGTGAAAGATCATAGATAAAGCTAAGTTTAAACTTGCATAACAAAGAGTTTCCTTCAGTTTGGTTACTGATTCTACACTCTGTCTAGAAATCTGGAAGATTTCTCAACTCTGAAAGAATTCTCTCTAGAACCAAAACCTTTAATGCTCTATACTTTTAATCTTGTTCTTTCTTTTGGATCATTGTTGAAAGCTGCTCATTAGAAAACTAAAGTACAATTAAAGCAGAATATGAACTGGACTGTTAAAGATTTCTGACAATTTTCTTCCAGTGTAAATCAACATGTTTATGAGGATCTAATTTAATATCATAAAAGAATTGACTCTCTGTGCTTAGTCACTCTTTGATAATTGAAGTGGGGATTTTATATACTTGAATTCAGGAAAGCACTACAGTCCTAAGGAATGGATGTTTTGATCCAAGACAGAGGTTGCAGTTCATATCAAAGTGTCACTTTCTAAGGTGCAGCACAACTTTAGCCATTGATGATGCAGACACACACATACCTGTAACGTGGGTAGTTTCTCAAATTTATTTGGATTGGTCAGGAAACAGAAGGCATTATGAGGTATAATAAATGCTGATGCTATCCCAAGGACCTACTGAAAAGGTGGGGAAATTGATGTTTCTTGCATTTTCTGCTTCTTGTGCTGAGATTGATAGAACCAATCTTCCTCTTTTTGAAGGTAATTACATTGTCCTTGGCTTTTATTTTAAAAACATAAGAATACAGGTACAGAATTATATTGTCAACTTTACTCTTTCTTCTCAAGAATTTCTCAACAACAGTTCATTTCAATGACACGTGGCCATATCAAACCTTTTTAAAATCAACTTTATATTAAATTTTCCCTACCAGTTGAGTTGACAGCACCAAAATTTCAAGTCTGAAGATGTGTGTAGGATTCCTAAATCTCAAGTTAAGAAAACAGTTCTTAATTTTGGGAAATCCCTGAAACTGCAATTTTATACTATAGAGAAAATAACTTCATTAAACACCAGCTGTTGCTATCTTCAACTGCAAGTTCAATGAATTCCTAATAAAAGTAATTTTATGTGAATGTGCAGAAAACTGGGAATTATTAAGTGAAAAGTAATGATCACCTTTCCACCAGAAGATAGATGATAAGAAACAGGAGTCAATACCCCATTAGCAAGTCCATTATAACCTTGGAATAGAAACACGCTTTATTTTAGAAAGCTAAAACAATTGTAAGTGAATTTTAACAGCTGAATAAATGTACCCACTAATCTATGGTTACAAAAGTTAAATAAATTAGTCATGCCATCATTTCTACTGCACAAAAAAGTTAGTAACTCATTATCAGACCCATTATCAAACTCTTCATTATGACTACACACACTTTTATGGTTAATGTTGTGTCAGCATTTCCATTACAAACACTTCAGGAGCTTATGATTCAACCATTGCTGAAATTCTGCTTTGGACCCATCATTCTGAAAGGAGTTTCTATAGATGGTTTAATTAATTAATGATAATTAAATTTTGACATCACTACTTCAGGTTCAGAAATTCCTATGCAGTTATGGACATTCAAGTATCCAACTAACTCAGTTCAAAACTGACAGCAAAAGTCCAGTCAAACATTTTCTAAGACTGAAACATTGAAAACATGAGGTGAATTTTTCTGTAAATCAAGTTAATTGTTAGGAATATATTCCTTCGGGTAAAATTCTAGTATTTACGTAGTATCTAAATTTCAATGAATACAATGAGAAAACCAGAATTTATTTTTGCTGATCCAAGAGACTTACAGGATCTGACTCCTATTTCACATACGTTGTCTCTAAGTGGAAGTACAATATTGAACTACCTACTGACATGACAGGATGACCATGAGCCAGCAATGTGCCCTTGTGGCCAAGAAGGACAATGGCATCCTGGGGTGCTTCAGGAAGAGTGTGGCCAGCAGGTCGAGAGAGGTCATCCTCCCCCTCTACTCTGCCCTGGTGAGGCCCCATCAGGAGTACTGTGTCCAGTTCTGGGCTCCCCAGTTCAAGAAGGACAAGGAACTGCTGGAGAGGATACAGCAAAGGACCACAAAGATGATTAGGGGCCTGGAGCACCTCTTGTATGAGGAGAAGCTGAGACTTGTGTCCAGACTTGTGTCTTTTTAGTCTGGAAAAGAGAAGGTTGTTCAGAAAGATCTGATCAACACCTATAAATACTTAAAGGGTGGGTGTCAAGACGAAGGGGTCAGTCTTTTTTCAGTGGTGCTCGGTGACAGGACAAGAGGAAATGGGCACAAACTTGAACATAAGAAGAAGTTCCATCTAAACATGAGGAGGAACTTCTTCACTTTGAGGGTGGCAGAGCACTGGAACAGGCTGCTCAGAGAGGTGGTGGAGTTTCCACCTCTGGAGACATTCAAAACCCACCTGGACGTGTTCCTGTGCAGCCTGCTCTAAGTGGACCTGCTTTGGCAGGGGGGTTGGACTAGATGATCTCCAGAGGTCCCTTCCAACCCCATATGATTTTGTGATTCTGTGAAAATAGTTGCCTTGTCTCATTACAGTTGTAATCAGAAATGTCAGGTTCACAAATTCAGATCTCATGGTTTTTTAGTTTGCCATAACCATGTGCTCATGTGGCCCTTATGAGTTCAGGGGACTTCCACTGTTTGAGAGAAAAGGATACGGAAAGAAGTAAGAAAAGCATATTTCACTGTGTCCTCCAAGCAGTGTTTCCATTAGCTTCGTCTGCTCTGGTCTGTCATGGAAGAGTATGTTATTTTTTGTTGTTTTGTGAATCAGAGTGAAAAACAAATTCTGCTCTTTCCTACCTGGCTGAGTAGTGAATGCCTTACATAGAAGGACTCCGTTAAAAGAGTCTTTCTAAAGCAAAGTAAATAATTTTCGTGGTCTAGCTCAGTTGTGCAAAGGGTAACACTGCTGGATATGATTTTTAAAAAAGTAGGGGAATCCAGCTGCACTACAGCTGTTGGTAAACCAACTTTGTTGTTGAGAAGGGGTAACTCTTCTAAGCCCTCTACAAAATTTTACATACCTTTTCTTACCACGACAAACTTTTCCACATCACAAGATGATGAGTAATGGTAGTGGCTCAATCCTGGTCTATCTGAAGAGGAGGCCTCAAGTTAGAACCTATTATATACAGCATGAATTCATGAAACGCTCCTTCCCCACTAATCTGTAAGTTCAGTTGTGCGACAGTTATGTATGTTACTACATGAGTGTGCTCCCTTAAGCAGCAAACCTGAAAATATTTCGATGGAAGCAGCAGGTCTCTAGAACAACGTATGTTTAACACTCCCTTGCTAGAAAGATTCAAACACATATAACCTAGACGAGCTAGACAGATGGATTTTTAGCAGCTCACAGTCACATAGCTTAAGGGGATATATTGTGATTACTGCACCTTAGGTACATCTACTGAATCCAATTTTGAACTTCATTCTTGGCAGATAATCAAATACAGTATACAGCTTATCTGTGCCTGTGTTCAGATTTTGTGTTGGATGGACTCACAGACAAGTGCACTCTTCTGAAAAATATTGTTACTTTGAACAACTGTTTTGCAGAAAGTAATTGAGCTGTATGGACTTTGAAAATATAACTGATACTGACTGATGGACATGTTTCTCCCCTTCCACCTGGAGAGCACTGATTAACCAATTAAGACTGACTACATTACTGAAGGTGAAAGACAAAATCTGGTGGTGTGGGGAGGGCTGACAAATGGATCTTGGCAAGGATCAGGGATTCCTAAAACAGAACTTTTGAATGCAGGATTCATCTTTGAGAGATGCAGAAAATTCAAAGGCAAGAGATTGTGACTCATGTAAAAGGAGCAGTAAGAAACAAAGCCACATGGGTTTCAGTCCAAGACTCCAACACAAATGTAAAGGTAAAATAACTGCAGTACAAGCATTTAAAACCATCTGGATTCTCAGGAATTGCAAAGAAGTAAATGTAGGGGTTTTTTTTAATATTTTTTTTCTATTTCCCAGAAAGGGATCCAGAGAAGATATAGAAAACTAAAAACCAGTAAATTCGATCGTTATACTGGGACAAATTGGTAGAAAACAACCCAGAAAAATTAGATATAATAGACTAAAGTAAGTCAGCCTGGCTTTTCTCAAGAGAAACAATGCCACAAAAAGTCACTAGAATAGTCTGAAAGTCTAAATTACCATGAGAATAAAGGTTAACTCACCTCACACTACATTTCTGAAAGGCTTTTACAATGACTTCTAGGGAAACTAAGCACCTGTGAAGACAGAGAGTAG
>JAHREE010000245.1:16967068-16985772 GCA_033628505.1 Tringa tobata
CCAGCTCTTTGAGCCTCTCCTTGTAAGGGAGGTGCTCTAATCCCTTAATCATCTTGGTTGCCCTACGTTGGACTCTCTCCAGTAGTTCCCTGTCTCTCTTGAACTGGGGAGCCCAGAACTGGACCCAGTATTCCAGTTGTGGCCTCACCAGTGCAAAGTAGAGGGGAAGAATGACCTCCCTCGACCTACTGGCCACACTTCTCCCTATGCAGCCCAGGATTCCATTGGCCCTCTTGGCAACAAGGGCACATTGCTGGCTCATGGTCATCCTGCCATCCACCAGTACTCCCAGATCCTTTTCCTCAGTAGTACTTTCCAGAAGATCCACCCCTAACCTATATTGGTGCCTGGGGTTCTTCCTCCGCAGGTGCAGGGCCTTACATTTGCCCTTGTTGAACCTCATTAGGTTCTTCTCTGCCTGGCTCTCCAGCCTGTCCAGGTCACGCTGGGTGGCAGCACAGCCCTCTGGAGTGTCGGCCAGCCCTCCCAGTTTGGTATCATCAGCGAACTTGCTGAGGATACACTCTGTCCCCTCGTCCAGGTCATTGATGCATGCGTTGAACAGGACTTGACTGCGTATTGACCCTTGGTGGACACCGCTGGTTACAGGCCTCCAACTTGAGGCCCCTCTGAGTTCTGTCACAGAGCCAGGACTCAATCCACCTCGCTGCCCCCTCATCTAGCCCACACTTCCTTAATTTTCTAATGAGGATGTTGTGGGAGTCAGTGTCAAAAGCCTTGCTGAAGTCAAGGTAGATGAACTCTGCTGCTCTCCCCTCATCCAGCCATCTAGTTATAACATCATAGAAGGCTATCAGATTGATTGACCATGATTTACCTTTGGTAAATCTGTGTTGAGCACTTCCAATAACTTCTTTGTCTTCAATTTGTTTGGAGATGACATCCAGAAGAAGTTGTTCCACACACTGCTGCTTGGTCCAGTTCACTCACATATTTGCCCAGTTAGTCAAAACCTTGGAAAGGGAGAAAATGGAAGAGTGAGAGAAATATGTTTCTGCATGGCCCAGGATAACACTATCTCCACAAAGACTCTACCAGAAGCGTTATGGTTTAAGTTTTATGATACAAGTAGGAGACGCTTTGTAAGTGGAACCAGAAATTTATTGTTAGCTCAGTTAATATCCAAATTACCCAGTCAAAGTACATCAGTTATCATTAATTCAGTTACAATAAGATCAATGGTTCATTAGTAAAATAAAAAAAATTCCTTAAAACAGTTATGAAAGAAAACTTACTTAGTTCCCCTCCTTTTCTCCCATGTTATGCTCAGATTTATGGTTTTAAAAGTTTTTTGTAGGCTACAGAAAAAACTATTGAACACTCACTGAAAAGTCACTATTTTGCACAACGACAAAATAAAACAATAGCAAGGATGACGTTGGAAGTTGAGGGGGGCAGGAGGCCTGAGTTTTTTGAGATAAGAGTTTGTTGCAAATCTTGCAACGTTTTCAGGGTCTTTTGAAAATGATTGCAGAGTACTCTTTCTAAGACACCTCAGAACACTAACATGTTGTGGGCTAGTTTATGTTCCTTACTATCTCTTGATATTTTGCTTCTGTTATCAAGCAGAAACTGAAAATTGATTTCATCAACTCTCAGCCTGAAAAGGATACCAGGTAATGATAACAACAATTCTCATTCTGAGAAAAGCAAGAGCATTAACAAGAATGGTAACATGTCCCAGGGAAAGAAATAAAATGTCAACACTGAAACCCATTGGTAAACTATACAGTGCATTTAAAATACAAACTAATGTGACGAACACAAATAAGAACATCTGATGCATTAAATTCAACTCATAGAGTTGAATGAAAGCCGGGGAGGCTTCCTTACCTCTCAGGTCCAATGCAGATCTTTGATAATGGATTTTCCTTTGTTTTACTTCAGCTTGTTTCCCATGGAACCTAGTTAATTTAGGACCTTTCTCTGTCCGTTGTCGGTGTCTGAAAAGGTCTTCAATCATTCCCATATGAACTGAACAATTTCAGAAGAATTTGAGAGGTGAAACAGTCTCAAAAATAATTGCATTTCTACAATTTCTATGAAAATAAGCAGCCAGGTAGAGAAGATCTTCCAAGTACCCTTTCTAGAGAAAGGCTGCGGAATGAACTCAAACCTTTCTAGATTCCAGTCAAACTGTCCTGAGACAAATCTATAGGAAAACAGGCTGCCTTGGATTCTACATTTTAGGAAAATATTTGTTATTCAAAGGAATCATAAAAAAAATTCTGAATTTCTGCCACTTGTTATTCCCCTTCACGTGCTAGTTCCAGAAAAATAATATCAATTGATAGATGAATATATTTTCTATAACTTTTACATTAAACCCTGGCACATAAATCACAGAAATTATTTTCTGTACTAAGGAACTAGATTAAGAACAGGATGGAGGATCAAAATAAGTCTAGGCCTCTCCTAGCAACTGGCTTTTCCTTTGGTTTACCTTGATCAGTTTAAAGGAAATGGAAGATACTACAGTGAGCCATTCTAGAAAATATGTTACTATGTATATTTCTCATTTTATTAGTTCTATTAGCATACAGCATACAATGAACCGACAAGCCTTATTCTGCTCTGCTATTTTCATAAGACAGCACTTTACTGTTTTAACTTTTTCCCTGAAGTATGATATATTTAGCACTAGTTGTTTGGCTGTACTTAATTAAATGTGACATGAATTAGAAACCTGGTTTGAAAGCAAAAATTAAGTCACTATAGTAGAAGGTAAAGCCTATGTGATGTCCCTTTGAGTTTTCTCTTTAAATAAATAAAAAAAATATATAGTCAACAACTATATACAAGAGAAAAATCACCTTTTTTTTGTATACATCTATTGCACACCTAAGGAAATGGAGAAAATATTCAATAAGAACTTGCATACAGCACACAGCACAGCTGTTGAGTACAACTTGGAAGTTACATTATTCTGTAGTATTTAGGTGCCTTCTGTATTCCACAGACAAATCATGTAAGTCACAGACAAAATGAGGAGTTATCCAATAAGGACAAGCTGTAAATCAGGTGTGTCTTCCACAGAGGGATGCAGATTTATGTGGATTTGGGTTCTGATTCAGAGATTTTACTGGGAGATAAGCGGCAGATGTTTATGCATACACAAAGTGTTTTATGTTCCTCTTACCACAGCTTATTGTATTAGAACTGCTTATCTTTACGTGCACTGCATCAAGCATATCAACTGAGGTGTATGTTCTGTTGGAGAATTAAGCAAAATGTACGCTGAGGAGAACAGCATTGATGTTATATAAAATTCTGTGCAGGAATATCTGCAAGAGAAGGGTCAAGATCAATTCCATTAATGAGAAAGCATCACTGAAATAGATTTTAACCCCTTGGATGTAATTACTCACCAAGATTGCCTTAGCACCACTCCATCCTTTTGATGGATTGAAAGCCATTAGCTACTCAAGTTTTACTAAGACTGCAAAGTTATCCAGAGCATCTAAGGTAGATATTTTGTGTTGGATTGAACTGAGATACCACATTCAGCTAAACCCAGTTTTGAATATTAAAAGAAGCAAGAGTGTGAGACCAAAAAAAAATCAAATCAGCAGGGTGATGTCTCTATACATTACCATTTGGCCTCATTTTTATTTGCAGATCCTGATATGAACTCATAACTGAGACAAAGCCATTTAAGTTCTCTTTTTCACGCTTTTCCTGCGTGAAAGGAAGAGATGAAGAAAATTACAACTCCCCTGTGTTACAGAACCATAGTGTGCCTTTGCTTCCTTCCATATGTACGGCCTACTTTGAAAGTATAGGTTTCAGCTTTGCTTACTAACAGCTAAACAAGCTACAGCTAGCAATTCATCTCCACAAACTGGCTTCTTGGATGGCCTCTGGAAGGCTATATCCTAGAAAGTGATTTAGGAACAGAACTACAAAAAGATAGATATATCCATCTAGTTCAATATTCTGCTTTAGAAATGTATAATGAAAATCATGACCCTCTAATTCCCAAATTCCTTAATGAACTGCTTTAGGACTTTGCCAATCTCCAGAGAAGTGGTTTGAACAGAGAACTCTACCTGATGAAAATCTGGCTCTAAGTTTTCACAGAATTCTGCCAGGATCAAGAAATGATGAATTCTGCCGTGTGTGTTGCTTGCAGGGCGTTTTAAGTTCCCCTATATAAATCATACGTTTTTGCATGGAAACCAAGGTGGTTCCCCATATCCACATGGCTGTCTAGTATTGGGACAGGTATACCCCCTTTTGTGTGTAGTGTCTTTTTCTCCTTTACCCAATGAACCTTGAATTGTTTCATGAAAAGTGGGAAATCATATGCAGGAAAACCCAACAATCTTTGCCTCACCTTAACAAACCATTTTTTCCTAGTTAAAGAATACAAAATAGATGGTAGATGTGGGAGTAATTTCTCTCAAGCATAAAGAGAAATTTCTTCCCTGTTCTCTTGCATCGTCTCTCAAATTTTGTGAGTGCACTAACTACTGAGCTGCTAGGCACAAAGCAGCATTTTTACAATATATTCAGATTTTTGCTTGTTGGAAAAAAAATTGTCTCAATATATGTAAAAGGAGGCACTTACAGATCATAAAAAAAAAAGAGTATTTAAATACACATGCTTTATTTGGGCATTTCTGCAAGATAGTTTAAGCATTTGAACTCCTTAGTTATACAGGCACCTGTATCCCTGCATTGAACAACATTACACCAATCTAAGAATGTATATTCTGTCACAAGGACAGCATACTAAAAATTAAGTTCTTCAAAACTAAACTTTGCTGGATTCATAGCCCTTAATTCCCCACTTCTTCATGGACATGAAACAACCTGTCTCATTGCAGTACCTGAGAGTACCAATGACGTCAAAAGCATTAAAACTGTCCAGTCAAGGCTGACATGCACCAGCTTGAATAGGAAGGTGTATTGATCTGATGGAGAAGCACAGCTCTAGCTATTCAGATCTGTAAAATTTCATCTTCAACAATATAGGTTAGACTGTTAGTAAATGGGGGGTGGGGAGGTGAGGGGGTAGGGGTGGAAGCAGGAGGAATTGTATGCAGAAAAAGCTGATTATGAATGTATATTATGGTGGAGAATATTTGTAAGGTCTACCAAGACCTTAATTCCCGTTATAACTTTTCAGACTCAATAGTTAGGGACTGTGGGCTAAATGCTATCTTCTATCCTGGTGTAAATCCAGACTAGCTATTGTCTTCAAGTGACTAACATTATGTTACTGACATCATTATTTTCCTCTAACCTGCTTTTGTCTGTCATCCTTATCCAATCACAAAATCATTTTATAACTAAGTAAATCAGTGTTTGATTACACAAGAAGTAGCTACTAAATTTGTTACACTGTGGAAAATGTTATTGACCATCTGGCTTTAATTACTGTAAAAATATCTAAAGCAATTTTAGTGGCCCATTAGTAGTAGCTGTTTTGCACAGCTGTGTAGAGGCTTCAGTAAAGATCAGGTTCACTGTGTATTAGGCTCAGTAAAATTATTAAACATTAAAAAAAATCTATGCCACCTTTTCCAAGGTCTCCAGACCACAATTCTACTCTGGAAATTATGAAGTAGCATTCACATTGGCTTCATTAAAATCATGAAATCACTGGAATTAACAGCCTTTTAGTTATTTCAATATCTTCAAGATGGAACACAAAGAAATCAGCTAAATACTTGAAATCCTCTGTTTTAAAGAGGAAGGAAAATAAGCTAAATTTGCCATTTACTGTATTGAGACAAATTACATATTGAGTCCTCATTAGCTTACTTTTTGAAGTATGCACTGAATATTTCATAGGATGCTGTGAATAAGAGAAGTTTTACATAAGGAGGATGTTAACTATTTGAAGAAAGGTTGTCTCCTTAGAATTGGGCAAATGAGGATTAAATTTGGCATTTCTGAGGAGCAACAGTAGAACTCAACCTAAACCTCAAAAACATGTGTTAACTCAAATATTTACGTACTGGATGTATGTTAAGCTAAGAAAGAGCTAACTTCTGTTTGTCAGCAAAATGTACACTAATTCAATACATATGAAAATTAATTTAAATGTAATTGCTTTAATAACACGGTTGGGAGTGGGTAAGGCTGTAAATAGTCCAAATTTGGTGAATCGCTCATAGTCCTCTACCTTTAATAAAGTTACCAGCAGTAAAAAATAACTTGCATCTTAAATGATGACATGTTATTTTTTGTACTCTAATACAAGTTATGCCCAGTTTCCCTGTCATTTTCTACTTCCAGTGGTCATAGTTTCTATTCACTTTCATGTCACTGCTCTGAAAGACAAGACAGAGCTCAAGGTTGTCAAGGAAATTTCGCAGCAAAGTAAAGAAGCAAAGAAATTTACACCTCAAAGGAACAGTTTTAGCTTGTATGGAAAAGTTAGAAAGCCACAGTTAATGTCAGCCCCTACTCAAATAAAGAATGAAATGCCAAATTCTGTTAAAACTTTCAAAGTCTATGACAGTTACTTTAAATATAGAAAAAGTTAATCCGTTCCTGAACTCATTTCTCAAACAGCAAAATAATGAAAATATATTATGTGATTTGTATTGGACTTTTTTTGTTTGGTTTTATTTTTTAATAATGCTCAGGTTACAAGCAACAAAATTACGCGTAATGACAGTACCTCTTGCTTTATCATTAATGAATAGTACTGTTTCGTGAGTTTAGAAAAAATATGCATTTTTCTTTCCAATCTTGAACAAAGGTATTGACAATCATGCTCAGATTTCTAACACTGGCTGTATGAATGACAGGAGTCTTGGCCTTAATTCTGGGTTACAATGCTGTAAGAGATGCTGTAAGACATGAATTCTACCCAGTTTTTTATAAAAACATTACTTCTGACAGTGTTTACACTATCACATCATATTCATAGAAACTAATTCTGACATCATGACCAGTATGTTTATCAGGTACACTGCTTTCACACCATACTTTGTATTTGTTTTTCTTTTCTATCATAGTTAAAACTTAATTCTTAGTAAAGTTGGTTTTTTTTTTTTTCCCTATGGAAAAGAACCTCTAGCAAATTGAAAAAAAAAACCCAAACCAGTAAACAACAGCAATAATACCAATGACTTCTCTAACAACATTCAGTTATGGCAAAATATTCAATAGCAATAATCCTGATAATGAGTAGCAAATGATTTTGTCAGATGTGTTGACTTTAAAATAACATTCGGAGAAAAGTACTGATAAAAAATTAAAAGAGTGGCCTATATATAATGTAATACTTTCAAGTTCCTCAATTTCAAACAGTGAATAATGTAGCAAGGTCAAAGATTTGTGTATACTCAAAATAGAACGATATTCTCTAGTAAGTTCCTCTTTCTCATTTAATGACTATCAGAGTAGTATTCATAGGTCCTCACTGGTAATTTAAAACTAATGTTTTGGTTTTCACTTTCAGTGTTCTCCTGAACTCTGAACTGCCAGCTATCTTATTTCTTCTTTATCATGTGGATCTCAAGTTAGAAGGTTTTTTGCTCTGATTAGTAGCTGGTGTAATTTCATTGAATTCAAGTGTTTTTACTAGAGCTACACAGGTGTAATAGAATCATAGAATGGTTTGGGTTGAAAGGGACCTTAAAGATCATCGAGTTCCAACCCCCCTGCCATGGGCAGGGACACCTCCCACTAGAGCAGGTTGCTCAAAGCCCCATCCGGCCTGGCCTTGAACACTTCCAGGGATGGGGCATCCACAGCTTCTTTGGGCAACCTGTTCCAGTGTCTCACCACCCTCACAGTAAAGAATTTCTTTCTAGTATCTAATCTAAATCTCCTCTCTTAGAATTTAAAACCATTACCCCTCATCCTATTTCTACACTCCATGATAAAGAGTTCCTTTCCAACTCTCTTTTAGGCTCCATTTAGGTACTGGAAGGCCATTACAAGGTCTCCCTGGAGCCTTCTCTTCTCCAGTCTGAACAAAGCCAGCTCTCTCAGCCTCTCTTCATAGGAGAGGTGCTCCAGCCCTCTGATCATCTTCATGGCCCTCTGCTGGCCCCATTCCAACAGGTCCATGTCCTTCCTGTGTTGCAGACTCCAAAGCTGGACACAGTACACCAGGTGGGCTCTCATGAGAGCAGAGGGGCAGAATCAGACCACAACTTAGCCCATTAAAATGTTTCAAACTATACTCAAAACACAGTGGTAGAGTGGCATTTCAGATGTGCCTGTATGTTAGCCTTACTTTCACTAATTTCAAATCATTGCACATTCTAAATTAAGAACTCTTGACCATCAAATGCCATAGGACAATTTCCTCCTGATTTCCTGGAGGTTTCCTCTGCCCTTTTCCAATATTAGTGTCTCTGCCTGTTCTTGTACTGACACACGACTTCTCCTTCACACTCTTCAACCTTTTCTTACAGAATTCTCCTTTCTATATGGTGGGGTATATTTGCATTCTTAACTTTTAATGTTATATTTCACGTATCATTTTATTTTCATCATGTCATCAATATGACATACCACAAAAAATTATGTTATATTGTATTCTGTAGAGTCCTTTTTTTTCCTGAATTTTCTCCTAGTCAAGAATCATGACTTAAACTGCTCTACCTACTTATATCAGCCATGTTAGCAAATGATTTAGACTATTTAGGTTAGGGTACAAGGAAAAAGGGGAAGTCTTTAAATCACGGTATCAACACAATCAAGTGCATTGTCTTCTAGTCATTAACTAACAGTGACTGAAGATTTGGACTGAGATGCTTAACTGCTTCAGGGAAAGCAAGTGCTCTGTATCTTAACCTGTCATTGAACCGTATGATTTAAACTCAGATATAAATAGTTCAGAAATTATCTTTCCTGATCAAGCATACTTGTTTTCCTCAGAACAGGCAAGTCTCTGAGCCACAAAACTCCTCAGACTTGGCACCCGACACAACACACCATGAAGGGAAGTGAAGCTGCAGGTTGACTCACACACTAGAACGTGTGCCTCAGGAGAGCGGCGGGGATGCAGAGAAGCACTCTTTGAACACAACTGTTGTAAAAGTGTCTAGAACTAATATCTATACAACAAGATCAAGCTGTTGAAAAACAGGGGGGAAAGTCTGATAAAAAGACTGATTGCAACATGAACAGTTTATCAACTATGAAAAAAAAAGTCAAAAAGATCATCGACCCAAAAGAGCAAAGGCATGTCAAAACAGAAGGATGTATCAGAACTCATGACTTTTCTAGCTTACTCTACTGAGAAGCTCTTCCTATGCATACTTCACAGAAAGCTCTTCCTTGTATAAAACACATAAAAGTATTGAGCAGTAACTGCAGTTACACATTGTAAGTTTCTCCAAATATATAACAAGCAATATGAATATAAAAATACTCATCAGAACAGAAACCCTATCTAGAAAACAGCCCCTTGTTCATTGGCTGGCCCAGTTATCTGGGTTCATCCTGAGGTAGCACCTTCCTTGATGATGTAAAGCATCAAGCTGTGCTTACTTGCTGTGAACACATGCCTTCCAGTTTCTTCCTCAAATGCTGTGTAACTTTGCAGTAAGAGACAGGGAGGAGACAATATTGCTAATGAAAAAGCCATACCATAGCAAATAAACTATCTTCCCTTAAACTACATGCTGAAAATGCTCTTTGGGAGAATTTTTCTTCTGTTTTTACTTACTTCAGAATCAGTCTCTATTAAATCAAGTGATTTGCACAATGTCCCTGCTGAACAGTGCAGTCAGAACCATAAAAGAACTCTCATGTTTCTTATTCCACTGTGATTCCACTGTGATTACAAAAATCCAAAGCCTACAATTCTAGCAGTTAACATTCATGCTTGAATATCATTTAAGCAAAATTGATGAGGTTTGAATATATTAAGGACAAACCTACTTATGTTAGAATTCTTTCCCAGGAGTCTTAGTAGGTTATAATCAAGCCATAAAAACATAAAAGGAAAAATCCTGAATTCAGAAATGAACTGTTCTACTCTATTCTAAAAAAAAAAAAAAAAAAAAGAAAACAAAAAGAAAACCAACAAAAAACCCCACAAAAAACCCCCAACAATTGGAACAATTCAAAAAAGAAGTTATGTGCCATTTTACCCTCATAACTGAGCATGGGGCTTAGCATTAGTTTTTTCATCAGATCTAAGATCTGAACTTTGATTAAGAACATACATAAAAATACTGTAAAGAATAAGATTTTAATTTTTCTCAGTGATAAATTGCTTATTTAAAAACAGTTATTACCATTTTAGTGTTAAATAGAAAATGCATAAGCTCCTGCAAAAAAAAAGGAACTTTGATGATGCATAGACTTTGTGATTTCATTTCTTAAATAGCATAGTTACTATTTTTCTACGTAAGACACTGTGAGAGCAAATATGTGAATGGCAAAGCTAGAGAAGATTGCTCTTGAATATAAAAGATGAGCACAATTTTCACTCACTGAAAGCCTGCTGGGAATGGCATCTGTGCTACCACATGAATCCTGTGCTCATGGTTGCCTTATGGTCTTTTCTCAGTGTTGATTACCAAAGAAATTGCTTTAGGTCAGAACAGAATAGATATAACATGTCTTCAGCAAGCAAGATGACCAAAGTATAACAAATAAACAATCCTTTTTTCTTTCCATTATCACTATTTCTCTTGTCAGGTCTACTCTTGGAGCACATAGTCCAAGCTATGAGACTCCCTGGGCCTCCTGTTAGGTTTTGACGGGAGTTTTAACATAAAATTTTCACAGATAAGGCAAGTTATTAAGCATTTCCAAAATAAAGATATCCTCAGATTAAATGTACAACTAAGGATCAATATTTGGGTCATTTCTTTCATCAAAATATGTAGATATGAATGAGCTGAAAGAGTTCTCAAATTTTTACCTAAATCAGGAAGTTTTTTCAGTCAAAAAAAAAAAATTAAAACTTACAAAACAAAAAAAAATCAAGAAGTTGGAAATTATTGTGTTAGCATTTGCAAATTAATCATTTCAACTTTGCATGGCCTTTCATTATGGAACTGTGTTTCAATTTTGCTTTGTCTGTCTTTTTGATCTATTTCAAAAAACATTATGGTCACCAGCTGAAGTGGTGTGTTAAGAGATGAATTAGGGGTGAAGTCAGCATAAACTTCAGCTACCTTAAAAAAAACCAAACAAGTCATTTTCAGCAATTTTAGACGGCAAATGTAATTTTTGCTTTAACCTTTTGGAGCTGCAACCACTCACTTCAAACTTTCAGGTCTTTAAGAAAGTTTGTTTGCTGTTTTTTTTCAAACCTTCTCAGCTCACCAGTTCTCCTTTTGAATTGGAGCTCTACTAGTCTCATAGCTTGTATATATACTGTTTTGTTAGATTGACCTTGGCAGTGTCCTTAGCGCCAAATATCTCATCTAGAGTGAGCTCTTTGAGTGCATATTGCTATTACTGAGCATGAAAGTTAGTTAGCACTTGGCCCTTAAAGTGTGTGGTAGAGGACTCCTTCTGGCACTTCAGATCACTCCCTGCAGTAGGAAACGTTTGTATCTCTCAAGACTTAGTCCACAAGACAGCCCAGTAGAGCTCCTAGTATCACTAGTATCACTACCCATGCCTGACAGAATAGCTTCATGTAGAGCATGTTCCTACAAAAACTTCCTGGCCTTGTCAGTTATTTCCGTGGCCTCTCCACTGGCAACACTGCAAGGAAGGCTATTTTCTGCATGCAAAATGTATCTTTTCCAAAATCCTCCACATGATCACGCTATAAAAGAAGAAAAGCATGCAGCAAAATCTTGCCTCTGACCCCAACCTGAAAGCTGTCTGAGGGGTGGGGCCACATGGCTGCACTCATAGACAACCCAACCAAACTCTATGGAGCCTGCAGACAAGCCCCCCTGCTTAGATCCCAAGCCCAACTCTCTCAGCCACAAACTGAGAATCCCATTACTCAAAATCCATCAGGAAACCAACAACCTGGCCAGAGTTTGGGATGACACAGTCCAGCCAACATTGCTAGCACACACATATGGCATGCATATGTGCCATCTCTCTCTGCAGCCACATGGTTGTGGTTACTGTTCTCCTGAGCCACATGCCCTGTACCTGAGACATCAACCAGAACCTAAAATATTTGACTGCCTTGGGGTAAAAGTGTTTTACCACCTAGAAGATATCATGGTGGTCATACTAAGAATCACCCCTTGATTTGTCTTTGCAGGACAGGTCTGTTTGCTTGCTTTGTATCAGATGGCAAGGTACATAACCTAGCTCTGAAGTCCTGCCCATTCACTTTTGGTCTGAGAATCTGTATCTCCAAATACCCAGTTTTTCCTCAGGTCCTGTTTTTCTGAAAAAGCATGCATTTGCAGCTGAAAATGATGATTTTATTCACTAGAGGCTGTTTGCCAGACACCTTTTGGCAATGGCAGTAAGTGGCTTATAGTCAGCTAACACTGACCTTCTGTAAATAACGAAATCAAACTATTTTTATTCTCAGAGACTAAGGCCAAAGAATTTTTTTCGATTTAATTTTCCTTAGTACCAGTGATACATAAGCCACACATCTCCAGAGCTGTTTTATGAGAAAAGGATTGTGCCGGTAATTTCCTTACAGACATCTGTAACTACAGAGCTGCTTTAACATGACCTGCCTGCTCACTTCGCTCTACAAGATTTTGCAAGTATGTTATCTTCATTTCAACTTAACATTTTCCTTAGTATGCTTTAATTTAACAGGTCTACCTCTTCCACAGCTGCTCAGTCTTAAGTCATGCTTTTCTACCATTCTTTCATCATATTCAGACATTATCTGCACACTTTAGCACTTTGTTGGTAAGCTATAGGGGAAGGCTTGGAAGCTTCTTGGTAAACCAGAGGGAAGAGTGTCTCCTAAAATACACACTGAATATCTGTATGAATGGGAACATCTATATTCTGGGTTGTTTTTTTTTTTCTGAAGGAATCTGTTAGAAACCCGAGATATCTCAAGAATTATTTAAAAAAATATAAAAATCCAGTATTACCCTTCTCCTGTTGCTAGTAATAAAGCAACTTCCCTTTCTTACACATTTCTCTAATTCATAAGTATATATTAAAAAAACAGAATATTGAAGGTTTTCCTAGAGGTATGCATTATTCTCAGACCATCAGGGGGGAGCAGAGGGTGGATGGGGTGTGGAGGAGGGGGGAGTGTTGGTTGTTTTGTTTTTCAGTTCTGCATAAAGATGAAAAGAACTTTCTTAGGGGCATGAATCATAGCCCAACTTAACTTTTCCAGATCTGTGCTATATGCAATTTAGAGCTTACTCTCCACTAGGAGATATCCTCAAACAATTCCTCTGTTGTTTTGGTTTTCTTGCTCTCCAGTGAGGCCACACATTGATGCATTCTTAAGCATCTTATACTTTTAGCCTTGGTACTCTTACAAAATGAACAGGTTCAGGACTTGGGAGTCCAAAGGTGTTTGTGGCTGACATGGGTCATCAGATGCCATTTTTTTCTTTCACTGCAAACTTCCAAACAAGCTCAGGTACCTAATGGGAAGATATAGCCTTTTACCCTTTTAAGGAAACATGCTAGTGTTCTGGGCTTTCTGTGAGTAGTCTAGTACCCAATTTATAACAATTACATAACTCAGGGAATGTGACACATTGATGTTTGCTTCACTTAGCCTGTAACTCAAACGAGATAAGTATTTCTCTGCAAAATCCACACTATTAGATAGGGTTCATAGAGTTATAGGTTCTGACATGATAAAAATGAAGGAAAACCACAGTTAATCCACTTACAATACAAGCAAATCTCAAAAGTCTTTCTTCCTTTCTCCAAGTCCAGCATTCACATCTCTAGACACCTACAGTCAGGACAGGCTTGAAAGTATAAAACACCACACAGGAGAGCCAACCTTATTAACCCAGTTAATATCTCAACCACTGGTATATGAAACACTTTTCATCACCTTGTTCTGGCTAAGATAAAATGAACCAGAGACTTTCCTCCCTCAAAGGAACTGTGTTACAGCTGTTGGCCCCCTCAGACTTCAGTAACGGTGTTTGGAGGCAGCGCTCATTCACACTCCATGTAACCTATGGGCTAAGGAGCCTGCTCAGCTCCCTTGGTGGAGACAAATCTGGATGCCATCAGCATATTGCAGGTACTGTTATTCAAATATCCATGCTAGACCTCTTGACACTGCAAAAACCTGTTGAGTAGGAGGAAGTGTTAATTTCATCCTGTAAAAGTAACCTCCACACTGCCATTTGGGGGTTTTCCTCAAACTACAGCTTTTGTCTTACTCAAGAACAGAACTTCACATAAGTTCAATGAGGTTTGCATAAAATCTTGTATAACCTCAAACTTGTGTTCACAAATGCAAACAGATAATGTTTTAGCTTTACCTGTAAATATATGTGATTTCTAAGAAGTAACGGTAATCATGTATTTTCTGAAAAACAGGACTTCTAATGCAAAAGCAGGTTTGCCTAAAGACAATATTTTCTCTCTAGCAGCCAGGCTAAATAAAACTGCCAGGCACCTGGGAACATGAAGAATAAGGAATGAAAAGGGTCTCTGTCACTTCTATATCAGTAGCAGCAGCCGTGTTTGGCTTCTACTCTAGCTAAACAACAGGAGCAGCAGTAATAATCTCTCTCTGAGGAGGAAAGTGTAAAAGTCTGAGCTGTTGTTGGAAGAAAAGAATCGTAAAATTTCTGTAAAAAGGATAAGTGTTTTAAGGGGGGGAGAAAGCTTGATTATTGTTTTTTCACATACTGCTTTGTGAAGCTCAGGAAAGAAGTGAAGAATATTCTCAAGACTGGTCTGGCTTCCTGAATCTTAGGGGATTAGATAGATCTGATCCAATCTCCATTCAGACATGAAACAATCTCTCCCTGTGGTATTTCCTTTGCACATGCACATGTGACCTTCTTCCTCCTCCTGTTAATCAGTGACAAGAAACTGAGAAATAGGTAAGGACGTGCTGCAATGCCAGACATCTCTGCTTGGGAGATTGCGGCTGTAGTGTATTCTTTCTCCTCCATGGTGCATAACAATTTGTGGGATAGAGCTGAAAACCAAGCTCTTGAAGCCAAGCAGGATATGCAGAGTTGAATCCAATTTTCAGTTTTAATGCAAGTTAACCAACAAAGGGTATTATTGCTGAACAGTTCTGTCAGTTTTTCAAGGTACCTTTGACACACTGAGAACTTTTCTAAATGCATCTAGGACAGTGTTTGGAGAAGTAGCCTTCAATGTGCATTTCTGAAAGCATACACACACACACGTATATTTCTACACACGTAGAAATGCGTCTATCTATCCATGATCTCTTTCTATAATACGCACAGCACAGCCTGTCTTTTTCTTTGTGCACCCAGTCAGTCTTACGTAGTGCTGAGCCATATCTGTAGATTTTTGAAAATGCCAAAGAACCCTGCCAGTCAAATTTCCTCAACCATGATGAAATTTGAGTATCAGCCAAGATTAAGACAGTTAGCTTCAAGTATATATAAGAATATATTCTAACCACACTTCATTTGTCATTAAATAAACAGAATGTGTGTTTGTAACTATCCATCTAGATAGCTATTGCATACCGGCATACACATCTTTTACACAGCAGTAAGAACTAGAAACCACATCGATTGTTAGTTGATAACCTCTTCCTGGCAATTGTAAAAGACAACAGGATCATTCTGCTTTCTCTGTTTCTGACTATCTGTGTTAATAACAGTAAGGCATTTCTGAGACATCTCTGGACCCTAGAGGGAAAGGGCATTTACTGGAACCAGGGAATTCATATCTCTGTCGTGCTGAAAGTAACCAAGGTGGACCAGGACTCATCTACCAAAATCTCATTGTCATGAGTCACCACTGGAATTTCATCCCCTCTCTTCAATGCATGTGCGTGCCAGATGGAAGAGCTGGGATATTTCAGCATATTAATGATATTGTCTCTATTCTGTGCTGCCTAGTTAAATGCAAGAATAGTATTTTGATCCCCTGGTTTATTTTGAGTACAAATTCTCAGTGGGGTACAATAAACCAAAAATTTAATGGCTCTCAGTCCCTGAGCTTACATGGTGAAAGCCAGATTAGATATGCAATGTAGATATATCAGCAAATTAGATAGTATTTGCCACAAAAGGACTGGATGAGTAAAATCACTACCTCATTAGAGCTGGTCCTAAAGCTGTAAGTGTGCTCCAGATGCTCTTATCAAACATTCCAGACAAACCAACAAAAAAAAAATAATAAAGTTGTGCATTGTTTCCTTTTATTTAGAAAAGAACCACAGGGCAATTACTACTCTAAGATTGAGAAAAATAAAATGGAAAAAGCCAAAACAAATATTTTGAAGGAAAAATAAGCATTAGAATCACAATAGCCAACCAAGATCAGTTTTCCATCTGTCAAACACTGTTTCACAATGAAATAAAACCTGCTGAGTTCCTCAAAGTGGAAAGTACTTTACTGCTACATCAGACTCCAGATCACTGTGAATCTAATCACAAGAAAACTAAAGAAGAATATAATTAATTGGTTGGGAAAGGGATAACTGGTTTTCATTTCTTTTATTTCTTACAGTAACTTAATCTGAATAAAGTATCCCAGAACCCTGTCTGAGCCTAAGATTAGAAAGAAACGTGTATAATGTGTAGTTTAGAAAGTCAGACTCAGCTGTTAACAGCTCAGATAATTGCATATCAAGGAAAAAGATGATGAGGAAGAAATATGTAGTAGTAGTGCATTGTCAAGCAGCATGATTGCAGTGTTGGTCTCCACAGAGGATAAGCTTATTTGTTAAAACTTAAAAACTGGTTTATACATATGCTGGCTCTTTTATTGGGATAGACTGTAATGTTTGTAATTTTTTCATTCTCACTAGCATTACTGAGATCTTTATTTAAATGAGGCTCTTCTGTTTTCGCCCTATGCAAAGGGTGGGGTCAAAGCTCTCTTTCAGTAAAGTGTCAGCAAAGCATCAGGGGGAGGAAAAAAAGTATTAATAGTAAGTAAAACAAACTCTCAAATATTGCTGTTAATACGACTGCATTGTATAGTTGTATAAAGTTGCATAGTCCCACCTAGTGGTGAAAAATTACTTCACTTCAGAGAAGAAACAAATACAGCACCTAAATCGTAGTCCCAACAGATCTGTAAATGTTACTATCTGTTTAAGCATTGTACCAATATTCTCATGCTAGTATAAGTTCCAGGCCTGGTATGTTTTGTAATACTATATCCTAAGGCAGAACTATATTCAGTGAATGATCTTGTTCATAGCTAATTCCAGTGAAAAAAAAGACAATTACCTCTCAAAACTGGGCTCAATTAAAGAAAGAGAGCTATCATTGATTTTATTTTGTAGCTGACTTTGGTTCCTGAGAATATTTTCTTACAGTAAATATCACTCTCTAATGGTATTCTGCAAAGTGTCAGCTGATGGTAGCATCATAAACAGCTCTTTACAGATATTATGGATTATATTACTATCGACACAGTCTTAAAACCAAGCAGAATTCCATTTTTCCTGCAATTGCAACGTCTCTTTCACAGTCTACAAAACAGTATTTCAAGGAAGGCTGAGTCCTGCTGCTAGAAAGACATATGCTTTTATTGCTAAGGTGCAGTTTTTATGAGTATTTAAAAATCTCTGGCTTTTGTTGGAAATTGTTTTCATAAAGCTCAAAAACACCCTTATTAACAAGCTAGTAAGTAAATTAATTCCTGAGAGCATTCACAGTTGACGGTGTAACAGGCTGCCACTTTGGAAACACAACCACTGGTTGTTGTGATGCAGCTAGATTTCTGGTAACGGTTTAAATCAAGGGCTAACGTCTAAGTGGCGCCAGCTCAATAGGGAATCTGAGTCGCAACAACACTCTGAGGCAGAGTTATTTCTCTCTTTAGGAAAAGTATAGGAAAAAGCTTGGTAATTGTGNTGCTCCACCCCTCTGATCATCTTTGTGGTCCTCTTCTGGACTCACTCCAATAGGTCCATGTCCTTTTTATGTTGGGGGCCTCAGAGCTGGATGCAGTACTCCAGGTGGGGTCTCACCAGAGTGGAGCAGAGGGGGAGAATCACCTCCCTCAACGTGCTGGCCACACTTGTTTTGATGCAGCTGAGGGTGCAGTTGGTTTTCTGGGCTGCGAGTGCACATGTTGAGCTTCTTGTCCACCAACAGCCCCAGGTCCTTCTCCTCAGGGCTGCTCTCAATCCATTCTCCGCCCTGTCTATATTTGTGCTAGGGATTGCCCCAACCCACTTGCAGGAATTTGCACTTGGCCTTGTTGAACTTCACAAGGTTCGCACAGGGATACCTCTCAAGCCTGTCAAGGTCCCTCTGAATGGCATCCCTTCCCTCTAGCATGTTGACTGCTCCACACAGCGTTGTGGATCAACATTTGGGTCAACAAATACAGGAAATGTCTTTTTAAAAAAACCCACAATGCTAATAGGAAGCAAAATGGATTAAGCAAAGCAATATACTCACACCTTTCAGTTTTTGACTGATCTTCAGATGTAATTACAAAGTGCTACCTTTAAACCTTTTGAAGTCAAGAAGTTCAGTACACGTGACATTAGCCCTGATGGTTTACCTTAAAAAAAAAGAAAAAGTTATACCACTCAACTGGTCAAACTTTGAGGCTTTAGGAACTACAGTCCAAAATCAATTTAGTCAAAAAATACGTTCTCCTTCCCTCTCTGTGTTTCTCTTCTGTATCTTCTCAAACCA
>JAHREE010000245.1:17010243-17060962 GCA_033628505.1 Tringa tobata
CTTTTTCAAAGGAACGCAAGTGGCAATTTCCATTGTCTCCTAATTAATTTAGGCAAATGAAAGAACATGTTTGTCCTTTGAAAAGTATGTATACGTACCTTTGACGGTTATTACATGTCCTATGTAAAGTTATATTTGAATGAACAATTATTTAAATTAATATTTATTCAAATATGTATTTATAAATATATAGATATACATCATATATTTATATATTTATATTTTTTAAAGTAGGAAATGTTTAGTATTAACTTCTGCTAGGAGGCTGGATTAGAAGAGAGATCTTTACCAAGGAATTAAAATGCTAAATCTCACACAAGCAAATGGTAGGAAAATGCAGGCATTCCTTTTTCAACTGACCTTTAAATCAATGACCGCCTTCTTTTGCCCTAAGCGTCTGTCAGACGGGCACTGTCACAAAACACTATTGCTAACCTTCAGACTTCACTTCTTCTCTCATACTATGCACTACAATTCAGGTGTCTACCATCCCCTGAGCCATTAAAAAACTCCTGGTTTCTGCCTGCAGGGCACTTATTGTAGCTCTAACTTTCTTTTCTCTTCAGGATTTAAAAAGCCAGATGGTAAGGGTAAAGCTTGCTTTCTCTGATGTAGTTTTCTTGGATAAGAATAACTGTCAGTCTACATGTTTTTTAACAGTAAATAATGAAATTATTCAGTGCTACAGACAAACCAGACCGAGCTTTAGACAGAATCAACAATTCCAAAACCTGCTCAGTTTTAAAACACTTGCAATTCTGCTTGTCAGCAATGAAGTACGGACTGCCAACCTGTCATTTCAAATGAAAAACATCTCTGACATTCTTAAATAGTGTTAATGAAAGCTTTTTTGATTCTTTCTTCTTTTTTTTTGTTGTTTTTTCTCACTTATGCCTACTACTTTATTAGAAACTTAATTTTAAGTTCATCCTGGTATGCATTAAGAATAAAGAGATATATGCAATGACAATCTCTACTACGCTGCCATCACGCTGATGGAACTTTTGCCTAGCAATTTAATCTCATCCCAACCAGCCGCCAGGCAGCTACATACAACTCATGAATAAAATAAAAAGTTTTCGATTAGTTTTGTATCAAATTGCTTTACAAGCAAGGGCACAATTTCCTAAGGAGTCACCTTTGAGCTTTGCTTACATAGGAGCATCAAAACGCAAATAACAAAATAAAGATGTAGATTCAGACAAAGACTTGTCATAAAGAAAACACAAAATTGTTATCATGTGTGGCGTCAGACTGCAAACAAACATGATACAGGATTTCAAATGACAAAATTGAAGTGGCTTGGACCTAAAACGGGCAAGGCATGATCTGTAAGCAGAGCAGTATTCTAAGACTTCAGAACAGTAATTATGTTGAACTGAATGCTTTCACTTTGCTACATTGCTTTTATCCAGGGACCTATGTTGTCCTTGTCACTTGGCAACTTTGTGTCAAATTGACTTACCCTCTATATAAGTTAATTGCTACCATTCTGAGGTATATTTATGTGAATAAAGAAAACTGTTACATTTGTTGGATGTCTAAAAGCAAAAGCATGCAAAGTGAAAGAGATGTGCAGCTGGGGAAGAAAAAAAAAATTGCACAAAAATTAAGCGTATTTTCCACATAACTGCCTGCACAATCCCCTGGTATATCTCCCTAATATTAATTAACTAAAACAAACCATATAAATTCCTAGGAAATTATTTGTCCTCATTTTGCTCTAACTTCAGCAAACTGGACAGCTGGCATGCATAGAAATGAAGAAAACTTGTGAAGTTGTATAAGCTGTGGTAAAATTTCCAGGCTGGCTGGCTGGTTGTCCATTACCCTTTCTCTGGGGGAAGGCCTCTGGCAGTCTGCATTTCATACTAAAAGGGAAGAGCAGGCGTGCTTTGTGCTGCTGTTAGAGCTGATGTGCGACAAGTTAGATTACTTCTGCTAGTGTACAAGGGTATGTTGCCATATACTAAATCAAAGTGCTTTGCTTAGAAAAGGCAATTTTAAGCTGTAACTGGGTACCAATAACCCAAATTGGAGCCTTCTAGCTCTCCATCTGAGCTGCCACGTTCATTGGAAGCCCTGGGCGTGCACCTTCCCGTTGGTATGGCTCATTACAGATGCCTTTGCTGGACGTCTCTGGCTGCCGAAGGGCAAAGAGGTGGTTAACTCAGGGTCTGTAAGACCAAAAGTTAATCACAGTAGTTCCTAAGGGCTCCAAGTTCAGTTACGGTAGATAAAAAACATATGGCAACCACTGAAGAACTGGGCAGTGATGACTGAGCTCATCCTCTTGTGCTTTGATTGCTCCTAGCTTGGAGTCCAAAGGTGGATTTTTTAGCAGAGTTGTTTCACCCTGTACTTTTGATTAAGGGAGGTATTCTGAACAATGTCCCTGAAATACTTCACTGATAAGCCTAATACAGGAATAGGACTTCAGGCTTTCAAAAAGGTTTTCTTAAAGTCTTGCCTAGAGGAGCGTGAAAGCACAGCTTCAGTACAGAGAACTGTCATTCATTCATCACTTCAGTCATTGTGTGAAGACTGTTCCCCTCTTGCCCACTGAAGTTCGCTTGATCTTAAACAGAGAAAAATGTGATAGTTATTACAAATGCTTCCTAAATGGAGGTTTAAGATAAACAAGAAGTGGAGATGAGAGGGGAGGAGTTTTCTCTGTTTCAGGGAAAATAGAAGCAGAAATTGCACAGCATCTAGGATTCCACTTGGCTTTCTTTTTGGGTTTTGGGGAGTTTTGCTTTGTATGTGAAAAAGAGCTCAGTAAATATGGCTTTGTGTGAACCAACAAAGTACATAAAGAATAATACTGGGGTGTTTTGTAAGGATAGTCTTCCCACTGTTATCATTTACTCTAAGCCCTTTGGGATAGTTTCTTCAGCGTGTCTCACTTTCCAGCTTGGAAAGGCTGTATTTTTCTTTCTCTAAGAGGAGTACAATGACTGCAATTATCTGAGAGACAGGTGAATATTATTGTAACTGGCCAGGTAGAAAATTTCATGCCTTAAAATGTTATTTATCAATTAAAAGAAAAAAAGTAGATTTAATTTTTAAGCAGCCCGGACAGGCATTATGAATACATCTATAACTCTCTTCACCTTCTGTGATGTAATGTGAATATGGTTTTGGAAGCACAGTTACACTTTAAACAATGATATGGTAAGAATGTTTAGAAATGTCATACTTTGCTTTTCCTTTAGACACATCAGAATTACAACCCCAGCTGTTTGCAGAATTGGAACTTTAAAATATCCATCACACATGTAAAGCAAGGCAAATGACTTCCTGTTTTGATGATATTTTTGAATATATATCACTCTTAGTCACATCACTTAGAATTACTTCTAGAACACCTTATAGAATCTGTTTCCTATGTTGCAAAAGTTTACATTCAGACAGAATTTTCTCTTTCACAGAAAAGCAGATGCTTCACTGGAGCACCCCTGAACTTTGCCACATAATAGTGAAAGTGATGGCTATGGTCTTGCATTACCCTCCAAAAAAGAGACATACGTCAATAATGATTACATTCATATAAGCAGATTTATATCTTTTCAGGCAAGTCAGCGTAATTCTTAAGTATATGTCAGTAACATCAGGACAATATCTTCATAAAAAGAATGAAGAAACACAGAAAAATTATAGTTTTTTCACATAGCAGTATGCTTTATACTTTTACAGTGTAATTTTTAGGAGTGAAAAATGCAACTAAGCTTCACATATAAAACAAATTTTAAAACAAACGACTTGGAAAACTACTCTAAACTTCATATAGAAAAACAAATGAAGACGGTATCTACATACTACTAGTGTAAAAACGTTAGCTCTATGAAAACAGGTATATGTGGGAAGGTTTGCCACACCTACTTTACTTTTATTTGTAAATAATTTTTCATTGGAAAATCCTAGTCTTCCCCTCTTTCTTAGTCATGTGAGAGAGAGAGAAAGAGAGGTTATGAGCTGTTTCAGAGCCCAGCCAGAGGTTGCTCTCTATAAATGGGGTAAAATAGAGAGTACCTTGGGTGATTATTTTTCCTTCCTCAGCTGAAGTAGCCTTTGTTTCTAGATAGCCTTATGTTTCCAGTGGCCAATTTGCTCCAGAATATCAATTTCCATTAAGCAGGAATGAAACATATGTTAAAGGAAATAAAAGAGATGAAGCTTTTAGAATGAATGATCTGCTACATACTGATGGCAAGTTTAAATCTTTATGCCCAGATATAACCCCATAGCTCAAATGAAAATGTGCACTTGTTTCACAGTTATAACTGTATGCAGCAAAACTTTTTTTTCTTTTTACTCAAAGAATTTTTAACAATTTCTAAATGATGTAAGATTAGACCTGGCCAGGAAAGTTTCAGAGCAAAATGACAAATCTTGAAAATGGAAATTCTTCATAAGAGACAACCACAAAATCTTGTGCCAGAAAAAATGGCCCTTGAGTCCTAGATATTCTTGTCTAAACCAGGAAGAGAAAGAGGAGCAACACACTAATGTGATACTAACGCTCAGGGTACTTTCAGATCATGAGACTAAAATTGGTGGCCCAAGTGAAAGATGAGACGATAGGCTACTATCAAGCATGTCTGTATCAATAATTTCTGTTAAAATGTTTGCATTTTGCATAGGAGAATCACAGGTCAATTTAGCCAGACAGGGGAATTAGATTAGTCCTCTGTTTAATGCATGCAGACTGTGAGAAACTGAGGCTCCTCCAAAAATTTTTTCTGTAGTTTACATTAGAGAAAAGTTGGCAGAATTATATAAGACCTTCTCTGATCAAGAACAATAAACCAGCTCTTCCACCATTTCCACGTAAGTACCCTAACCACAGAGCATTAGCACCAGGTTCCTTCACTTTTATTGGAGAGATCGCTTTTAAACACACTTCAAACACTGGATTTAGCACAAAATTAAAACAAGATGAAAACAAAAGTATGCATATTTAGATTATATATGCTTGTATATGAATTGCCTGAAAAGTTTAACTATACTACAGAAAAGTCTATCTTCTTCATGAAAAGTTCTTGAGATGCTTTACTGAAATATTTTCCCAGTTCCAGATACCAAACAGGAAAAAGGAGAAAATGTCAGCAAACAATTAGCTGGTAATTGCAATAATGGAGCTAATATTCAAAATAATTCAACACCATCCTTCCCATCTTCTCATGTTCTATTTTCTTCAACAACAGAAGAGTTAAAGATTTCTGTTTTTTTACTGATTTTGTACCAATCAAATGTAATACAACTCACTTGATTGTTTTCTAACTTCAGAAGTTTATATTTCAAATAAGGTTTATGCTGCACGTAGACAAAGAAAGTGAGCAGCAGAAAGCAAGCCAGAAAAATTACTGACCAATAGAACTGTTTGAACTAGTTTTATAGTTGAAATTTACAGATAACTGTAAAACTCTCTGGAATGATAATTCTGACGATGAGTGGAAGAAAGACTTTAGGAAGAAGTAAGATTCAAGAGTTCAAACTAGGATGAGAAGCAGAGGTGTTTATTGAAGTTCATGAAAAATGAAAACATTTTCCTGTGCAACTGTGACACTTGATGTAAAATCCACCAAACAGACATGAATTATTCCCATGCAGCATGTAAGGATTAGGTGCAATACCCAGAGATGCCACATTTTTCAGTGCCCCTAGAAAGATGAAAACTTTGCAGGACAATAAGAATATAAACACATAAAGTATCCAAAGAGAGAAATGAAAGACTCAGATGACTACTCTGGATAAGGTAACTTCCAAAAATGCCTTAGACAATACTGCCCCTCTACAAACTTGTAGAAATGCAGTCTCAGTTGTACTGGTGTACAAAATTATCTTGGATAACTCAGCTATTGATATTAATGCGTTTTCTCCCCAAACCTCAGCTACAGTACCTGATTTGTGGAGAGAGGATTATTGTAAAAATCCAGACCTGATTTCTTTGCAATAAATGTGAATTCAACAATTCACGTGCCTGCCCAGAGCCCAGCCCAGAAAGGCCCAGACACAGCCTAGCAGTGGGAGCAGCTTGCAAGAATGGACCCTGCCTTCTCTTGCAAGTCATTCTCCTCTCATCGTATAAAGTAATGGATAAATGAATTAAAGAAAAAAAAAAAAAACAAAACCAAAAAATACCCAAGCAAGCCCAAACCCTACTACTAATTAGCACAAATATAAAAGGAAGCAAAACTTTGCTAACTGTGCATTTCTAAATTCAATCAAGGCTGAGAAAAGTCATTACTTCAAGAAGTAGACTTTAAGTGCATTTATGCATGCACAGTTTCTTTCTGGAAAGGTCAATTAAATGTCAATAGAGTAACTAAAAAATAAGAAATTATTTAACATTCAGCAGTTACAGCTTGCCTGTTGGCATACTTTACATATAATTATGTACTTCACAATCATTTCAGAAAAGAAATTCATAAAACATTTACAAAATATGTTCAGCACATTAGTCATGACTAGATTTTAAAACAATACTTTCAGAAATACAAGGAATTGGAAATTGACTCAACTTATTTAAAGGGTTTTGATTTAAAGGAATAAAGTGTCAGCAGACAAAGTATCTGCAAAATCTCTGAAATACCCATTATTCCTTGTTAGGTATCACTATCAATGAATAAAACAGTCTACCACACGTTTATGAGATTCTTTTCATCCTTGACTAGCTGTATCTCCTATTAAAGGATTTTGAAAGTAGTAGATATATTCCTGTGAAATCTACTTTATAAAAAAAAAACAAAACCCATATTTTGAAAATTGTGATGCAGCTTCTGGCAAGCAGACACTAAATGCCACAAAGGAAATCCCAGACCACCAGATGTTTGCTGTACAGTAGTCAGTAATACTGTCAGTATTCAAAAATGTCTCTCCTCTGTTTTTCTACTTGGAAACATCCCACGAATCATAGACAAAAAGATAATCTTATATTTTATAAATTGTCCTTTTCAACGTGACACTGTGCACAAAACATATTACTAAGGTCCAGGTTCTCATATTCTCATTCTCACCGGGTATCTTCTTTTTGGTTGGTCATGCAGCAAGGTGACACTAAAACAAGAGAAATTATATTGAAACCTTGCCCCAAAGGAATTAAATCAGTGCAGCCTCAAGACAGCCATCAAATGGGCTAGTAGGGAGCTAATAAGAAAGTAGATACTTATCAATCAGCAAGATAAATCACACCTGCATTCATTTTACTAATTGTAATTTAGTATCCCTGGATTTTTCAGAAGATTGACATTTCCTTTCTAGCCCTTGAGAAAATAGTTTGTTCATCTTTTTGGTTTTGTGCTTCTGGAATTAATCTAACCTTACCCTAGGGAAAAACCTGTATTATTATTTTTGAAATCTACAGGCAACAAAATGCCTTTAGGTTGTCAACAGGTGGGCTCTTGAACCTCCAAAGCAATGTCAGCTCTTGCAAGATGTCCCAGAGTACAGTGGTCCCCAGCAGCCTCTGAATTCCCAAGGATTATGACCAGCAGCTCTATGAATTCATCTAACCATTGCAGAAGGATCATCCACAGGCCCCCTGGACTTACTAGGGGCAATTCCTAATTCCCTGGAGCACAATATTAATTACAATGGAGGGTCTAGTTCTGACTGACAATCCCACCACCAATTTTAGTTACTGTACACATGCAAAATTTTTGATTTCTCATGTTTCGCTGTTCCACCATCCCCCTCTACTTCTTCATTCACATCAGATCTATTTCACTGAACTTTTTAATTCCTCTCTTTCTTTTCATTCTCTAGTCCTTCATGTTTCCACAGCCCTTTTCGTACAAAAACTACTATTTCTTTGTGACATCTTCCCTCACAAAAATATATACATCAATATGCAAAAAAGACAAAACTTGATGATGCTCACATCTGTGTATACTTTCATTCTTCTTCCTGACTTGTTTTCATCTTAGAAGAATTATTACATTGGTTTTAGATCACCACTCAGAATAGGTCAAAGTGCAGAATCACGCTATTTTCACAGAGGTATTGAAGACCAGGCAGTTGTCTGTGAGCACTATATAGCAAGTATAATAGGAACAATGATGTTCCTGTTCATGTGACAACCTTACACCTGAGGGAAGATGTATCCTGGGTATTTAGGCCTGGCTGTGTAATCCTCCTATGCAAAAGCATCCCCTTGCTCACTTGATATTAGAGAAACAGAGCAGTGTAAAGCAGTCAAAGCCTGAACTGAGAATCAAGAATACCTGGGGAAGCATTCCTCAGTGAAGGGAGTGAGAACAATGCTCTTGAATTCATAATTTTCATTATGCATACAGTTGAAGTCCATATTCTTCCATATTTTCATTCTTCAATATTTTATTAGCTTACACACCAGTCAAATCCAAGTGCATAAGTCAATCATGCAGGTTTGGTAGCACGGGGTGCCTGTAGCTTTGACTTCACAAACTATCACTGACATTTTTCTATCTTACTGACCCATAGCTGCAAAGGAAGGTTTACCTCTCAGTGAAGCCTTTAATTTTTTTGTTTGTTCATTTGCCTGAGTAAAAGGCTTGCTATGAAAGTTCACTATGAATTGTAAAGGTTTAAAGTTGAGAAATCATGGAAATAAGTATTCTAGTAGAGCACCTTAGTGAATAGGTATGCCCACAATTGGCTGATAACTTGCATACAAGCTAGTGAAATTAAGACTATATTGATTGCATTTTAATTGAGACAAAAGAGAAGGTCTTTGAAGAATGCAGAGTTTACTATCTTTGTATTGATGGATTTACTGGTGCACCTAAATGTAAGAGCAATTAACTGTTAAGTTAAATTTATTGAGTTTGAAGTCGTTTGATAGCCAAGGAGGTTCCAGGATAGCCAAGGAGGCTCCAACAAGCAGGTGAGAGGGGTGTAGAAGCCATTCATTGTCTTTTTTGCACCTACAATTTTCCAGTGACCAGCTATGTTAACTTGACAGCAACTTTGCCATATTTTGACCTTCAGAATGGTACTACATATACCAAAATCAAATTAACTGATTTTTGACATAAAATAAAAACCCAGCCAAAGAAAAAGTCAATGAAGAGTCTCTGTAAAGACTTTCCACTGTCGAGCCACTTATAAGTGGCTCCTGGTCATTGCATTTTCTTTCATAGCATGAGTCAGGTTCTACTCTGATACATTACTAGGTCAGTGCTCAAAGCTCTTTTTTTCAGATACTATGTGTAATGAAGATGGAATTTATAAATGAGGTGTTTCATGTCAAAACATCATCAACGAGACACTATTGGCTCAACTTTCACAACTGCAAGTATGCACTGAATTTATCAAAGTGTTAAGATTTCTAACCTTTTGAGATAACACTGATGAGTGTTATCATGAGTGCATCAGTGCAGCATTATGTGAAGCAGACAAACTCAGTCCTCCAAATCACCACATAAACAGGATTCTACACACACCTGTTAGTTATACAAGTGTAAAAGTTTTCTTAATTTTAAAAGTCTTAATTAAAACTTTTATAAAGCCTCTCAAACTTTCACTGAAGTTTTTAGATACACTGTGACATCAGGCTTCCCAGATATAAAGCCCAACTTCCTATATATTCTATATTTTTGCATATAGAAAACATTTTGAGTTTGAAAACCAGAAAACAAGTGCTTCCTTGTATCTGGCTTTATTCAGCTGTAAGAGAAGTTATTACTATCTGAATGTAAAGTGGACTCTTACTTTGGGAACATGAAAGGAGAGAAGAAGGGAGACAAAGACAGCATGCACTTCGGTGTCTTGCTGTAGAAAAAAGCCAAAAAAAATTAAAATATTGATGAAACATCTTTTAAAGATGGGTACAACCTGAAAGCATTTGTCCAAATTACTTGAAGGAAATGGCCTGGTGCTGTGTTAGGTCCCGCTGACATATTTTATCTGTACGAATAAGAAACTCTACATGCCAAGATAAAGATGGTATCAAAGTAGATAGTTACTGTAACTCTAAGTGAGAACAAACATTAAGAAAAAGTAAAAGCAAAATACTGAAGAATGTTCCATTTATATGATGTACAAAAACATTAATGTACTTAAAGAGAATGAAATAAAAATAATCAGTGCCTGCTATTGTCTACTGCAAGTTTCATTAAACAGAATTATTCCTAAGGACGGTAATTCCTAAAATAAAAGTTATTTGTATGTCCTGAATCAAGACTTCTCCTCAGCACAAAAGGAAAAAACAATCTGACGACTCTTAGAAAGAAAAACATCTCAACAAACAAAAGAGTCAGAAATTAAGAGGCAGATGAAGGAAAAGAGGAAACATCATCAGAAATTGCATATCCCTCATGACGGAATTTCTTTAGAATTGCACAACATAAAAATAAAAAAATCTCAGGTGTAAATCCAGCTCTACAGCTAGATAAAGAAGACTTATTTGACAGTTCTTTCACATAGGTGAAGGGATAATAAAAATTCCATGACATTTACTGAAACACTGGTTCTTATTTTAGTGTAAGTTATATCTAAAAAAACCTGCAATAAAATGTACTTTTTTAAGTGCACTTGCTGTTCTACAGTTTTCCTCAGTATATCATCATACATCCACAGATCAGCAAGTGCATGCTATGGAGTTTCAGTACGGCTTTTAAGTTTCTTCTGATATAAACCCACCTTTTTATCTGTGTTTTGAAACGTCTGCACCAAGTTCATTTGCTCCTTCTTCCTAAGGCAATCTCAAGATCCAATGAGCCTGAGATTCTTTCTATTCCTTAGACCAATAAAAATCTTTCTCTGACCCAGGTTTTACTGTCTGAATGCAAAGTTTCTACACATGAATATAGAGTATTTTTTACCTTTAGGAAATTCACTGCTATCCGTAAAGATGAAAACAGTCGTAAGAAGAAATAAGTTATTAAGGAAAAGTAATGAATTTCAGGTCCAGGAAATAGGTTTACTACCTGATTTCTTCAGCTGTTAACTCCAAGATGCTCTGTGTTGCAAACAGCTGGGAGCTGTTCTTTCCAAGCCCTAAAAAATGGTGCAAGATTGCAATAATTATTGTTATATTAGTTTGGCATCTACAGTTAGTCCTCATGATCACAGATAAGATTATCTAGTCATCAGTTTTGGAAAATATTATTGTAACTGAAAACACTATACACAGAAGTTTGGAAGCTTACTTTTGCTCATTTTGAGTACACAGTGCTCTTTACCTGAGAAACTTCACGGTCAGGCAGTTATAGTGACTTGCCAGCTAATAGTCCTCATACTATCCAACCACTTTGCAACAATATGACTTGCATGGGTAAATAGCTGGATGATATATGTTTTCAGACAGTGAATGATTTGACAAATTTGTCAGTTGTATTTTTGAAATATTGTTTTAAAAAAACCCTTGTGCCCTCACTTGTATTTTTAATTCAACAACCACTTTTTTTTCCAGTATGGCTTGGGTTTAAGCATTTAACCTTACTGCAGGCTCCCAGCTACATGACCAGTTACACTGTGTAGTCTCTGTTCCCTGACTATCATTATATTTGTAAGGAGAACAGCTTAAAGCAACATCTGGCTAGTGCACCTATATTATTTACAGCCTTCTGGTAAAGTTTTTAACTTTTTCAAGCCAGTCTAAGGTGACATGAAATTATAGTTATGTATCCAGTCAAAGAATTCAGAATAAGAAAGTCCAATTTCTGTGATTATCTGTTATTTACTGCCATTATATCCATCTTCATACTGCCACCATTTTCTGGTATTAACATTATTATCCCATTACCAGTTTGCCACTATTTTGTAGGTAGTATTCTAATATATTGATGCCACAAGCACATACATAATTAGTGTGCTCAAAATGGGAGGGATGATGACCAACCCAAGCTCCTAAGCCATAAGAAAAGGCATAAGCTTTTTACAAGAGGTTAAGAGCTAGACAGAAGTCTATACTTCACAAATTAAGCAGGCAATTTCTGTTCTAGTCTTGATTCTGCTACGTGAGCTTGGACAACCACAGCTTCTATGTAAACTGGTTTTCTTGCTGTGTCATGTGTTTTTTCCCTGTAGAAATCAGACAGGATTCCTTAATGATTTGCTGGATAAGCAACAAAATTCACTCACATACAACTGCAGTGCCAAACAAGAAATTCAGCTGAGATGGTTTGTGTGCTGCACTGTATCTCCAAATGAGTCATGCATATCCCCAGCCCCTAGTATCAGCCATGAGGCAGGACTGTTCTGTGCTATAATAATCAGTGATACAGCTACCTGCCAACACCATCGATTCCCAGGGGTATCAGAAATTTGGATTCCAGAACCAGATCCCATATTCATTAAAGAAAGCACTGTTCCAGGTGATTTTCTAGCTCCATGGTATATTAAAGCAGGACAGACAAATTCAGAAAAAAAAAAAAGGCAAAAAGCTGCTAAATGTTGTCATTTTCAGTACTGTTATATTGACTAACTTCTACTTCATTGTTTACAATTTCCAGTTGTTTATCAAACATATACGGTGCACAAATTTCAACCTGTGGATTGCCTATAAATGGCTGACTGCAACAACTTTGGTTTAAATAGATTTTATTCTCATGAATATTCAATCATTTGTTTTTTCACATCACATTGTTTTCTTTCCCTGCCTGGGTGACATAATCATTTGAAATGGTTCTGCTTTCTTTCACATCCAATGCTATTTTGCTCATACAACTTGGATATGTGCCTAAAAATGCATTTTGTTGAATAAATTTCCCTGTATAAATATGTGTGCATGTGTGTGAGGACACTAATTAAAAAGCCCATAGACACAATCAAGCCCAGAATGTATTGGGTAGGCAATGGAATTGCTCCCTTGCCACATACTGTGAAGTGATCTAAAAATGGAAACTGCTGTGCTATTCAGTTAATGGAACAGTTTACAGTACGATTCAAGACCTTCTCATTCAGAAATGACTGTGGACTGACTTTGAGAAAAGGATCTTTCTCCTGAAATGCACATATAGAAAGTGATTTACTTTGCATTCTCCATTACAAATGTGCATGATTCCCACTTCACAATGGAAAACAGGGAGACAGCTGGTTCAGAGCCTATCATGTTACATGCAAAGTCAAGACTTTTTTCCCACTGGATCACAGAATCACAGAATAATATAGGGTTGGAAGGGGCCTCTGGAGATCATCTAGTCCAACCCCCGTGCCAAACCAGGTCCACCTAGAGCAGATTGCACAGGAACATGTCCAGATGGGTTTTGAATGTCTCCAGAGATGGAGACTCCACCACCTCTCTGAGCAGCCTGTTCCAGTGCTCTGCTTTACATTTGTCTGTATTAAATTTTACCTACCATTTCATTGTTACCTGGTTCTTGTAAAGTCCTTCTGTGAGTCTACACTGCCTGCACCTGCACCCCTTACTACCTTGAATAACATGGTATTGTCTGCACACTTTGTCACTTTTTGTCTCTAACCAAGACACTCATCTGTTTGTCTTTCACCCAACTACTAATCTATGTTACAGTCTTTCCTCCTGCCCTACTGATGCCTTAAAAGCCCTTGGAGAGGGTTTTCCTTGTGGAAACTTCAGTACATTGTTTTAGCAGACTTGATCATCCCATCGATAGCTTGCTGCTGTCTTGAAATGACTCCAAGAAGAGTTACAAAGGCACGAGCTCTGCTACCAGAGCTGTGCTGAACTCTGCCACCCCAAAGTCTGTCAAACTCTGCCCTTCACCAGAGCTTCTGTTCATCTGTCCAGTACAGGAGTCAGAATGGCCAGCCTGAACTTCCCCACATTGCTCCCACCAAAACTTTTCTCTTTTTCTTTGTCAGATGTCAGAGTTGCTATTCTCCCGACTCTGGATACCAGGGCTGGCTCAGAGGGGTCTGCATACCAGGGCTGTATTAGCATCCCTAAATTGGCTACTTCACCCTTTAGCTGTCTTTGAACTTGTATGTGAATATTACCCAATGCTGGTGGCTTTTTGAGGTTCCCTACCGCTGGCTGTAGCTTCTTCTGCAGTCAGTGTATTTTCAAAGAGATCCAGTGTTGAGCCCTGTCCTCTGTTAGAATGCTCTGTTAGAACATTCCAGAGTGCAAGCCTGCCCAGTTCAGTTTCTTCCACAATGAACATCAATGCATAAAATTCATGTCATTTCCCTGAAATGGCCTTATCCTCTCTGAGTGTTCCTTTTATAATCTAGCTGTCATGGTACAGCCCTCTCAGAGGTTTCTTTTCCAAATATACTGGAAAAACTATTTTGTTCTTGTTTTGCTCCTTTAGCTAGTTTTTTCTCATTCCTCTTTTGGCTTACTGAATAATATTTTATATTTAGGATGCCAGAGTTTATGATATTTACTTTTCCCTATTTATCTTATTTATATTTGTATTTATTTTATTCCTCTTTATCCTATTTCATGGTTGTCAGGCACAACCATTTACAGAGTCCTTGTCAGTCATCATAATGATAATCAATATAAGGGTCTGTTATAAACTGTGCTATAGGAAATCATCTTCCTGGCCAGCCTTGTAGAATGAGAATTCCATCCTCTTTGTAGTAATTGTCAGCATCTCAGATAATCACTATAAGGAGAATCCATAAGCTTTTTCTTTTTTTGTGCCAACAGAAATATTTTCATATCTCTGTCCAGTCTTTCCTCCTATTCAGTCATGGGAGAAGAATTTGCTACCCTGCAGAGTATTCTAAGCAGACTCAACAAAGAGGAGGAGGAGCTAAGAAAGCTAGGTCTGCAGTTTCTCTACATAATATCCATGAATCAGAGGTTATATTTACATAGAAGGAAGTATTTCAGAATATTTACTTACAGTGCTTGGAAAACTTTGATACTACTTATCTTTTGCTGGTGATGTGTACAGAGATGAAGATAGCATTTTTTTGGAGCTGCCATAGTCTTCACGCTGTTACAGTTGTAGAGCCCAGTGTGATTCCTGATCATTCCTTTGGGAAGCTAGAGTAGAACCAATAGAGAAGCAATAAAAATACAGTAAGAAAAGACAACACCTCAAACCTAGTCAGTCACAGAGCAACACTTGCATGCAATAACTTTCAAAATAGAAATCATCAGATTTGGCAAGAAAGTCAATAGAAAAATATTTAAATGTGGTCTAGGCCTTATGCAATGGTATAATCTTTTGTTACATTAGTATTTCTACTGGACTGGCCCAAAGACCTTCAGATATCACCTGCACATTTACAAAAAAGATGAGCATGCACATTCTGGATCCTTGTATTTGTTCCAGGAATATATACAGTACTTACAAATAAAGCTTTGATACATACTCAGGATGGAAATTTGTTTGTGATTGGAAGTTCATGCATGCTTGGCATGCAGCAAAAGTGCTTCAAATGTCTTATAAATGAAATTCACACTTTGATAGTTGAGGGGTTTTGTGCAAATTATTTTTATCACTATAAGGAAAATGTTTATTACCTTCATTGTCACTGAAAATAAAGATTTTGGAGTATAAATACAAATAGTCACACTACAAAGAAACATCCATGGAACAGAAAGTCCTGAGTCTTGACAATAATCCTCTGATTTTGCTAGGTTTATTTTCTTCTACTGTAATTAAGATCATACCTAATAGCATAATCACGTGTCACAAATAGCCTAGCCGCCTTTTAAAATAATGAAGCAGCATCTTCAATAAAACCAGCTGCTACTGACTTTTAGAGAATTCATGTTTTCAAGATTTGACGTGAATGTGTGTTGAGCGTTATTTTTAAATGACTTCTAGATTTTTAAGGTAGCAACCTATTTATACATTTCCATTCATCTTACAGAATTTTGATAAGTATGTAGCTTATTCACTGACTGTTGCACTTGTCTTTAGTGATTCCAGACAAAATAAATATCCGTCATCATTAATTAGATTTAATTAGAGTTTTCAAGGTAACCAGTTACTGATGTTCTGTGCTACTACATTGACCCAAAAAGATACACACTTCTATAAGCTATTTGGCTTTCTTGATATACTAATATGCTTCAGCATTTCTAACCTAGAATCATGACCTCTATTTCATAATGACGTCTCTCAAAAAGGTATTGATCTTTGATGAGCTATATAACTAAATTCTAGAGGAAGACCTGACTGCTCTGTAAAAGGACAATAATTTCAAAGCAGGAAAAAACACTGGCCAGTTACATATTTATCTTAAATAAATAAAGGTGAACTTGATCCTGCCATTTCGTAACAGAGAGCTCTCTGGAATGCAAAGATAAACTCCAGGAAAGGAAAGAGTTAAACAATATTAAATTGTGTTCATTTAGCCTGACCTTTCTGAACTTTAGCTATATGTTCACACAGATTTTGGTAGCATACTTCCACTTCTCTGTAGTCTATTAAATTTCCTCTATTCCTAAACCTCTGAGCAGCTTTGTCAACCAACATCTTCCTATCTTCCTTTTCCTCCAGTGAACTCCCCAGTCTTGCAAACACTGCAATAAAGCTCTCCAATGAGTCTTACCCACCCAAATCCAGGTCACATGCTCTGCAGCAAGAAGCCATAGTGGTGTAGATGGCCGTGTATAGGTATCTGATTCCTATCAACACAAGCTAGCAGAATCATGACAATTGCTTTAACTAGGTTGCCAGAGTTTTGGTATATTCAGGATTCACTGATTTCAGCAGCAGTGCAACTCTTAGCAATGTCAAGCCATTTATGTAAAGTATCAAGAGAGGGTACTAGGCCAAAATATGTCCACCAGAGTATGAAACCCCTTTTTTGTCATGCTTTAAAAATTAGCAATGGAAAACAAGTGTATTTTCCCCATACAAAGAAAATATTTTCTTGTGTGCGAAAGAGTAAAAATACCAGTTTCTTTCCATATGACTGTTTCTATAAACATTCCAGGGATACATCTGAGGCATATTTGGAAATGCAGTAGCTATATGTTTATGTAGTCACTCCATGAAGGGTTCAATATTGTCAGATTTAGCATTGCATATAATAGCAACTGGCATGATGTCATTATTCTGTTGGTTAAAACATTACAAAAAGGAAAGGGCTGTTCTTATTCATTGGCAAATGTGTCCTCTAATGATAATGCTTTTTATCTCCCAGTTTTGTATAGTATCTTGTGATTTTGTGGTAACTATGGCAACTATTCATTTTTGTTCCGAGTAAAACTGTGTTGTAAATCCATGCGACTTGCTGGCACATAAATTAAGGCTGCCTGCTGGAACTAGTATTCCAGAGTTCAGTTTTCCTACTTACCTTTAAATTGACATGTTCACTGTTGAAGAAAGCGTCCATCTCTGCCAAAGAAAAAAAAGATTTGTCCTGAGTAGGTAGAAAAGGTCATTTGGTTCAGTGCACAAAATACAGGTGCTGATGACTACACACCGAGGATTGAGTCAGTCAGGCTGAGCAGCGAAAATATTGGAATTACCTTATAAAAAGTGATGACATCAATACCAGCCAAGAGGAAAGAAGCAGGGAAAAAAAGAGGATGAGAGGTGAAACTACAGCTGAAGCTTACCTGCCTCCTAGAGAGAGCAGCCTAACTCCTAGGTGTGAGAGCATGTTTTGGCAGTGCTGGTACAGGCTGCAGTGTGCAGAATCACTGACACAACACCCCTGAGCTCACCATTGCTGACTGTCCTGCTGCCATTCTCCAGGCCAGCGTAACCTGGTCCCTTACAAAACACCTGCTAGTACCTAATTCTTCTTAAAATAATGTCCCCAAACTTTTATTACTACATTTTCAGCACCACATAATTCAATGGATTAAAGCATCTCACCGATACATTTTCCCTTCCTAACTCCCTCTCATCTGTTTCTCCTCTTTTACTTCTTTAGAAAAGTAGGACATTTTCATTCAATCCAGTTAATGATAAAAAGTACAATTGTACTTCTGCCTGTATTGTGGCAGTTGCCTGCATTTCCAGTGTACCTGAAATTTCAAATACATCCCCTGTTACTTGGGCCCTGATCTGGTCAGAACCGTAGAGTGACTCAGGTTGGAAGGGATTTCAGAAGGTCCTCTACTCTAACCTATCATTCAGAGACCAGGTTGCTCAATCTGATTTCAGCAGAATTCTTCCTGAAATGTCCAGGTATAGACGTAAGAAGAGACAGCCTGCAGCAAAAGTAATAATATTGTAATTTGATGAAGGGCATTGCAAGCAAAGGTCAACATAATAGTCATATTTCTTTTTAATCCAAACAGTAGTTTATCTTGAAATATTATCTCCAGAATTACTTTCAGAATTCCCAGTCCAACCTCAGTATCAAGTTTCATGGCATTATATCTCCAAATAAAGTTCAGGGTGTGTATAAATTTTATGTGAATTGAAACCTGGAAGATATATGCCTTTTGATCTTTGCAAGCCATTATTACACCATTATCTTCCAAAGCATTAATTAATAATAAATGCTTCATTCATCATGAAGCTGAGCTAAGCATATTTTTTCATGTCCTCCCAGCTCTAGGATCCCAATTCTATTAAAAAAGCTTAACACTAGCACATCTTCATTTCCAGATGCTTAAGTCTCGTAACTACAGAATTGATGCAGCAGCATGTTTTAGTATTATTACTTTTCAGATAAAGCTAAAACAAGTATCTGTGTTTGCTTTCCTTTTCCCATCTACGAGACTACTTTATATTAGGTCTTTATTTTGGAAAAAAAACCCACGAAACAAGTATTGATGTTTTAAGTAAATGATTTTGACACAGCTAGACAAAGCATGAGATCTCACAAATACTAGCAGCAGTTTCCACTCTAGTACATTACCATGTCAGGTCGAGGCTCCAGGAGACTGAAATCATTATTTTCTGAATTTTATATATAAATAATTGTTCAGTGGAGATGCAATTGTGATAGGTCAATGAAAGGTAAATAACACACACATGAATTTTAGGAAGACCAGCACTGAACTAAAGTCAATTTTGACATATCTGCCAATCTATGTATCATGCTCAAGGAGACCTCCGATTTGAACAGGTTTTCTTCAGTCAGAGATCACTGCTCCAGTGATTCTGTCTTAAATCTGACAAAGCTTAGTGGAAATAATATCAAATCAAAAGTAGCATCCCTTGCTCCAATTCACAGGAAAATACCAAAGCAAGGAGAATTTTACCCGCCAAGCATCTAGGTGAAATAGGAGTTAAAAACTCTCCCCTACTTCCCTTCAGTGGGGCACAGCAACTGATAAAACGTAGTTTCCAATCCATCAGATTCCTCTATGGAGTAAAAGAAGCAATATTTCACATCAAAAGTATAAGCATCCCCTCCTGGAAATGGCAAAATTCCCTCTCCATCATGTATTTTTGCAGATTCAATTTGCCCACTGGAATTTACGCTCATGCATAATTTATGCACAGTAAGTATTGGGTTATTTTAGGGTTTTATGTTAGTGCTCTGAGTTCCTCTCCTTTCACCTCAACATCCACACCTCACGCAGGATATGCTAAATTGTAATATCATTTGTTTCCTTTGTCCAACAAAGTAAAGAGAAACAGGAGCCAAATGTGGCAGTTCTCTGTATCATTAGTCAAGTCAGCAACATCACCAGCAGCGTGGCTTTTAAATTTGGTGAAGATCTATAAGATGTCATCTTAACTGCAGTAAAGGAAAGCATGATCCAAACCCCAAAAACAAGTACAGAGAGACAAGATGAATAAAGAAAAATTCTGGTTAATAGACTTTAAGACTTTAAGAAAGTTGGTTCAGGGAGGAGTCCCTAGAAGGCAGGATTAAGCAGGCTTTGAAAATCTTTCTAGGATTCAAAACTGAAAACTGCAAGCACACACTGAATCAATTAGGCACACCATTAATTTAGCTTTCTAATTTTATCCACTTAGGACATTGGATTTACATACTTTACTCAATACATTTCCTTCTGAATCTTAATTTCTTCACTGAACATGACTCTACAGGACAAGAAATAAAGTGAGCACATTTGGACTTTCAGAATTGAATCTCAATTTACACTAAGATTCCCCTTAATGTAAGCAAAGATAGGGTGAAACACAGCCTTCAGCACATTTCAACAGCTAGCAGTAGGACTTACAATTTAGGGGGAGAGGAGCTGAAGCTAAAACACAATTTAACCAGAAAAGAAAAGCCCAAACCGCAAAATCTATTATTGACTCATGTCTCAGTAAAAATGCTCCAAGATCTTCTACATCAATATGGGATTGGATCAGTCATTTTATTATTCTGAACACAGTAAAGATCTATAGGTCAGGAATAAGAATGTTTGCTTTATATTTTCTTGAGAGGTGAAACTTCTTAACTGAATCTTACACTTAATCATTTCCAAATCCCAGGCTATATCTGCTGATCCCTGTTTCGATTTAAAAGAAAATTCATTTTCTGGTTTGCTGCATGACTTTTATTTCAGATTTGACTTAGAGATTTATGAACGGGATATAGCTTTTCTTGCTGAACACTTGAACAATCTTGGTCCCTGTGGTGATTTCCACATTGCCACAAGTGGGAAGAAACACTCACTACTGTAAAATGATATGACATCCCTACTTCAGAAGCCAAAACAAATTTTTGAAGGGTGAAGCATTCAGTTGCAGGAGGGATGGAAACCCAAGGGGATCTAGCCCTTGCAGTATTCTGAAAAAGCGATACCAATTTTCAATTCATTACTTCTTAATTAGGAAACAGAGAGAATCTGGGTATACAATGAATCATGATCGGTATGGAAATGGGGGGACAGGGAGGTTATTGATTTAACTCAGTTTCCCCTGTAGCCACTAACACTGAAATTTTACTTTGACTCAGAGTAAAATGATTTCTCCTCAAGATAGCTGCTCCACACTGCACTGCACAATTTATCATGAAGGGCACTATTTATAGCAAATGGACTCTAGGGTTCTGAAGAGAGAGTTGATCACAGCACAGCACACAGGTATGACCCCTTGCAGCATAACATCTCCTCTGCCGCACATTCTGGGCAGCACTGACTACTTGCTCACTGAACTGTTTGGTACCTCGACTTGCAATGCCCTTTCCAGTGCAAGTTACAAATGCAGCCGAGCTGGTCTTTTCTACTTACCCTAAAACCCAAGTACAGGTTGAGGGCTGAGGTGCAAAATGGTCTGGAGGAAAGGCAAAATTCAGTGTTCAAATTCAAAAGTGCAATGCTTAGAACCTCCCCTAGAGGATTTGCTTAATGCCTAGGAACACTCTTTTTTTACAGAGCCAAAAATTTATCTAGTGTCCAGCTCACAGTGCTTGTGAGTTTCAATAGCGTGGGATAAACACACTCAGGGCACCCACAGGCCTGTTTTCTTTAATGTCCATACCAAGATTCCCATGAAGGAACACCACAGCTCCATTCCTGCTAATATACTTGACTGGCATTCCAGAAGAAAGGCTCCATAAAAAAAATATATGTACTGTGTATAATGTAATCTATAATAATATCACAGAATCATAGAATGGTTCCAATAGGTCCATGTCCTTCGTATGTTGGGGACTCCAAAGCTGGACACGGTACTCCAGGTGGGGTCTCACAAGAGCAGAGTAGAAGGGCAGAATCACCTCCCTCGACATGCTGCCCGCTCTTCTTTTGATGCAGTCCAGGATGCAGTTGGTTTTCTGGGCTGTGAGTTCACATTGCCAGCTCATGTTGAGATTCTCATCCACCACCCATCTGTTTATTATACATGGAACTGTAGAAGCTATGTAGGTATTTGGAGTATAAAAAATGCCAATGATTTGGAGGCCAGATCACATTTTTAAATGGGATTTGGTGCCTATATCATGAGGACTATGGGGTAACACGTGGGGTTTGGGGTTTTTTTTGCGTTATTTAGTTCCTGAAATCACTGAGGGAGCCAGGTGACTCAGTTATTCTTAAAATGATACACTAGCAACCTGCCCAAACATTCAGACACTTCAATGCTATTAGAGATCTTACCTCTGTGCACTCATACTTGTAGCCTGGGACTCAGACATCTAGAAAAGTGGCAGAAGGAGAAAATTAACTGAGAACTGAAAATTATTCTGTACAAATCCAATCATCAAATAGAGAATACAAATCTGTGGGATTCATACCTAAGTTTAGCCGGAAAACACACAACTTTCAGAATACCAGGCAGCTCAAAACAATGAAATCAATGTTCAAAGTAAAAAAAAAAAAACAAAACAGATGAAATTCATAATAAATTAGTAACCAAACTACACCTTCACAGATTAACCACTTGAAGGCTATGTGTCTTGGAGATAGGCGTACATTAGTTTTCAGATATTGTACTTTACATGAAAATAAAATGGGACATTAATCACTAATTTACTGATGAATTTAACGTGCTCACATTTTAATGAGGCAGCTGAAAATTTTACATCTATTACAGTTCTGCTTTGCAAAGCGCTTCCCAAATGATTAATTTCAATCAAGTAACTTTATTCTACCAGTATCTTCCTGACTATCTAGCATTGCTCATATACTCAATTTCCAAATTCAAAATGAGATGAACAGAAGTGTGATTCTATACACCCAGGAGCACTGAACCATTTGGCACTTCCTTCATCACAAAGCACAATCACTATACTGGAGACCTCTCTTGTATTATTACACCTGATTTACAGTATAGCAAATTATTTTTTTTCCACAAAAGAAAAGTAACAAAACATAATAGAAAGTATCATTTATTCAGTGTTTTACATCTTCAAATATTCTACAAGCATGAATCTTCACAAAATCCTTTACAGTTAGAAAGTATGTACTTCCAGCACTTGATCTAAAATTGAAGAAAATAGCCCTATCAATCTTAGATATGTGTGTGCCTCCACAAATTTTAAAGTATTTGCTTCAATTTGTATGTGAGGAAGGAATATCATATTAGCCTCTTTTTACTGCAAAGCACCGAGACATGGGGTCTTGAATTCAACGCATTTTAGGCTAGAAACCAAGTCAGTCTGAGGTCCCTTTTTAAAATCGAGATAAAATGGCCAGTCCAGAAAACAGTTCACATCTTCAGTTAACTGAATTTTATTCTGTAAGCGTTATCACCTTCTGTTGGTTTTAGCAGTAACCTGTGGTAACTAGGGTACTTAGGATAAGTGTTTAAGATGATAGTGGATGAATCAAAACTTATGGCGGCATACCAGAAAGTGTTTGTCAGAAGAGGAAAAGATGGTTCATCGTCTTTCAAGACCTAGCAGAGCCCACCCCACCTCCAAAGCCAGACTTTACAAAAGCATAACCTAAAGTGGTCATTTATATCTCTTTTGAAAACCTCTCCCAGCACAAGTGAATTATTCACTAAAGCACACAGAGGAAAAGACTGTTGCAGCCAGGACTGGACTGCTGAGCAGTCTTGCCCTCACAGCTTGCCTATCCCTCAGACAGCAAAGTTAAACCAGAGTACTCAGCATTAAGGAACATCTTTCACATACCATCCTGCTTTGCAAAGGCTTCTGACTTCTGTTCAGTATATTTTTGAACACGGAAATAGTAACAACAATGTCATGTGATAAATATACCTACCAATATCTGAATGGGTTAGATGAAAATATTCTGATATTTCTCTCACTTGCTATGACTGTCACTCATTCAAAAAGTTTTAGGATAAGTTACAGTAATGAACAGGGTAGACCCAGAAAGACTGACATAAAAACGGCCTACATAACTTGACCAAAGAGACACGTATCTAACAGGTTTTATAAAAGACAACAGGGTCAATCTTTGCAATGTATAGGTAAAGAAAATCTCAGGGAACAGACCAGCCAGAAAGGATCAGATAATGTTCTCAATTACATGGGTGTGAATCTGAGATAAGTGACACTGGCATCAGTTTCACACACATGTTTTAATTGAGATCAAAATCTGGCCAGCGTCTCAACTTTTGGTAGATCTGGCATTTTGTCTGCACTATATTCCCAGGCAATTTGAACAACGAGCTGTTTCAGGCAGGCATTCATCTCAGTCTGACCACATGTAAAACGTTTCAACAAGACAAGTATGTGTCACATGCAAGCCACATTAAGTTCTGCTGAGCTGAAATTTGAGGTGAAGTCAGAAACATAAAAATACACCAGGAAAAACAAAAAGAATGAAAATGCTGTAATAAGGGTAATCAAAAACTGTACCAACTCCAAGACTCTTTATCACTGTAAGAAAAAGCTCTCTTACTTGAAGGGGCTGATCAGTAGAGAAGTGTAGGATAGCAGTGATTTTCCCAAGCCTTAGTTTGCAGCCACTAGCAATGTATTGCTGAAGAAAACAGAACTGAAGATGATTTTTTAAAGCTTATCACCAAAGGCACCTTGTAAATACAAAGAAAGTGCAAACTCTACAAAAGCTGTAGTTCTGCTGCTAATGCTGTTGTTACTGAGGTGGCCTCATTATTTTTCTCTTATATTGTATAAAAACGTTAAGCATCATCAAAGACATTAGTACCAAAGTTTGGTTTTGGTGTTTTTTTTAAATGATGAGAACAAAGCTCGTACAAAAACATTTCCCAAGGTCAAGACAGACTTGTATAGTCCTATTTACAGCCATACTTTGAGTAAATTGTTATATAATGCTCAGTCTGTCTCTTAAGAGAAAGATTTTGAGGGTCTGAAGTCAAAACACAAAAACAAACCAGGATCGAAGAACCAGATAACATCTGCCCTCAGCAACGTTCATGGGCCAGTCAGACAGCAAGTAGGGTTCCTCAGATGCCATTTGCATTTCGGTGGTATTGCTGGTCCTACCACTACAATAATGCACAAGTTTGTCTGAAAGATTATGAGCAGCTCACTCAATGACTTTCTACTTATTATCAGATAATGCAGGCAAATGAACTTAAGAGATTCTTAGGTCCCAGTAGCACAAATGCAAAGCACAACACACCTGAACACTTAATCCAGGGACTGTCCCTTTTCTTACAGCTTTGTACAAAAAGGGACTGTCCCTTTTCTTACAGCTTTGTACTTGGCCTGGCACAAAGAGGACCGATGTCTCCCATCTGCTCTTGGATCACAACTCAACTCTTCAGTAAAAACAAAAGGCCATGCAACACACCCCCACCACAGCGAGAGTGCACTTCATGTTTAACAGTAGGATTTCATATTTTATGGGGTTTTCTTTCTGGCTCCGCTGTTAAGGGTAAGCTGAGTTTTGTGCTTAAAACAGCAATTCCAGATCTTTGCAATGCATCAAGGCATTCTTTTATCTAGTTTTAAATCACTTGCGCTGAGTATCTCTGAATATAAAGTGGATAGTCTGAGAATGCAAAGTAACAGTTACTTAGAATTAAAATTAGTTTGGAAAATTAGTTCCTTTAAGACATTCACAAATTTCATACATAATTTGTATTTATTTTAAATTATCCAAATGCAAGGATTTCTGTTCTCCCTATCATGTATCAAAAACAGCTCCAGTGGTGTAGATTGGGATTTAAATAGCCAGGCTTCTGACAACCTAAGAGAAGTAAATTGGTTTAAAAATCACTGACATATTTAGCTCATATGATCATATCAACAATCATAGTGGTTACAAGCTACTTGAACTTTTTGATGCATAAAAGATAATCCTGGATTAAATTACAGAAAATGCAAGTTCTCAGAAGTCAGAATTTGGGTACCTCTCCAGTAAAAGAACAGATACAACTGCTAGAACTGGAAAATACTGAAGATTTGTTGCTAATACTGATTAATATGCTTTCAGTACAAAATAATTCCTTTCACAGTTAAGATGCTTTTGGTTAAGAGTCACAAAAATAATTTGAATCATCTACATTTTTAATTTACTATGATTTTGCACAAGTGCTTTTTTTTCTCCCATCAGTCTCAAGGACTGCTTTATCAAAGATAGTTATTGTCTCTATATCCTATTCCAGATTATTTTGGGATAGGATAGCTATTGTCCTGTTTTGTCCTGTTCATGTTGAAAAAGGGCCAACATTTTGCAAAGTTTCTTCTAAGGACATAATTGTATTCCTCCATCTACCGAGACAAAAGCTTTCAGTGTTGAAGAAGAACAGCAAAGGGAACCATCAATCACAAATATTTCTTTGCTCAAGGTATTCTTTTTACCAGATCTAGTCTCAAGAGGTGATAGGAAGCAAAGGGCAACAGGGGGGTGCACAAATGTGCTGGGAAACGTACAAGAAGGAAGGCGAAGCAAAGGAAACCCTTCTTACATTCTAGCATCCTCACGTTTCTCTGATGAGGTTAAAAAGAAGCAAACACAGCTTAACTGCAGGGTTATTATATTTGTTTTGTACAGCTCTTGAACAGCAGAAAACAGCAGAGTAAATATCAGCTAAATCTGTTCACCGCAGATTATTAGATACATCACATTAGCATTTTCCTTATTTTGCATCAATTAGTGTAATATCCTTCACTTAAAAATCAAAATCAAGTGAAAGATGATTCCCAATAGGACATTATTTTTTTTAAATTGAATCTGCCTGTAAGAGATCCACAAAAGACACGCTTAATTCAAGAAACTAAAGGACAAGAGATAAAGCACTTGGTTTTTTCAGTGGACAAAAAAAAAAAAAAAAGACAAAAAAGGATACATTCACTATAACCACGGAGGAGAGATTAGAACAGTCCCTATGGCCTCCTTCCCCACTTTCTTTGTCACTGAAAATAAACTACTTTATTTCTGCAACAATCTCTCACTCACTACTTAGTGATTCAGAGGAAACAAACACACAACAATTTCAATCAAGATGCCTGTCTGAGATTTGTGGGCACCAGAACAGCAGAGTTTGCACACATTTCTGAGTCTCTGAGGTACTGATTCTCATACTGATTAATCCATAAAGTTTGCATTAATCAACATTTTTCCAGCCGTATGTTGGCACCAGCTAACACTGAAAAGCTACACTATAATTCAAGAAAGCTCTAATAAGCAACACTTCACATGGAATTCACGTGAGGTCCTTACCCAAGGCAGGCGGCTGATTTCAAATTCTGCTTGCAGGTATGGAAACCCAATTCTGTATCATGAGTGATGGGGAATTTCTTTTAATGATGGTCAGAAAAAAATTCTCTAGAAGAAGAGGGAATAAAATTTCCTTTTCATACATTTTCATTGCCACTTGCTTCTAATAAGAGTGCACGTTCTGTTATGAATGTTAGGGAGATACAGTCATCAGCTCTTCCTTGGATGTTTAGGCTTCCCTTCTCTGTTCATTCTAGGGAAGACAGGGACCCTGTCTGAAGCGATCTTATCCATTACTGTATCATAAAGCAGAGGATCTTGCACTGCACTAGCTAATGTCTGAATATCCCTTAGTGAGTCCCCTCCTCAATAAATCCAACTTCTGCTTCTGATCAACACCTTCACCTTTTGCTTCTGTGCAGTTGATCATGAGTACATCCAACAGCTGCATCACAGAGGCTGTCTATTTAACTTACTTTGTTCAAAGCACACAATGTAGGGTGCTCTCTCCAGTTGCAGTTGTGGACAGAGTTCATGTTTAATGACTAGATAAACAAACAAAACTATCTTCCAGGATTTGGGGAATTTTTAAAAATGTGAAAAATAGGAAAATAAATGTTTTAGACCCAACCAAGTATGTGTCTTTACATCTGCCAAGCCAAAATGCTCCATCAGAAAAAAAAAAAAAAATCAGATCAATAATGACTAGAAAGCTTGGAATAGGAAGAGAAGGGGAGGAAGCGTAGAAACAAAATTTTCAAATCCACTGAATAAAACCAGTGAGCTATTCATTCTCCAACTCTCTGTCTGGTGGAGTAGATAGTCTTACTTATACATAGTCATCTAGTGCCCTTACAGATGCTCTAAGGCTTTTAGCTTCACCTTAGGCTGATGTGCTAGAAGACCCCGGGTCTCCCATTGGTCTTGTGTTGTATTTACCAGTTCTGCACAGATATGTTGGATACCCTGAGGTCATCTCAAATAGCCCTCGACAATTCCATGTAGCCAGCGTGTCAGATTCTGCAGTGCCATGGGACAGTCTGATTCTATGCATGTGGTCTATTTGCCAAGGTGACCCCAATGGGTCTAAATAATCTGCCCTTAGAAGCCAAGAATTGTGACCTGCCCAAACAGTTAATTGTTCTCTCAGTGACTGGAATAAATGAGATGTTCTTATTCCTTATGCTGAATCCTTTGACTGAAAAACATAAAAACTATTACATATTGCTGTAGGCAAGCCTGAGTCTGCTAAAGTCTTCATAGGAGTCTTCAAATTCTCAAAATACAGCAATAAGACTCAGCATGTTGTTGGTTAATTTAAATATAAAGGTTATTTTATAAAATCAGATTGCTTATTTTTAAAAGTCTAGTGAGTGGTAGCATCAGAAAAATCAATATTGATCCATGCTATAGAAGTTCACAATAGTGATTTAAATTTGGAAATTAACAGTTTTATTAGGGAAGTAGAGATGGATTTATTGCCCAAGGGTGCTGAGGAGGCTGTCAAATGGAAATGATAAAACTTTAATATCTCACAGGTGGAAAAACATAGTGCACTGTAAACTTACGAAAAAATAAGCTGTGTCAGTTACTTAATTTTTGTAATATGAAGCCTTTCCTTCCTAAAATCACTTAAAGAAACTAGAACAATGACCCAGCCTGCTGTTGGCACTTTCCTGTTGACATTAACCCAGGATATCATTACACAGCTGTCTTTAAGGTGACAGGGGAACATACATCATTTTGTCTGCACTTCTGTACATTTTTTCTCTTCAGCATGGACTCTGTGTTTCTCTTTAACTCAATGACCTTTTCCATGGGCTTCTGCAAAGAGGTCATTTACAAAGCAGGGAACTTGACTGATTGTGAATTATCTTGCTGTAGATTGGAATAAGCTCACTTTTCCCTTTGCAAAGTGTTTTGAAATCTACAAATCGTAAGACAAGCTTTTTGAAGAGTTTCACGAATGCTGCAGAAATAGTCCAATAGCTTGAACATACCCAGCCTCGTGCACCTCTCTGTAACTTCTGAATTTCCTTCATTAACACAAAATTCCCAAGTAGCAGTCAACAGACCATATATATTGTTTATATTGGGTACTTTAAAAAGACTAGCTTAATTGTGATCAACATCTCATTGCTGGCTGAATATTGACTCTGTTCAGATTGCAAAAATAATGAGCACAGAACCGCATACCTATCATTGAGGTACAGATTCTATTCATTTTATTTTCAGTATACTTAGTACTAATGAAGGATGCTGGAAGAGTCTTTAAGAGTGCAGAAATTTTATCCTATTAAAAACCATGCACCAGAAAAACAAGACCATTTAAAATTTTAGAAGCTAGTTTGACATACTGGATGAAGTTATAATGGCTCTGCTACCTCCTGTCTTTCCTCCTATGCATTTTGGCACAAGTAAATAAAAGACACAAAATCAGTGGCAAGGATTGAGTAAAACTATGTACTTAGCAGATGCGAAATAAATTCTCAAATGAGAATAAAACTTTTTTAAAAGTCAGGCCCCCTGTGTTGCTGAAAGTCCCATTTTTCCATTTAGAAAATAAGAAAATTGGGTGATGACAAGAAATTGCATAAATTTTGTTCCTTTAAAAACTGCAACTAAACAGTATACAATACCTGTCAGCCCTATGCTAACTGAAAATAATGGGGAGAAAAATTGTATGTATTCTAATTAGGAAGTAACAACAGCTTCATATGAGATATTAGAAAGATAAGCAGAAAGCCTGTGCTTTCCAGCTAAATATTATTTTAAAATAAACTGTATGTCCACATTATGAAAAAGAAATTATTCTGGTCTGAGGAAGCAGAAAAATATATATGGTATGATTAAGAGTATCAAAAAATTCCAACTAACAAAACAAGTGACAGGTGTGCATTACTAAATAAGTATTTAGGGTTAAATTATATGAAATAGAGAGAAACCATTGCAAATGCACAGGTAGACTTTACTTGACTGGTCATAGCTGTCAGTCATGAGACTGCAGAGAAATGTAGAATTGTCTGTCAGAGACTGTAGAGAATTGTTTATTTTGCTCAATAAACCATTTTATATGCATGGTATCATACACTACAGAGTATGCATTCATCAACCAGCACATTCCCAGCTCTTACAAAGTAATTTAACAGGATGCTGCTTACCTGAAATATGAAGATTCTGAAGTCCTGCCCCCATCCCCACCAAAAAAAAAATAAAAAATCAAACAATAACTTAGTTCTAAAAAAATATTTTCAGGTGTAACACTTGCTCCTGCCAATTTTTTTCTGATTTCATAATCATATTTTCCAACCAAAGAAAAATGTTTCACTTTCCTGTTGCTGTGTGAAAGATCGACCCATGGCAAAACTGATTGCGTTAACAAGGGGTAAAGTAGAAAGAATTAGCCTAATTTATTTTGTATTTGTTACTTGCAATAAAAAGCTTGCTATTTGTAGAAAATACAGCTAAATATTTAGAATGAAGTATGGCTTTTTCCTATTTGTAACTGTTCTTTAAGCAACATAGTCTGTAGGCCCAACTGGCAGAAATATGCATGGGCTCTAAACACTATAGCTCTAAACACTAAGCTCTAAAACACTATAAAAGTATCAGTGTGTTTGCTAATCAAATGGTGTTCACAACTTCAGAAATTCAAGCAGTGGTTGGAAGACTTAGAAAGAACTACCTGGATGTTTAGCCTGAGCACAGGAAAAACCACACCAACTTTTTAACATGAAATTTTAACATCCCATAGGAGCTAAAAGCAGGTAAGTTCTGACATTCCAGGTAATTGCATTCTGTATATAAGGGACCTTTAAAATTTACCAGCAAAATCTCCATGAACAGGTTCTATAGGATTTTATAAGAATTTCTTGCCTATCTATATTACCTGCAAGATCTGTTGTGCTAGAAATCTTTGCATGCGATTTCCTTACTATACAACAAAATATAGTAATTATAAATAAAAAAAATTAATATGCCAATTATTTGACATGAAAATTAACAGAATTGAACACATACATGCCTGGTTCAATGCACAGATAAATTCAGGTAGCTACCAAACCCTCTTTTGATTTCTGTTTGGCTCCTTTTAGTAATAATTGGCAATGAAATTGGAACAATGTGTAGCATACCACAAAATTTCCATTTTTATTCCATTAGCCTAATGACAGCCATAGATTTGAGAAAAAAAATTCAAGGTTACAATGAAATAATTTCTTTCAGTATCCTAAAAATATTCAGAATTAATTATTCTGAGATATTACAGTTGAAAACCATATATGAGACAAATATGGTTTTGTAAGAACTACTTTTTGGGTTGAGTTATGCTTTTAACAACCATTTTGTAACTTTCTTTCTTACTATTATTACCATTTTATTGGTCATTTTTTGCTACGGTCCACAAAATTTGAATCACCTCAGAATAGTATTTCACACTCAACTAATTTGGAATATCTCCTAAAAATTTCACAGCTGTGAACAGCACTCAGAAGAAGCCATTTTTACAGGTGTTCTCAAACTTTCCACCAGCCAGCCATCAGGTCAGCCACTCCATCACCACCCACCCTTCAACTTTTCCTCTCATGCAAGAAACAAGTGGCATGTCTATGAAAACATGGCAATTGTGAACTTGGACAAACATACCATTATAATCTGTTTATTTTTCAGTCTATTAATGCCATCTACAGCTAGAAATACTGTGCAGAGTCAGCAGGGCAGGGGAGAGGCTGCAGCCCCCAGAGCTGCTATCAAGACCCTGGTGTTCGTTGCCAAAACCAGTGGTTTGAACAATGTTGACTGCACCCACGGTGCTGATCATTGGTCCCTGGCTCCTCTCTCACCTGTAGGACAACTCTCTCCTCCTGCTCTCAAGATGAAATCTGCAGCAGAAGATATCACCACTACTTATAACAAACACAAACACAACAATTTTTGCTAACGGTTTTGACTGCAAGCCTAAGAGGATGTATTCTGTAAATGTGAAATGATCAGAGTTTAGCTTTCACAGCCTCAAAAGCAGCCATCATTCACAAAGCCAGATCTCCATATGTTAATTTACTATTGGATAGAGCAATTGGTATCAATATGTGGTCTTATCTTCTCTAAAATTGCTTAAAAATACAAATAAGATTGCAGGAGATGCCAGAACATATATTTCACAGAGACCTTAAGACACCTGAAAATTAAATTATTGATCTTTCTATTAACCTTGATTTATTGTAATTTAAAAGCATAATTTATTCTTTGCTTAATATAATAACTGTAGCCAGAACATATATTTAGTTAAGTCTAGCTAAACAAAAATTCAAAGAGAAAATGGGAGCTGCAGTTAAAAAGTACCTTCAATTCATAAGATAATGAACAATAACATAATACTTTTCTGTTTACAAGACTATTGTCAATACTGTCTCCTGTACACTTATTATCACCATTGAATCAGAAAATCGCAGTGTACCTGTCTCTCACATTTAATGGTTAAACGAGTTCTTTATGGTTTTACACCTCAATCATCTCAAAAATGTCACCACACTGAGACTGAAGATGAAGGAAAGAGAGGAAAAATTAACATACAAGAGATTTCTCTGGCTTTTATCAAGTAACTGTAACCCCTACCTTCTTCATGTATCTTACTAAGATTAAAAAATGAAACCTTTACTTGAATAGAGAAATCTTCAATTTCTGAATCTGATAGTCAGGTTAACCATAGATCCTGTGATTTACCTCACGCACCATCTGCTCTTTCCTTTCCCCTGAGTTTCTTTACTGAGCTTTCCCCATGCTCCTCAAAAACTTCCTATATGTAGCCTCTCTCCACCTCCCAGCCCGCTGCCTCTAGGGGGATCTAAGTTCATCACTACAATCAATCTCACCTGCACCACGCTGGGGGGGTGGACTGGGGGGAGTGAAGAGTACTCAAGAGAGATCTGTGTTGAATGTTACATGATTTCCTACCACCTGTTTTCTGATAAACTTCTTGTTTGCCAGGCCTTTGTCAGATATTCTGTATTTATGGTCACAAGGGACATCCATCTTAACTCAGTTCTTAAGGCAAATTTAGAAGAAAACTTATGCCTGACATTTATTTATACATAATGCTAACATTTATGCCCTATCATTACTGTATTCTTTTTGGGTTGCTTTCTATTAAATCAGCATTACAAAATGCAGAGCTAGGAGTTCTTTTAACCTAATTTTCTTTATGTGCTTTTCCTCTAAATTGAATATATGTGACTGCAGACAATTTTCAGAATGGAAGTAAAGATTATACAATATAATTCATACTGCAGTAGCAAGTGCTAAAATCTGAAGATAAGCTCTCCCTTCATGTTGTGATTTGTGAAAACACTGTATCATTTCAGACATATATTATGTCATCATCACAATGTTTCTTGCATAGAGTCTGTGTTATCATCACTCTAACCAGATCTGGGAAACAGAAAAATCTTTAGGTAATCTCATTTTATTCCCCAACACCAGAAATATATTAATAAAAATACCTGTCATACCAGGATGCTCTGGTATAATTCAAATAAAAAGTCCTCAAGTTTCTCCTGAAATAATATATTACCTTTACATATTGGGGTAGAGGGAGAATTTAACTTATTCCTACCACTTTTCTTAACAGCAATCATAGGCAGTCGTTTTGTGCTCAGAAACACCTTAGGATATAGCCCTATGTTGTAATTTCTCCAACACTAGAGCAATTTTAAGAAAACACCTGCTCTCTCCAGGCCCAAGTCATGCACCTGCCATTACACAGTAAGACAACTTAATGGTGTGGATTGTTTGTTGTTGTTTAAATCAGATTGCTCTGGAGCGTGACTCCACACAGAATTACAGCACCACGACTGAGGGACCATCAAACTGAGGCAGGCAGGAAGCTGTTTGAATGGGGACACCTTTACCACTGGAGAAGTCTGATACACGTTGCACCCTTTGTCAGCAAGAAACAGTCCTTCAGGGATCTGTTGACTACAGTATGCTGGGTGAGCATATAAGTTCCCTGTGGTGCTTTCAAAGGGGGCTGTACATATGGGAGTGTGGGTACAAAGGTCAGTGAAAGCTGGACATGCAACACTTCGAGCTACTCTGGAAACGCCAGCACTGGTGAGAAATATCTGCCCTATGCTTATGCAGGTAACTTGAGATTGCATTTATCTCATTCACCAAGCAAGGTATTAAAAAAAGAAAGAAACTATAAAGAGTGCAAAATGAGAACAAGGCAATATCCAGACAACCCAAGTCAGCAGCAGGCAGAGAGGAGGCAGGAGGGGAACTCAGTCAGAAGGCTGAGTCAAAGCTACTGAAGCAGCTGTTGCCAATAAAGAGGAGGAGGAGGAAGGGGGAAAGACAGGCTTTAATTCCTTTCTCAGTAAGCTTTGGCAATTTCCCTGCAATATAGAAATGCCTAAACTAATTTTTAAATGATCAGTCTAGCTTGTCAGCACTATGGTCAGTAAGGGCTAATTTATACTGCTTTTCAGCTGCTGTGATAGTAGATGTACCTGAAAGGCATGAACACACACAATTTTAAATATATTTCAACTAAACGTGGGATACAGCATGGTTGAAATAACGCTTGACAGACTTATAAACCTCATCACCATGAGGCTATACACGAAAATCCTACATGTCCAGTTATCATAGATCAACTAGTAACAAAAAAAATCACTGGTGTAAAATATTTCAATTTTTAATATCAATTTACAATGGATAGATTCCAGAACTTTTTCTGTGTTTTTTGCATGTCCACATTGTCAGCTGGATTCTTTGTAACTATGGAGGAAAGTAGTGCTAATTAACCTGACTCTCACTCCAGACTCTTACCTAGACTCTCATCCTGATTTTAGAATGGCAGTTTGAAGACTCAGAGCAGAATATAAATGTTGAAGGAGAATGTAAGGGTTGTATTTTCCTTTCCATAATAACAATGTTTCTGGTAATTTATTCATTGGAGAATTTCCTTACAAATAACCAGCTGTAGCATGTCTAGATGCTAAGGTGGTAGCTGGGAAGCTAACAAGCACAGATACTTTTGAAGGAACGTTGCTGTGCAATTCAAATAGTGAAATCAAAATGCAACATTCACTTGAGACAATCTTTGCAGAGATGCTCCTTTGTTACCTACTAGTAGGAAGATAGATTTGCTTTATGTGGTAAAGCTGGTCTCTTTCACAAATCCAGAAGGGACCCATTTGTGTCTCAGCTGTAACACAAAGCGGGATACATACAGCAAGGCACTAACCAGATGCAAACCCATTGGTTGTCTGGGGGCGCTGTAGTGACTGGTCACCAGTAACCTCATATAACGCAGATACCATACAGGTGAATGAACTCGGGAATGCTACCATTATTTGCTTATCGCATAATATGAAACATCTTTTTTTCTTTTCCTGTTAAGGTGCTAAAGTGGAGGATTACATATATAACTGCTATTTCACCAGCAATATATTCAGTATATAATAAACAGAAAAAAGGTGGAAAGACTGTTCTTATAACAGCATTGATTTTAGACTACACGTTACAACTTAAGGCCATACCTGAGATCCTGTTTTAGGTTAAATAGGCATCAAAGTTTTACAGCTTCATCTGATCCCATAAGATCTGCTCCAAATGGATTAATTTGAAAGAATGAACACTCCTTCAAGGAAAGTTGAACACAGGCTCTTTCTATCTAGAAAGAAAATAAGAACATGTTTTGTCTGGAAAAATACAAAGCTAATGACACATTGCTCATTGTCAAAACCCAAAAGGGTTTTAAGTTGATCCAATTCAGAACAATATCATTTATTCATTTATTTTACTAAGTAAAAAATGAAAAAATCACGTTTTGCAGTTTCAGAAGTAAAAAAAAAAAAAAAAACCCAACACAAAGCAGTTGATTTTGCTCACACGCCCAGGCCTTGAGAATCAGTAAGGAGCAACAAACAATGAAGGGATGAGGGTCCTCAGACCTCCAGTAGACCCATTTGAATGGTTCATCATTGAATGCTTATCAAAGTAGGAAACTACTGACCATCAGTCATCAGTCTTGCTGAACTCTCAGAGAATAAAGAAAAAAAACCCCTACCTCTGAATGCAAGCATTAAGCACCCAATTACTGACATTGAAGGAAATAGCATCAAGATGCAGGCTCAAATTTAAGTAAAAAAAAAAAATCTAAAGCTAGTTTGAAGTAGACAAGTCCATTACATGTCAGCTTGTGTTTTAAAATATATTTTTGCCCTTTATTGGGAAAAAACCAAGGCTTTTCAAATACTATTGCCAAATGTCCTGCAGTCCATTGTCTGAATAGAATAATTCAGATCTGGGGACTCTTTTGCTTCAATTTAGTGTTTCTTTTCCTCCCATTCTCTTTGTCTGGGCAAAAGTAAGAAAAGAACTCTGAAATCTCAGAAATACTCAACTGTCATCAGAATTAACTCATACCCTTGAAAAAGGGGTGGAACATCTTCAAATCACAGTAGGTTTAAAATGGAACCCAGTTTATGAGCCAAGCTTTTCTGAAACTACTGTCTTTGTACATGTATCAAAGTGATGGTCGGTATCTGCATGTTTTCTCATTTTTCTGCATATGTCGATGAGTAAAGGATAAAGGAGGCAGCTATAGTTGCTTCTGCTGATAATTTCAGAGGGCTTAATTTGCAAATTTTACATTTAGGAAAGACAGCATTTGGGATACATTTTTATAGTGTTTGCTCAGTCTGAGGAAAATTCTGTCTAGCCAGAGACAACCTTATGAAATCAAAATGTGAATATGAAATTAGAGTATGTCCTGAAACCGGTAATTACCTTAAATTCCTTTCAAAGTAAAGTTTCACTGAAACACTGGCTTCTATCAAAAACCTTTCATTAATATTATTTTGTACGTCATCTCTGGTAACAAAATTCTGTGCCAGCTCCTATTACTTTCCATTAGTATCAGGAGCAAGAATCATGGTGGTTCATTAAATTAATAGCAATTATGTAATCATTTACTAGACCTGCCTCTGAAAACTGCTTCTTGTGTGAGACTGTGAGAATCTACCAATGCTCACATTTATGATATAGTGTGATGGTGCTGGGCTGAAGCAGAAGACAAAGACATATTATACAATATGCATTTATACCCAGTACGTACTTTTAAATGTATAGCTGTATGATTTAACACTATGATAATCTCATTCCTATTAATGCAGCAATCCCAGCTGCAGTATCTCAGTTTATGAGACTTATTCTTTCACATCCATCAAGCTGCTAAGTCTTTCATCACAACAGTGTTTTCTAAAAGAGATGTATTCAGAATAATTTAAATTTTAATGTCAAAATATATTGTTTCAGAAACCTCTACCAAATATATCATTTGCTTCTCAGTTCAGTTTAAAATTGTTTACTCATTCCACATTTTACTTTGTTTGGCATAATCCACAAAACATTTCTACTGACATATTCAACTGTCAGGCTATTGAGACCCACCGTGATTCTAATGCTATCCTTTTACTGATGAGCTGTTAGAGGTATTTGTTAAACCTGGCCATGCAGAACATACAGTTAAAAAGTGTCACATGTTTAAAAAGGAACTCATTTGCGTTGTTATCCAGAACAGGAAACTGATGATATTCAGAAGGACATGTGCTTTGCTAATGACAAGATCATTTTTTTAAGTGTTTTTCTGGTGAACATTGTGGAACCCATACAACTCATAACATTTTTCTTCTTTCTCTTAACCTGCAGTATCAGACCCGATGATATATACCCCAATTTCTAAAGCACTTAAGGGCATGCTTTCATTTCTGTATGCACAAAAAACACTTTCCTAGCTTGGAATTAAGGACGTTCATAAAAGTGAAAACATTCCCCAAGTGAGATGTAAGAAAGTTAGTGACTAAACTGCTAAAATGCAGTCACCACAAGCACACGATAGAAGTAATGGATTTAAACACGTTGCTAAATCAGAGCCTGAATTACAATTGCAGAGTCAATCTCCATCCTCTCAACATTACAATTAATACTGTCAGCCAGCAAGGACTTACTGGAGGATCTGTAATCTCTTTATTAGCAGCATTTAGTACATTGCTCATGCTCAAGTGATAGAAGGAGTCATTGAGCTGAATAGAATATCACATATACCACCATTGCACGAACCCCAAACAGCTGTACAAACACCTCTAAAGCAATTTATGCTACTGTGCAGCCACATCATGCTACTGTGCAGCCACATCAGAACACAAAAGATGCAGAAATATAAAAAAACCTACAGCTTAAAGCCACTGATTTTGGGGAAAGGATGGTCTACTGTGGACCCACCAATGTTACCAGTGACCACAGTCCACACAAATACGCAGTCCACCACGTTGTATATCCAGAGTATTTAAACTTACCATGTGTACGCTACACAGCCCTTCAGCTCTGTGTGTGTGTGTGTGTGTGTGTGTGTGGAATAGCCACTGGGCACAAGCTGGGCTGACTGGTTCTCTCCTCTGGTCACACGAATGCGTGTATCAGAGACCTGCTGATTCACAGCACACATGCCACATAGTAGCTTGCTCTGTATTTCCAAGACTAACTGATTTGCATCCACGTATATGCTATCGCAGTACAGTGTTTAGGATTTCAAGGGGTATCCAAAAATGGTTTGAAAACTGAACAAAGCTCAGATCATAACTAAGAAAGCCTCTCTTTGCAGGGACCCTGAAACAGCCAATTTAGTGGAAGTCAAGAAATAATGAATCACTGCCACCTAGAGGCAATTTAGATATTCCCTTTCTTGTCCTCTAGTTCACCTGCTCTTAAAATGCAGATATCCTGTATTGAGCTTTTGGAAAAGTAGATTAATCTCAAGTTTGTTAAGCAGGAAATGGAGTAAATCAACACTTTATGGAAAATGGATAGGAGTTAACAGTCAGTTAAATATCCAGGTGCTTGTACTATTGAGAACGTTGTAACTAAGCCTAAAGGCTGTGACTCCCTGCAATGCAGGGATCTCTCTTTCAAAGGCAATAGAAATCTGTAGTAAATATTAGTGCGTATATTTTAGTTCAGAAAAGTAAAAACTTTATTAAAAAAGCATCGACAATAAAACTACGTCTATGATGTACAGCTGGGCAGTACGAAACCAGCATATACACAGCTCTCATCTTTGTTTTTAGTCATACAAAATCTTTCAGATTTACAGAATTATTATTTATAACAGAATTTTTTTTTTCCACTGTTGCTCCACTTAAACGCTTGCTGGCTCTTTGAGTGTTGAAATGTTGCTCTGAGAAAACAATTTAAATACACAGCTAGAAGCCACTCTGGACATATTTAATATTTATTGCTGTCATTACCATTCATTCTGAATGAAACAAGTATTTCCCATTTTACCTATGACATTTTACACAGGCTAAGTTAAAATTGTTTTACGCCATTGTAAAATAATTGCCATTGAGAGTGTTGCCTACAGTAGAACTGTAAGCATATGTGTGCCATCAATCTAAAGTACTTGCAAGTGCTTCCTGGAAACAGCGCCTAATGTCCCTATGAGGTGACTCACCCCACCTGCAGGAGTGATGCCTCTGCACGTCTGGAGCCACCTGTGAGTATGACTTTCCCCACTGTCAAGGCAAGAAGGAGAGACAGAAGGGCTAAAGGGATTGAAGTTAAGATGCAGGTTTTGTGGCACAAAGGACATGAGACTGAGGTTTTCAGTTTGGGGATAGTGTGGTAATCAGGGAGAATAAAGGTTTCAGAACCTGCTTTTAGATCTATGGAAGGAGGAAAGGGAGTGAACTTGTAGTCTCATACTCTTGGCCTGGAACATTGCTGCTAATGCTGCCAAAAACTCCACAGCTGTTACTTGCCACTTCTTGTGGCACTTGAGCAAACAGGCAGAGCTTAGGATCTCCTGGGCTAGAGAGCTGGATCTCATTATCAACTCTATTTAATGTCAGCCAAAGGTAAGGGAGAGAAGACAGAACTATTTCAGTTGGAAGGAATATCTGGAAGAAAATCTTCCCTCAGTTCTCTGCCATCTGTTATAAAAATTTCCTGTAATAAATGCTGTATTCTGGAAACTATCTGAAAGTTGCACACATTTGGAAGTAACAATATTCATTCTCTAGAGTACTTAGGATGTAGCTCCCGAGTTTTTTGTTTATGTATCTCAAAAGAAAATTATTTGGCAGTATAAGGGTAACAAAGTTTGATGGGAGTTCTGACAGAAGAAGGGACCAGACTGAAAGCAGTTCCTTCCACCATCTATATGCATCAGTTCCAATTTGTACTGGTTCCTGCAACGCAAAGCCCTTCACAGGTGGCACAGGAGGCGTTAGGACAGTGTCCTCATTTATTTTCATAACTTTCACTGGCATTATCATTTTGGCTGAAAAATTCCATGGTGGGTGTCTGCACAGATTGGTGGATTTGGGGGAGGGTTTTTTAATATTCAGCAATTCTGTTTAGTTGTAGCTAAACAAACAACTTCATAAACACTTGAGACCCTAGGGGACAAGGAGGGAGGTCTACCTAAAAATGTATTCATTTGGCTGCTGCACTAATAAATTCTAGTGCTTCTTAAACTTTAAGGTGGAGCTCCAAATTTGTTAGTGAGGTACCATTCACTACTGTTTACCTTTTGAAAGACTTGACTTAATCCACATCTGTCCAGGTTCGATAGCCATGAAAAAGCCTGTAACTTCCATGTGTCCAGCAGAGATTTTCGAAGAGCCTAGTTGAGTTCTTTAAAGAGTCTATCTAGAATGAGACTGATCCTCAAACCTCCTACAAACAGAAAAGACAAAGGACTGCATTGATACATTGTTAGGCATGCTCCAACCAACCTACATTTTCCCAAAAACTGTCATAGAGGCTTCTCAGAGGAAAACCAATCAAGAGTAGAATTTCTAGGAAGGGCATACTGAAATGTCTCGGCTACTCTATTCATCCCCAACCTATTTTCCCTACTTATAAAGTCCCAAGACAGTCAACAGAGTTCCCTTCAACATTTTCATCCCATCTACGGGATGTTAGGAACAGACAAGAACTTGCAAGCAGTTTTCAGAGACCAACTTTTTTTTTTCCAGGACATAATAATTATACTGGGACAAGTACAACAGAGCTCAGTGCTGTTATTGCACAGGAGCTGCACCCATTCTGCATGTGACATTCAGCTTATTTGTCACACAGTTTGTCCCTTTTTAGAGCCCATGAAAAATGGAAGACGTGGATGTAATTCAGCTCAAATTCTGTCCTAGAGAGAAGAAATACATAGCAGACTTAACAGAGAAGAAAACAGCCTCCATGAGAAGGCGGCTGTTCCTGCACAAGTCAGGAATGATGGCTGTGACTGAACTGCAGCCACTTTGTGACAGCATTCTTGAATACTATCCAACTTTATCTCTGGCTAGGAATACCCAATCTGCATGATAACTTTGATAAAAAATACCATCTTCATGAAGTCTGTGTTTTTCACAGCATTAAAAATACCTGAGAAACTGTCATTTTTCCACTGGGAAGTTGAAATGACAGATGCCTCACTGCTGTCAGGAGAACTGAATTCACATTTACTTAGAGTCTTCAGGGAGACTGTTGAGGATTTTGGATCTCTGCTTTCCTTATCAGATACTTCCAATTTGTATGTGCCTAAGCTACCAGCAAGTCTGAGACCAAGGCTTGACTCACCTCCTTACCCTCCCCAAAAGTGAACTGTGACTGCGCTTACTACCTGGCTTTTCAGCTACTGAGCTGGAAAGGCTGTTGCCAGTTTCACTTTCTGTCTGCAGAAGACAATTCAGCTGACAATAACTTTCTGTATGTTATTATCCCAGAAAACAAAGGAGTGCTCTCTGGAACCTCTTAAAACATGAGACACAGAAGAGAGACCAGAAGCAACAAGAAAGCCATAACATTCGAATACCAAACAGCTAGGAAAAATTTTGGATGAAGTACTAACTGGAAAGATGCTCTGAACTGTGAAAAAGGAAATTATTTTTCACTGCTTGGTTCACACTGTGTTCAGGGGAAGAGAGTTTTCTTTCTTTGAAGTTATCAGGATTATGTGAAAGAAATATGTTTCCATTATCAGTTTATTCTCCTCTTGGGAAGAACTCATAAGCCTCCCTAAAATTGACTGTTTGGGTCAAAAGTATGAGGTCATTATATTCTCTGACATAGACAGTATTGGTAGCGTTAAGAGGAATTTCAATTGCAGGATTATCTGTTTACCAATATATCTTAATACTAGGCATTATCATCGACTTTTCCTCCGGGGGCTTACCTTCTACATCAAAGTTAACAGACCTAATTGCACACCACCATATTATACATTATTTTAAGGACTGAACTCAACTGAAACTGTCTCAGCTGTAGTATCAGATACTTAGATAGTCACTGGAAAAGTTGTTCTATTTTATAAGAACATTTCTCAAATTCATTTAGTGGCACCCTGAGTTGGCAACAGCTCAGTGCCTCTAGACCTGAGGAGTGAGGACAAAAATCCTGTTTTAAAGGATTTATACTTAATCCCTGACTTTGGAGGAATGGAGCTGCTTCCAGCCATTAGAGGTGGTTAGCTGTTTTTGGGCTACTGGAAACACTTAAGGACGCTGTTTCTCACTTTTGATTCTCAAAAAAACCTGTAGAACTGGATGATAGTAATATCCAGCAGCTCACTGTCTCCAGTTGGCACCGATCCCACTGTTTCATCCATCCCAGCTGCTATGCACTTGTATCAGCCTTGAACCACCCTGACATTTGCTCCATGTAAGAGAATTCAAAGCATTAATCTAGCAGAAAACTAACCGACAAAAAAGGGGGGGGGGGGGGGCAGGGGGTGTTTTTTGTGGGCTTATGGATCTCAGTTGGCTCCCATAAATGTCTGAGAGGCACCAAAGCTGTCATGAGGAAAGGGCAGAACTGCAGAGCCAAGACTAAGTGAAAAGAAAAGAAGGCAGGAGCAAATAAGTAGATTGGAAAATTATCTTTGGAATAAGACAAAGGTTGAGTTTTACTAGATCTAGCCCCTAAACCTACAGGCCTCACGTGACCCTTTTCCTACAGCAGCTTTTCCTAATCCAGCAGGAATGACAGTGTCCACTTATTTTATCCTTGCATATCTGACAACCAAATATAGTTACTTTGTATGAATGTTTTCGCTCATATTTCTGCCATTTGCTCCGAAGACATGCCGGTATTTCAGAGCAACACTTTCGCTGTGACTCAGTGCACTTCAGAGAAAATGGAAGATTAACATGAATTTGGTTTGTTATCAATATGGATCATGAAATTGGTTCTTTTTCCATAACTGCAGAGAAATCAGTCAAGCTAACCTGCATGCCATGAATCTACTACATCAAAGGAAAGTCTCCCAATAACCTTTTATAGAAAAGAACAGTATTTAGTGATGGTAACTCCGAATGTTAATGAAATTATTTGCTCTCGGACAAATATGATGTGTGAAAGCTAACAGTGACATTGAAATACAACTGCTACTCATTACAAGGTCCTTTTCATCATAGTCAATCAGCTACTTGCTATCAACCCTTTTCCTAGTTTTTCAGGTCCAACATTATTTTCAAAATGATCCTCATACTGCTTTTCTTATTCAGACAAATTCCCCTTAGGTTCCTATAATATTCAATGGTAATTTTGGACTAAAATTAAAAGACAAGATATGAAGCTTCAATACTGATATGCAAATAGAAATGAACTCCTGGTGGTTGTTTAGGGAAATCATGACAGCAATACATAGGCAGAAAAACTGACTTATTAAATGTAACTAGTCATTAGACGGTAATGTATTATCAAGATTAATGGTCATTTGTTTTTTCTTCAGAGTATTTTCTCCATGACAAGGTACAGCTGTCAAGGCTTAACAAATCTTGATATTTTTTGCCAGAAAAAACAACAACAATATTTGCTGAATATTTTCCTTGTGTAGTTCCCAGTTGCCATAGAGGTAGTAGACATTCTGGAGAAGCTCCAACTGAACCAAAAAGCAGGCAGCTCTTGGCACTGCAAAAGTTATTTTGAGGCTGTCATATGCTCCAGTAGAATCCAACAGTGAATTCCAAAAATACTGTTTCAAAGGTTTCACAAATCCTTCTTTGAACTTGATCTGAATCCTCCAAAATACACAAGTGTTGCAATATGGGCCTAGAATAATTTCAGAGCTATGTATGTCTGAGATCTGCCATCATCTCCATCAGTATCATCATGGAGCAGTATCATAAGAAGCCAGAAACTCAGGCTACCTTGTAGCAGTTGAGAGTAAATAAGCTTTGAACATTCCTATACTTTGCGAAGAGCTTGCTGAATTAATTCACAGAATTATAGAACGGTTTAGGTTGGAAGGGATCTTAAATATCATCTAGTTCCAACCCACCCAGCCATGGGCAGGGACACCTCCCAGTAGACCAGATTGCTCAAAGTCCCATCCAGCCTGGCCTTGAACGCTTCCAGGGAAGGGGCATCTACAGCTTCTTTCTGCATCCTGTTCCGGTGCCTCACCAACCTCACAGTAAAGAATTTATTCCTAGCATCTAATCTAAATCTACCCTCTTTCAGTTTAAACCCATTACCTCTCATCCATGTCTACACTCTATGATAAAGAGTCCCTCCCTATCTTTCCTGTAGGCCCCCTTTAGGTACTGGAAGGCTGCAATAAGGTCTCCCTAGACCCTTCTCTTCTCCAGGCTGAGCAACCCTAACTCTCTCAGCCTATCTTCATAGGAGAGGTGCTCCAGTCCTCTGATGATCTTGTGGTCCTCCTCTGGACCCACTCCAACAGGTCCATGTCTTTCTTATGTTGGGGGCCCTAGAGCTGGATGCAGTACTCCAGGGCATGTCTCACCAGGGTGGAGTAGAGGAGTAGAATCACCTCCCTCAACCTGCTGGCCACACTTCTTTTGATGTGGCCCAGGATGCAGTTACCTTTCTGGGCTGTGAGCCCACATTGCCAGGTCATGTTGAATTTCTCATCCACCGACAACTCCAAGGCCTTCTCTTCAAGACTGGTCTCAATCCATCCTTGCACTTGGCTTTGTTGAATTTCCTGAGCTTTGCAGAGGCCAATTGCTCTAGCCTCTCAAGGTTCTTCTAGATGGCATCCCTTCCCTCCAGCATGTTGACCACACCACACAGCTTGGTTTTGTTGGCAAACTTGCTGAGGGTGCACCCTATCCCACTGTTCACATCATCAACAAAGATGTTAAACAGCACTGTTTCCAATACCAACCCCTAAGGAATGCCACTCGTCACTTGTCTCTGCTTGGACACCAAGCCGTTGACTGCAATTCTTTGAGTGCTGCCATCCAGCCAATTCCTTATCCACCGAGCAGTCCATCCATCATATCCATGTCTCTCCAACTTTGAGACAAGGATGTCACGTGGTACAACGTCAAATGCTTTGCATGAGTTCAGGTAGATGACATCAGTTGCTCTTCCCATACCCACCAATGCTGTAACACGATCAAAAAAGGCCACCAAATTTATCTGGCGCAATTTACCTTTTGTGAAACCATGTTGGCCGTCACTGATCACCTCCTTATTTTTTATGTGTCTTAGCATGATTCCCAGGAGTATCTGCTCCATGATCATTTTTTTGCCACATAGGTGAGACTGACCGGCCTTTAGTTCCCAGGGTTTTCCTTTTTCCCTTTGTAAAATGGGGGTTATGTTTCCCCTTTTCCAGTCAGCAGGAACTTCACCAGACTGCCACAGCTTCTCAAATACAATGGATAGTGGCTTGGCAACTTCATCAGCCAGTTCCCTCAGGACCCGCTGTTGTGTTATGAGTATAGTTTTCACATTTGCCTGTGTAAGCCCCTCCAAGGGCTTTCATGGAGACAGTTTCACAAAGTTGAAAATAGATGATTTATTGAAGCGACAAACAAAACAGATTAGGAATTGCCATTGATAAATGCACTAGCTGCATTAGCACTCATACATGATGATAGCATTAGCAAAATAAATGCTATCCCGGGTATTCTTCACCAAGAGGTGAAGGTGCAATGCTTATCAAGAAGATGTCTCTGTCTTGGTGGGGGAACAGAAGCACAGACCCTCAACTCTTCTAGGACTCTAATCTCTTCTCTCCCTGAGAGATCTCTGAGAGATGCTTTCCTCAATCTCCTTTATATCCTAACCTTATCCATTCCCCAACCCACATGATTTGGGTGGAGAGTCAAGTACTATAGTCATGTATGTTTAGCAGGTTCTTCTTTAAGATCATTATCATATTCAGGGCTATCAACTTCAATATTAATTTCACAGATAATCAAGCAAAAAGTCTGAACACAATGACCTTCAAAATTGTATGCTGAAACCATTTATCTGCTTATTCCTGCAATCTTTAGCCAAAACAGGACTGCCCTGCCTCTGCAAGACTCCCTCATTTGGCTGCTTCTCTTGCAGACCTCATGAATCTCCACGCACAAGTTTTGCACAAGACATAAGTGGACACCAACATTTTTTAACATCTTATGTACCATTCTCACACCCATGGATGTACCTTATCAAGTCCCATGGACTTGTGCACCTTCAGATTCCTTAGATGGCCTGGAACCTGCTCTTCTCCTACAGTGGGCAGTTCCTCATTCTCCAAGTCCTTACCTTTGCTTTCTGCGATTTGGGTGGTGTGGTTAGAGCCCTTGCTGGCAAGGATGGAGGCAAAAAAGTCATTGAATACCTCAGCCTTCTCCATTTCCCGGCTGACCAGGTTTCTCATTAACTTTCGGAAAGGGCCCACGTTTTCCCTGGTCTTCCTTTTGTCACTGACATACTGATAGAAGCTTTTCTTGTTGCCCTTGATAACCCTGTCCAGATTTAACTCTGTCCGGGCTTTGGCTTTCCTAACCTGATCCCTGACTGCTTGGACAATTTCTCTGTATTCTTCCCAGGCTTTCTGTCCTTGCTTCCACCCTCTGTAGGCTTCCTTTTACCATTTGAGTTTGTGCAGGAACTCCTTGTTCATCCATGCAGGCCTCCTGATGATTTTGCCTGACTTCCTCTTTGTTGGGATGCATCACTTTTGAGGTTGGAGGACATGGTTCTTGAATATTAACCAGCTTTCTTGGGCCCCTCTTCCCTCCAGGGCTTTATCCTATGGTGATCTGCTAAGCAAATCCCTGAAGAGATTAAAGTCTGCTCTCCTGAATTCCAAAGTGCCAACCTTACTGTGTGCCCTCCTCATCGCCCTAAGGATCTTGAAGTCCACCATTTCATGGTCACTGCAACCAAAGCTGCCCTGGAAAGTCACATTCCCCACCAGTCCCTCCTTGCTGGTGAGAACAAGGTCCAGCATGGCACCTGTCCTCATTGCTGCTTCTATCACCTGGAGAAGGAAGTTATCATTGACACGTTCCAAGAACCTCCTGGATTGCTTATGCCCTGCTGTGCTGTCCCTCCAACAGATATCGGGGTTGTTGAAGTCCCCCATGAGGACGAGGGCTTGAGAATGTGAGGTTGCTCCTATTTGTCTACAGACGGCCTCATCCACTAGGTCTTCCTAAACAGAACAGTTGGTTCAGTGATACTGATACAGTGGGTGCTCAGGACAAACCACCAGCAGGCTACAATCTGTTTGAATTTAATACTCAGATTTTATTCATATCTAATAAAATAGTGATCTTGTTTTTTAACTGAACTAGTCAAAATCCAAGCTGTGTTTAGCTTCAGTTGGTCAGCTATGTTGCAGAATGTTTGCATACTCTCCCGATTGTATGAGTTTACAGGCATATCAAATGACTGTTGTGCAACTGAAAGTAAAATGTGGCTCTTTCCCACAGCATAGGAACATTGGGGTTTGTATTCTGTGACATTTGGGATTGTCAGAGTATCTGGAGAGCAAGGAGAGGTGAAAAGAAGGAAAAAGCATGCTTGAAACAAATTCATTTAGCAGTTCAAAACACTTCACGCTATTTGCCCCAGTCTAAGTTATAACTGACTCCAAAGGACACATTTTGTGCATAAGCATGCTCGAGGTATTTAATCTCTTTCAATATACGTGGGCATAAAGCTGTCATCGCAGGATATCTAGGGAGAGAGAGCAGTTACTAAAAGAAAAATTAGAATACATCGAAATGCTGGAAAAGCCTCATCTCTTCCTCCTCCCAAAAATAAACTTAGGGGAAACACAAACTCTGTCATTAACATATTTCAGTCTCATTTCAGGGCCTATAAAATCCTATAGATATACAATACCCCTCCTGATACTGTGCAAAGATAGTTATTATTATCTGGAGTGACAGTTCCATTTCTGACCACTTTTGAGACTTGAACTGAACCTTATCTGAATGCCAGTTCTTAAAATATGTTTTCTTTAGAAGACAAGTTACTGAACTGTGTTTCTTATCCTAGATACAGTTGTTCCAGCAATAAATCATGCTCATCAACACAGAATCTTGGATGTAAAAAAAATAAAATACAGTAAACACCTACAGCAAGCAGCGAACCAGTGAACTTATTAACATGACATCTCCTGGTCCTCTTGATTAAACCAAATGGGCAATGAACTCAGAGAAGAAAAAGTTTTCTGAAAGCCAGACAGGCATGTTAAATTTTTTCATCTGTTGTAATGTCAAGACATGAAACTTTCTCACCTCAAAACCCACAAATATTTTCTAATAAATTATTTCTACTGCGGAGTAGCTCAGCAATTCAACTGTAAAATAACAATAGAAAAGACCCCCTAAAACAGGCAAGATATTTCAGAACAAATCTCTCATATTGATGAACATCTTGTGTAGCTAATACTAATAAGTAATACTGCAATAGCTAATGTTAACTGCAATGTGAACAATCATACTGCATTTCTGAAAATTTCACACACATATTCTAAATATTGCTTTGAAGTCAGATATTCACCTTCATTTTTAAAGAAAGCTTTTAAACATAGTCCTGGTTCCATACATTCACACTCTGATATCAATTCACAAATTCCTTGTGCAAACAACATATGCTTTTTACAGCTCTTATGCTAGATTTTATAAAAACAGCATCTCAAAATTGCTAGTCAAGACAAATAAGGAAATATTGTCTATTGTTCATTAAAGCAGGATAGGACATTCTCTTTTCAGGTAGGACTCAAATGTATCATTTGGCAATTTATAAATTTTTGCACGTCATTTTGCCATCTGTAAATGATGGCTGCTCTTTTCATTTCTACAAAAGTCTAAATACAGATATCCCTTCCAAGCTTTGGTTCTCTAGACTAGAAAGAGCTCACAAAGCCAAAGTATTAGTCCTGTGCATTAGTATTTCTGCTGATCAGGCACCTAAGACTAATGTTCAAGTTATATATTATTATGAAGATTAAAATCTGTAAGGAAAAAAGTTGAAATAACTCACTTGGGCACATGGCCATTAATCTTTCAATTCTTGAGCAAATCTTTTGCAAAATACACTTAAGTCAATTATGGTTCCAGACAGAAAAAAAGCAAATGTAGAAAGTTGTCATCAGTCAAGAAGATCTGATAGTGAACACCTGGATCCTACAACGGAAAGCAAAAGCTAGATCATAAGTAGTTAACCCATGGTTCTAGAATACTTGTGTATTTAATTTTCACTTTAAAATTACACTAGTGAAGTCATTTGCTCATTAGGAGTATTTGTAAATATGAGCACCATCGTATTAAGGTATTACGATGAACATTGACTTTTAAAAATCTATTTTCTGAGAATCCTGCTGATTATTTTATGTCTAGGAATCTACCTGTAGATTGTATCAGACAGTAAAAAACTGTTTTTTCCACCCAGTTCCATTCATTAGTTTGGGGGTGACATTATTTGTTTGTCCCTGGGGAGAGCCACAAGGTGCCTTTGGAACACCATGCACAATTTTGAGAACAAGCTGCTTTATAATATCTAGGGTAGCAAATCATATGGAAAGAAAATATCCAGTGAAACAGGCAGTTCTCTCTACTCAGCTTTTCATACTTGGATGCTGGCAATAATTGCTGACCAGTGTACCGAGAGTTATTGCAGTACTGCCTGATGGCTCAGCAGCAATATACTCCTGATAATCTTAATAAAGTATGACAGGTGAGATTTTCTCTCTTCTTGTGGGGAAAGGAAGTGATATTTATTCCAAATCCAGCCTCTTCAATAACAGGATTTTAAAATGTCTTCACTAATTAGTTCTGGCTGCTTGAAGGATTGTTGCTTCTTTTTTTCTGTTAATTATCATAATTTTCTAATCTCACCTAGCTCTGCTATTGTTTCCTAAACTTTAAAAACACAGCTGTCACAGAGAAGACTTTGATGTGTTGCAGCCTTTTGCATTTTTGTTTAGTTTCTTCTCCTCAAAAAGGACTTACATTAATGTCAAAAGCATTTAATGTCAGTGTACTAGTTAGTGTTCAGGTAATGAAGCAAAGCACAACTTCTGAACGAGAATTTGATCAGGAGCTACTTCAGAAATGTATTACCCAACTCAAAAATATTTACATTAGAACTCCTTTCATTTTAAATAGACTATTTTATCCTTCTGGTGAAAAAATAAAAATTAGAAAGCACTAAAGTTTTAATATTATAATATCTTTGTTCCAACCTGCATTTTTGAGGACTGGACAAAATGCTGAAATCTTACAAAAAAACCCCAAACATTTCCTAATTTGCTTTCAAAAAGAAAAAAGTGTCCATTCTTCACTGAAATACTTTTTTAGTAAAACACGTTCAACTAGTTCTAACAAGCCTTTATCAAGCATAAAATGTGACTGGATATTGCAGGTGTGGAAACAGGCAGAAAAAGTATTTGTGATTTGAGTAAAAGAGCTAAACCTTTCAATTATTCAAGAAGGACAGAAAAAAGACTAAGGGTGATTGGGCAGCTCTACAAGTTATAGAAATGTATGACAATTAATAGGGAGGCATGAAGCTGTCTAGAGAGAATATTTAGGCCTACTGACACTATACTTGCCTTTCTTAATTACTGTCTGCTCACCCTAAAGGGGTAGA